>JAZKJV010000218.1:284605-666744 GCA_037367405.1 Ottelia alismoides
TAAAGGACCTTGGTACGTTGCGATACTTCATGGGGTTGGAGTTCGCCAGGAATGCACAGGGTCTAGTAATGACCCAAAGGAAATATATTACAGATATGCTTGTTGAGACGGGCATGGTTGGATGCAGACCGTCTACTACTCCTATGGACCCTAGCATGAAATTATATGATAATGATACAGAAGAAGTTGACAAGAGAAGGTATAGAGAAATGGTGGGGAAGCTTCTTTACATAACTATAACCCGACCTGATATTGCCTTTGCAGTTAGCCGGGTAAGCCAGTTTATGGAACAGCCGAGACAGGTACATATGGATGCTATATATATGATACTCAGATACCTTAAATCGTCTCCAGGCACAGGATTGTTGTTCAGAAAGGAAACCAATTTATCTGTTTCTGCATGTGCGGATGCTGACTATGCAGGATGCCCTAAGGACCGAAAGTCTACCTCAGGGTTTGCTGTGTTTGTGGGTAGCTCTCTAGTTTCTTGGAAAAGCAAGAAACAAACAGTTGTGGCTAGATCCAGTGCAGAATCTGAATATAGGGCTATGGCACAAGCAAGCACGGAAATGATGTGGGTCCGAGCTGTATTAGAAGACTTGCATGTAGATGTACCTCTACCCATGCAGCTACATTGTGATAATCAAGCCACACTGTTCATTGCCAATAATCCTGCCTTTCACGAGAGAACCAAACATATTGAAGTAGACTGTCACTACACCATAGACATGATCCAGAAGGGGCTGATTTCTACTTCACATGTTAGTTCTAAGGAGCAGACTGCCGACATCTTCACCAAACCGTTACTCAGAGGACCATTCCAGAAGTGTACTTCCAAGCTGAGCATGATCGATATCTATGCTCCATCTTGAGGGGGAGTGTCGAAAGAATTATGTAGTCTGTGTACCGTTTGTCTTTTCTATTATTCTATATTCTGTCTTATGTAATTTACCCATGGGTTTTCTCTATATAAGAGACCCTAGGGCTCTCAGAATAAATAACAACTCTTATTCTTCTAACAAATATACTTAAAGTTTCTTCTGTAAAAAGCATATAGCCCACAATTTCTGCTCAATCGCATTTGTCCCTTTTCCTATCTTGAGTCTATATCCATTACAATGTCTGCCCTTCTAGGCTGGAAACCTTCCAAGCCATATATTTTGTGTTCGGGTTTCTTGTTGTCTCCATCTTCTATTTGTTAAAACCATGTATTTAGATGGATAATTAGATATCTTCAAGATCCAATTACAATACTTGGTTGCTTAGTCTTACGTTGCTTAGTATTTGTACCTATGTGATTTGATGGGCATATATTAGACCCTCCGTTACTTGTAATCCCTCAGAATAACATTATGCAGATCTGATCTTATTCAATCTCACATAGTATTCCCCTAAAACAAGATAATCATCTTGAACATCTCAAACCATGTAATAGTTTAGGATTTTTGTTCTTGATGTTGGTGCTTATTTTATGTTCACATATGGTATTAGAGCAAGTTGTTGTGATGCTTCATTTTTAAGTTTTCATTTTTTCAATTATATTTTACCTTAAGTCCTTGAAGCTTGTGCGATCGATGATGAGTTGGCGAGACCCGGATAGTTCAAGAATGCATCGATAAATGAGACAACTTCTTGATAGCCATTACCTTGGATATAACACGGCAGACAAATGATGGATATTGTAGTCATTGCCTTGGATATCATTGCAGTGTGGAAGTGAGAGAAAGATACATGTTTTTTTAGAAAGTTGACTTTTCCGAAGTATATGATTGTGTGAGTTGGGGTTGTAGTTGGGTATCTCTATCTGTTGTGGTTCCCACTATGAAGGGATTGACTGGATGAAGCATTTTGTGATGACAACTTCTTGCTCGATACCATTGAATAGGCAATAAGATTTTTTTTCCAGCTGCAGAGTGGGGTCAAGAAGGGGTTCCCGATGACACCTCTACCCTTTGTCTTTGTGGCAGACGCGCTATCGCATATGGTGTCTAGCATGGCGGAGGAAGTTTTTTGCACGAGTTTTTTTTTTGAAACAAGAAGGGGAAACACACATAGGTGATCGCCCCGGGATTTGAAACAAGGAGGCTTTTTGCACGAGTTTTCGGCTAGACCTCTTGTTGGTTCCAATCTTGCAGCGGAAGCGATTGCTAAGGTATTAGAGCTCTTTAGTGTCTTGGACCTTGGGCTCAATTGCTAAGGTATTAAGTTGGTTATGTCTTGTTCTGTATGATAGAAGAGGAGATCATGGCTTGTGAGGCCTCTTTGCGATCTCATCGGTTCCAATCACCTATCTGGGATTGCTTTTGATCAGTGGATAGTTGTGACTATCCAATTTGCCGCCTTTATTGGAGAGGTTTGAGCACGAGCTGGTGAAAGTCTTGTCTATTGTGTGTGGGGGGGGTGTTAGTGTTCCTGAAGGTTATCCTTTATTTGATTTCAGTCTTGTTTTTATCCTTACATATGCTTCTTGTGGGGATTCATATAGGTATGGAGACTATGATAAGATGTTTTTTTGGTATGGATCTGGGTGATCTCAGGGCATCCTGTTGGTTAACTGGAAGGCAGTTTTGTTGTCTGAGAGTGATGAGGCCATGGACATCCTTAGCTTGGAGGCGATGAACAAGATTTTTCTTGCCAAATTGATGCTCACATTTTAGGGCAGTGGTTCAGACATGCTATGGTCTTTGTAGAGGCATGTGGCTTCCTTTCTCCCTCACCCTTGCCGGGACCTGTTCTAGGGGAAGGTCATGCATTTCGCTTCTGGCTAGATATTTCACTGGTTGGGGGCTTTTGTTCGATCATTTCCACCGTCTGTTTGCATTGGTCATGGTCCCGAGAATTTTGGTGACTGAGGTTTGGCATGATGGTGTCTGGTCTTCCTACATCCATTTTGAGCTTTCAGATCAATGCGTTATGAACTTATTGGCGTTGATGGAGTCCCTCTCTTGTTTGGAGGGTCCTTTTGGGCAAGACCACTGGACGTAGGCACATGGCCAATCCACCATGAAGGATGTCTATAGGGTGCTATATGCTTTGTTGGTATTTGATCTTGAGATTACCACGTCGATGCTTGGGCAATTATTTAGGTGGAGGATCCCTCGACAAATGAAGATCTTGTGGCTGATGGAAAGGAACTGTGTGATGATAGGTGACAGGATTAGGAATGTTCCAAGGGTTTGACAATTCTTGCCAGTGTGGTGCAGAGGGGGTGGCAGATATTGACCACCCTTTTCCCCTTATTCTAACTCGAGAGTCATTTGGATGAAGGCTGATCTCGATGGAGTCACTACTATAAGTGCCCTCTCCTTTTCGTAGTCTATAGGGCCGTCTGAGGCTATCATGACAACTGTGAAAGTCCAGGCGGTTGTTATTCTTTGTGCGATTTGGCTTGCAGGGAATTGTGTGATATTTTAGGGAGAGAGATTCTATGTGGAGAATATTATGCAACATGCCAAAATCCCACGAGATTCTTGGTCTATGTAGTCTTTATACTTGAACTTGTGAATGTATAGTTTTTAGGTGCTCGTCTTTACGATGTCATCGTTTCTTTAAAAAAAACAAGTTGCAACCCTTTTCAGCCATCTAAGGGGCAGAATTAAAGCCAAAGTTTGGTACACGGTATTCATTCAGTCATGTGGTTTAAAGTGATTAAGCGGGTCATTGGTGGAGTATGCGGTAAATATGCGGATTGTGTGGGTTGTATAGTTTTATTCAAAAATATTAAAAATACAATATTAAGTTCTAATAATAGATTTATATTTCAAATAAAACACATTAATGTGATGCTATTTCGACTCAGGCATTTGAAAAAATGCTCCATTTTTTGGAAAAAGCTACTAAATATTCTCATAAACGAATATGCAATCACATATATGACTTATACATCACATTCTCCAAATACTCTAGCTGCTCCAGCTTGAGAGAGGTTCTAGAGCTATATATGTGAATATTTGATCCCTTCAAGATTCAATTGCTCTATTCTTTTGTTTAAGTGTTGGAACTTGTGTGAGTCGTTTAACCTATATGTAGGACTCCATACTAGTAATTTTTTAGCAGAACGCTATGATTATTTGATCCCATTTGGTCCTTTTCCGTGGATTAAGATGGTCATCTTTACCGCCTTTGTATCACCTAACAAAAAAGTTTTTTTTGATCGTGATGGAGTACTTATTTTATATTTCTACATTATCTATCAATGCATTTCTGTACCAACTATCTGGTATCAATATGCCTCTTTTTCTATGTGAGAGGTAATGTTTTAGAGCAGACCCCTGTTCATCAGAGTAGTTCATACTATTATTCATGTCTGAATATCTTAAGGTTAAAGCAGTTCTTGTGTCTTCCTTGAGTTTCTCTACACAACTTTAGTTGTTGGAACAATATTAAGAGTTTTTCCTTGTATGCTTTAAAAGGTGCACTCGAGCATGCAAAAAATTAATTTTTTGTAACCGATGCCACTGAATTTTGTTCACCTATTAAGTAGATACCCACCAACTTCGTTATTTGTTAGGATAATGCTTTGCCTTTATCCCAGCCTTGTTTTTACTCTATCGAACAAAGACCATGACCGAACCTTCTCTATTAAGTGAGCCACTTTACGCCCTTTCCTCCATTTTAATATTTTTTAGACATGCTAACTTCGTTTATATTTCCTTTTTTGACTCATTTTTCTTTCGTGTCCTTGAATAGCATTATTTTTTTCCATTTTCTTTTCGTAATGAAGAATATGTTTCGTTTCCAGTTTTCCTTTTGTTGCAGGCTCATTTGTGTTTTTTATGGTAATACATGCTTAAAATTTCAGTTTAATCATCCAACTTGTTATTATATTTTCAATAAGATTTAGGTTTATATATATGACTGACATCTCATATTTTGAGAAAAACGATCTGTCTTACATTCTTGGCTAACTGCCTTCACCTTTGTTCCCCCTGCTTCCGACCGCTTATGTTGCTATCCTCTTTCTTGCTCTGTTTTCATGATCTCATCAACCAAAATCACCTAATTTGTATACTAGTTTCCAAGGTCAGAATGTTGATCTGGGCAGCTGCATATGCGGAGTTGATGCCACTACTGAACCGTATATACGATATTCATTGTATTTGTGGCTACAACAAGTAGGTGGTACAAAATTCCACATATGCAGACACCTATTCCAATGCATATGAATTGTGAAAATGAGACCCGACCCACACATAAACCATACTAGTAGGCACGCCCGCGCTATGCGGCGGGATGGAAAGAAACCTTGATACAAATAACATTAAAGATATTGATTAATTGTCTAACAAATGAAATTGTACCCATAAATCCAACATGAAAAGACGATATTAAAATTGTTGAGAATATTATCAAGAAATATTATAAGCATGCCATTTCTGAGATAAAACTACCTTGACAATTAATTAAAAGTATGACTACATATATATATATATTCAGTTTTCTACATGTAAGAATATATTATTTATAGAGCACATTTGAATTGTTATTTGTCAAGCCTTAAAGAAAATGAACTTGTTCGCATGTAATAGATTACCTACTTAGTATAATGTCAAGGTTAGTCAGGGTTTTGGTCAATCTTAAAAAATGAAACATTGTCATTACATATGCAATAAGAAGAGTTTAAATTACCAATTTACCACTCTCTTGGAGGCACACATTTTAGATTGTGCTTCAAAATCATGTCTAGATTTTTCATTTATGCAATCATCATTTTCATTATTCACCATGGCTTGTATGAATGGACCTCCAATTTGTTTATAGATGTGTTTTCCTGAAAGCTAGAGATCATATCATATGTTACTCTCTCATATGTTCGACATATGTCACCTTCTTGAATTATTCCATCATTTGGCTGGCAATTCTATTTGGCTATAATGATTTTGATGAAGATGGCCTGATCCTTTTACATTTAAACCGCAATTGAGTGCAAAGAGAAGTTCAACTTTAAACAATTAGTAGATTAAAAGCAAGTTATTCTCTGTTGCCTGTAGAGGTATCCTGGGATACAGAAAGGATCTTTGCAAGTAAAAACGAACAAAAGCCCAAAAGGACATCTTTCACCCCATCATCTATTAGTCATGCCCGAGGAAAAAAATAACATGTTACAAAAAAATAGGGATGGATAAATGTAAAAATTGTAATTGTTGAGTTGAGAGTAACATATGGTACAAGCAACTACAACAAAGAAGTAAACTCTGTCAAAAGGTGTTATTAAGAGAATGGTACTATTTCTTCTCCCAACTGTTTCAATGCTTCCGTATTTATAACAACTAAATCAAATTCTGCTCATGCTCATGAGTGAGGAGCAAATGGTGCAAGCAACTACAACACATAAGTTAAATGATCTTTCATTGAACAAATCCACTTATTATCCTTTGTTGTCGATAGAGGATCCCTACTCACCAACTACAATTCAGAAGTTAAATGATCGAATTGACATGATATTTTGAAGTATGGTGGAGCATGATCAAATTAACTATGTGGAGTTGCATTCCATGGTGAGTTTTTTTGGTAAATAGTGGCATAGGTTGCCTGCTATTGACGTGTACATTGTCCACCTTTTGCATTTTAGATAGTATATTCAAGCTTCGACTTCCTATGCTACGCCTGCCTCCGACACTTTGGTTGTGCCTTCCAACAACCCTCTGACTCCATCGAGAACAACTCAAGGGTTGCCTGCAACGAATATCCCTGTTGTACTTGAAGGCGAGGAGCATCGGAGAGAGATAATATCTCAAACCTCCTTCATAACGTCACCACCTCGCCAAGATGTTACATTGGCTGTCGAAGCTCACGTGCAACAGATGAAGGTGAAGAGGGAGTCGCATGCATCCGTGTCAAAGGCAATCTCGACAATGTGGAACCAGAATGCCATCTTCTTGCTAATACGAATGGATGTTATATACAAATGTATGGCTAGATTTACAACATTAGCACCTTGCAAATCTTCAATTTGGTGTATAAACCACACACGCATCGAAGGATGCCATTGACAAAGGACCCAAATCGCTTTCTGGAAGACCTACTGGGTTCCAATCGGATCGCCATTGGACGGTGACCCTTCGTGTGATCATGCATACGTCTCTACAACACCAATTATTACCCTCTCCTTAACCACAAGCAACCAAAGGTCCTTGACCTGCCAGACAGAAAAGAGAATCGCGTGTGCTAAACCTCAAACCTTCGCCCTTTGGAAGCCGATAGATGCAAGAAGGGACAATATGAATCATGCATCACTCCCAAGAACTCGAAAATGGCTCAAAGACCCGAAGGTGAAGCACATGTCCTTGCCTTCTCCAAATCTAAAGTCGTAGAAAAAGGAGATTAGATAAGAGTGAGGACAGCTACGACTTACTAGTGTTCAGGAAAGCGACCGAGTAAACCGCATACTCGTATTCGGTAACCTTGCCGCTTTGAGTATGGTGAAACGACCATGTATGCGGGTTGACCCACATACTCGGTCGAGTATACCCCATGGAAGGAAATATTGCGATATATCGTCGATATATCGATATCGAGACGAGACCGATATGGGTACCGATATGGAGAAATATCCTCCTTTTCAGACATTTCCTTCACAAAAGTGTGTCGATATGGGCAATATTTTGGCGATATATTGCCGAAATATCGTATCGATACGATATCGAAATCGATATGGTCTTTCCTGGTATACCCCCTATGCGCCCGCTTACTCGTCTGCTTTTCTAATAAACAATTTTCTATTATCTGCATAATTACATAAAAACCGCATACTCCCAGCGTACAACCGCATACTCTCCTGCATAAAACCGCATACTCCCCGCGTACTCTCCCGACTGATGATATTAAAATAATATCAAATATTTATTTATATTTTTAATAATAAAATTACCAAACCGCATAAAACTGCATATTCTCTCGCATGTCGCATACTCTCTATGCAGTGACCCCTTCGATCCGCATAACACCTTCCTGAACGTTGCGACTTACATGCAACATTGCTCTGGGAAGACGACAAAGTAACGACTTCGATATGCCTACACAAAGGAGAGAGGGGTGGGGCGCGCGGTCAAGATAGATCCTTGCCTTCTCCAAAGCTAAAGCCGTAGAAGAGGGAGATCAGAGAGGAGTAACGACAGATGCAGCTTAGATATGCCGCTGCAGCGCTGCTCCGAGATGTCGACGGGTTACATCTTCAATATATACCCAGGGAGAGCAGATAGGGGCGAGGGTAGATGCGGCTTAGATCCATCGCTGATTCGGGAAGATAGAGGGTTTAGGACATCGATATGCCTGGCGTAAGGCATGGCCATGCGTTTAGGAAAGGAAAAGGGCTTGCCGGGTCGACAGGGTTAGGGAAAACACATCCACGGAGAGAGAAAGGATACCAAACAAGTAAGAGAAAATATAGGAGAGGTGCTATCGAGGAAATGGCAATGGGGAGAATGCCCAACACACACGAAGGGTGAAAGATGAGGCCTCCACATATCCATCTCATGAAGCACCCTGCAGAATCTAGGATTAGACAAACGTTGGGTTTTCTCCCCTGCTATTGCCAAACGGATAGAACATCCACGTGCCAATGCTGGGGGCAAAAACCCAGCTTTAATAAGAGTAATAGATATTCCTGCAATTAAAATACACGTCGAGCCCCCCTTGAGTAAAACCCTACCCTGCAGACTCACCCTCTCCCTAATTTCCATCTCTATCTAAACATATGATCTCCGACTACACTGGCTCTCTCTCCAAATCTTTGATCGTCATGGCATTGTTCTCTCTCTCTCTTGCTTTCGTCATCGCTGCTCTGATGCTCTCTCATGTTTGTCTCTTAAATTCAACTCTCTCTTCATTCTCTTTGTTTGCTTGCGGTCTCTCTCACAACTTTCTCTTCACCGAGGTGCCCAACATATCCATCTCATGAAGCACCCTGCAGAATCTAGGATTAGACAAACGTTGGGTTTTCTCCCCTGTTATTGCCAAACGGATAGAACATCCACGTGCCAATGCTGGGGGCAAAAACCCAGCTTTAATAAGAGTAATAGATATTCTGCAATTAAAATACACGTCGAGCCCCCCTTGAGTAAAACCCTACCCTGCAGACTCACCCTCTCCCTAATTTCCATCTCTATCTAAACATATGATATCCGACTACACTAACTCTCTCTCCAAATCTTTGATCGTCATGGCATTGTTCTCTCTCTCTTGCTTTCGTCATCGCTGCTCTGATGCTCTCTCATGTTTGTCTCTTAGATTCAACTCTCTCTTCATTCTCTTTGTTTGCTTGCGGTCTCTCTCACAACTTTCTCTTCACCGAGGTGCCCAACAAGGGTCTCTCTTTTACAGATCTCTCTTTATCGCCGTAGCCGTTGATAGCCATCTATGGTCATCACCAATAGTAAGAGAATGTAATACAGAAAGGGGTTTTTGGGTCTTATAATGGTAACTGTTGAGATATTTGTTATATTTATTATTGTTTTTCTTATTTTATATCGTCTTCTTCTAATTTGCCCAATAGGTTCCTCTCCTATATAAGAGAACTCAAAGGTCTCTCATTAGTGTAATTTATTATTTTCCCTCTACATGGTATCGAAGCGACAATCCTAGACTGGAGTTCCCATATCCCACCCTAACACTAACCCTACTCGTCCCGCCTCCTCCCGTGTTGCCACCGTCGATGCTCCAGCCTGCCACCCCTGCTGGCGCTCCAGCCCGTCGCTGCCGCCATAGCTTCGGCCCCCGCCCGCCTAGGCCTTTGCCCCCCCCCCCCCCCCCCCCCCCCCCCCGCGGCTGCCCAACCCCAGGATGCGGTTCCAGGCCACCCAAGTCTGCCAGCCGGCCTTCCCCGCTTTAGATGTTCAATAGCTTCCTTTGACTGTCTCCGAATGACAATCAAAATGAGTATAATATTCATACTTTTTCTGATCCAAGATAGGTACAAAAATTGACGAAATACGGTCTTGGTTTGCTATTAAATTTTACGATTTTAATTCGTCAAACGACCTCCGATTAACAAACGATCGATTTTATTGATCTTATTTTATCGAGATGAATTTTATGATGGTCTCGGATTATTTTTACGGTTTCCGATTGCGTCACGGCTTTTCCGATGGCACACATTACATTGCAATCGATTTTTGATCGATTGATCCCAAACAAATTTTGATTTGATTCAGATCATTTAATATCAATCAATAGTTTTATCAGATCATATGAACCTTAATCAGATCGGATTCGGGTTTGGATTTGGGTGATTTGGATCTGGGTGTCACACTTGGTGACTCAACTTTTGACTTGCTCCCTAACTCCTAAAGAATCCCTTCAGCATCTTCCGTTTTGAATCTTTGCTTGAAATATAGTGAGTCGAGCAAATCCTTCCAACTATTGGTCTGAGCCTTTTGCTTCTTCAGTGGTGCCTCAGTTGCACCACTTCTATTGCCATTGCTACTTTCCGTTCCAACATTAGTAGGGAACCTTACCAATAGGTCTAAGACCAACATGATCGGTGAATTCCAGACTCCCGTATTCAGTCCTTAAACTCCCCACATTGACATCTTATACACATACTTCTCTACTATGGTCTGAATGTCTGGTGGGTACAAGAAATTATCATTTCAATCAGAAGACAAGACATTGAACTTTCTTTCAAACATGAATTCATTGAACTGCTTCTCTCTTCCAACCCTCTCCTTCTTCTCAGTGCATCCATCTAGGTTAACATTCCTTTCATTCCTAACCTCTCTCGGGCAAGGGGATCATTTATCCATTTTTTTGTAGCCACCAACTAGATGTTCAGTTTGGCGATCCTATCTCCAATTGTTTTCCCAATTTTTTTCCTAGGGACTTTTACCTTCTGACCATCGACAGGAACTGCATACTTCGATATCATTGCTCCTGCTCCAGCTTGCTCAATGTTTGAACCATAAGTCATGATTTTTTCCCTTAAAGTGAATGTGATGATACATGTAACTATGCCAACAAAATATATTTAAAAATGTGTGAAATTAAATTAAGGTGATAAAAATTCATTTGCATCATCACTCACATTTTCTAAGATCAAATTCTAACCTAACCATGATCGATTGTGTTGCAAAGATTCGTAAAGTAATCCCAGAAGAGAGCTTAACATCTCAACGTCGCTTACTAGTCATGGATATGCAATTAAAAGGGTTGATAAAGAAAAGGATGGCTCGCAAGATCACTAGAACTTGATGGTGGAATCTTCTATTGAAGTAAGGAGAAGGTTTTAGACCACCTATCTTCATATTGTAACGAAGTGCCAACGAGATGTATGTGGGTGGCATTAGCATCTTGTATATCTGAAGGGTAGACAAAAAGATTCTATGCTAGTCTAAGGGAGGAGTTATAGGCCAAAATGAGGCTTGGTGGTGGAGTGAAGGGGTGTAAGAGGAGCCTTAAAATTAAAAGAGATTGCTTAAAGTTATGTATAAGTATAGAGCAAAGGAAAGTGCCACAAAATACAAAATAATGAATGAAGCAAATAAAACTTTAAGTGAAACTAAGTCAAAAGCTTATGAAATTTTGTATAAAAATCTTGACACTAAGGAGGGCCAGAAGGATATATTTAGATTGACCAAATCAAGAGAAAGAAAGACCAAAGATCTTTCTCAAGTGAGATGCATTAAGGCTGATGAAGGGCATGTGCTCGTTACTCGGAAGGTTATAGAAACCAGATGGAAGCAATAATTACATAATCTTTTAATTGGAGAATGGAATAAAGAGTTTACTTTGGGAGATCTAGCTTGTAGTGAAAATTACGCGAATCGTGCAAGCTATAGACGAAGGAAGTAGAGGAGGCTTTGAAGGTTATGAATCATGGGAAATGTGTATGACCTGATGACATTCTTATAGAAGTATAGAGAGTTCTAGGTGAATGCTCTTTGACTTGGCTCATAAATTAATTCAATGTTTATTACCGGAGCAAGGAAATGCCTAAAGAATGGATGAGAAGAATCATGGTATCTCTTTATAAAAGTAAAGGAGACATTTAAAATTGTTAGAATTGCAGAGGTATCAAACTTATGAGTAATACTATGAAATTTGGGAAAATGTGATTGAAAGAAGGTTGGGGCAAGTTTCCAAAGTAGAGCTTGGATTTATGCCAGGTCGCTCATCTATTGAAGCTATCCCCTTGTTGAGGAGAACATTGGAGGTTTATAGATCTAAAAGGAAGAATCTCCATATGATTTTTATTGATTTGGAGAAGGCTTATGATTCAATCTCACGGGAGATCTTGTGGAGAGTTTTGGAGAAGAGACAAGTACATGTCCTATACATTTACCTTATAAAGGATATGTGTGATAGGACTTCATCTTGTGTAAGGCTCCAGTCTGGGAAGACTGACTATTTTGGCATTTACATTAGCTTTGAGTCTATTCCTTTTTATTTTGATTGTGGACGAGTTGACTAGTCTCATTTAGGATGAGATACCTAGATGTCTATTGTTTGTCGATGATATTGTGTTGGTTGATGGGATTAGAGATGGAGTAAATGAGAAGCTTGAGATTTTGAGACATGCCTTAAAGACTAAAGGATCTCATATAAGTAGGGTTAAGACTGAATACATGGAGTGCACATTTGATGGAAGCAGTGGTGAAGGAATCAAGGTGAAGATTGTAGACGATAACATTCGAAATATTCTTTATGATACTTGGGATTTATCTTCCAACATGATGGGGAAATCGATGGAGTTGTTACTCATAGGTTGACTAATGTGGAGAGAATGACAATAGTTGTGAGACATGCTATGCTCTATAGATCTGAATGTTGGCTTGTGAACCATAGACTTGTGCATAGAACATTGTTTATAAAACGGGCCTTGAGGTGTAGAGGCATACACCTCGAGCAATCTCATTGAGGTGTGCGCCTCACAGATGTGAGGCGTTGCCTCAGACTTGTCTGAATTTTCATTTGTTTTCTGCGATATATTCTTCTCTTCTCTTTGATTATGAGCCGTTTGTCTTCCGTAGACAAGTAGTTTCAAGTCATTGAGCTCGCAATTCACTTAAAAGTATTTAATTAACACTCCAACACCGGTAAAATGGTTGATTTAATTAATTTATTTATTTATTATAGTCTATCAACTTATTAAGCTCTGTAGAGGTATATTTCACATTTATGTATCGTTTATATATTTTTTTGTTCTTCTGTCTACTTTATGTAATTTGCCTATAGGTATCTCCCTATATAAGAGAGCCTAGGGCCCAAAGAATAAACAACTCTTTCTATTTTCCCAACATGGTATCAGAGCGGCGGTCCTAGACCAGAGCTCCTGTACCGAAACCCTAACCCTAAACCCCACCTCAAGCCCCTCCTTCACGCGTGCGTCGCCTCCCAGCCCCGGCGGGCTTCCGTACCCATGTCGCTCGCCTTCAGACCTTTGCCTAGCCACCGCAGGTGTCCGCACCCCTGCTGCCCGTTTGTGAGGCCTCGCCCCTCTCTCCAACGGAGCCCCTCGCCGTCGCCAAGTCCCTGTCAAGGTCCCACGACCCTTGCTAGGCCTTGGTAGGCCCCCGCGGACCATCTTCCTATCGCAGTGTGGCCCCGCTGCTAGGCCCTTGCGCACCAACGCTCGCCTAGGACCTTGGGGATGCTCTCCCTTCGACCGACTGCACCTACTTACACCAAAGGTTGCCGCTAATGCAACCAATCCTCTTTAAGAGGGACACCACCGCCGAGCTTTCTCCCTTTATGAGATTGGTTGCATAAGTCTACATATGCAACCGAATCTCTCTATGTCAGTGTAGACAAACATTTCTCTAGTCTCCAATCCTAGGCGTCCTCAGCCGTCATGTCAGAAAGCAAGGTAGATATCCCCTCTACAGGCACCTTCAGAGGTCCTACGCTTATAGTCAAGATGGACGGGTCAAACTATGAACTGTGATCTATGCAGTTCACGAGCATGATGAAGTCTACAGGTAAGAAACATATTTTTACTGAAAGAGGAACCGCCTGAGAAGACTGGGATTAACGCCCCATGGGAGGCGGATGATGCATATGCCAAGGTTTGGCTCTCAGGCACATTGGCCATAGAAACCTCCAATGATATACTCCACCAGCCCACTACCAAGGCGATGTGGGATATTCTTGTTGCTACTTATTCATAGGCAAAGAATGAGAAATATTCTGCAGCTCCAGCATGATATCTTTACTATCAAGCAGAATGGATGCCCTCTTCACTCGCTATATACATCCTTGCGTGGGATGTTCGAGAAGCTTTATAGCTTCATGTCTCTCACATCAACTCCCGAGCAACAGAAGACGTATAGGAATGCCACCATGGTTGGTGTATTCCTGGCAGCCCTAGATCCTGAGTATGAGGCGGCCCGTTCTCAGATTTTGGCAGACTCTACTATTCCTCCTATGGAGGAAGCCTTCCGCAGGCTCAGTCGAATCATTGTTCCATCTTCTACTGCCAGTCAGATGTCTTCAGCAATGAAGACTTCCCGAGGTCGCAGAAGATCTTCTCAGTTTCGTGGTCGCGGACCACGGGGCAGAGGCGGTCATGTTCGTCAGCCATGTACTTTCTGCCATCGTCCTGGACATACAAAGGATACATGCTACTCCAAGCATGGATTTCCTGCCTCTGCTCGAGTGGCTGGGCAGATTGAGCCCCCAGCTGCTTCCTCTTTGGATCAACGTTTTGAGGATCTTGTAGCACGATTGAGGGGCATTATACCTCCTTCCAATCCCGTGATGTCTTTGTCGGCCCCCGCAAATCATTCAGATGTAGCTGCTTCAGCCTCCTCAAGTACCTCACGTTGTACTTATGCACTCACTAGCAGTAGTGGATCTGATGCTGTAGAATGGATCTTGGACTCCGGTGCCATACATCATTTGTGTGGAGACATGGGTCAACTTATAGCCTACAGACAGGTCCTCTAGGACGAACTGTGGTTAGTGCAGATGAGACTCATTCCCTAATCACTGGAGAGGGGGAGATTAGCTTGACGTCCTCTATGCATCTACAAAATGTGTTGCATGCTCCTGATTTCTCTATGAATTTGTTGTCCATTAGCCATATTACAAAGGAACTCTCGAAAATGGCTTAAGAAGGTGATTTTTCACGAATTAAGATCATCTGAGTTATCAATCAATAAATAACATACAAATACACATTTTTATGCAAGAATGAGGTATATATAGCACATTAATACACAATATATATCGCACATATTGCTTGTTGTCAATGCTGGCAGTTGACTGTTGGGATATGTTATGGACTTGTGATTCAAACTTGATCAACATTAGACTTGTTTCATCTCTTTTTGCTGAAGGGGGCGAAGTCCACCAATTAAAGAAATGTCGTATGTACCCCCTTTTGTCACACCATATCCTACCAGACGGGGGTCTCGCTATCTGATTATATAAATCACGATGTGTTTTAATACCCACATCTCGTCGATACCCGATATATCGGCGATATATCGCCGTTATATCATGATATCTTAAACCATGTTCTAAAGTGCCATGATGATCATTTTGCATCACAATGAGCATTTCTGTTTCATTTATGTTTATTTTTTCTTTAATGTCCTTAGTCGTGTTTACTTCTGTTTTCATTGTGTTATCTATTGTTTTTGCAGGATTCAGGCTTTCCTGTTATTATGAAATGCAGTTGTTATGTTTATCTGTTTATAATTGGATTTTTTTTATAAACACCTCCAGAAATATATGGATGGCACATAAATAGTCAAGTTATGGAAATTTCTGATAAGTCAAATATCAGTCCACATGCACATCGAGAACACTTCCCAACCGATCGATTAGTGGGTCTGGTCGACTGAGCCTTGGCATTAGTAGACTAATGGTCAATGCTCACGCACACAACCCAATGAGAAAAATACATGGTCCAACTGCCCAAGTGCTGACACCTGACACTGATCAGTTAACCGATATCGGTCGACGATTGACCAGGATTGAAATTTTGGGGTGGGACTTTTGTCACCTTGTACTTTCAACTGACTATCCTCTAAGCTCAACCGACTGAAAAGTTGCCCATGCCCATTCGTACTTTTCCAGGGCTCCAAATGTGTATTTCGGTGTCATTTCATCAAAAGCTCAGGAAGGAGTTTTCGATGAATATCCCTGATGTTGGGAATCATAGAAGTGGTTCTAAAAATCATTTTTCTCAGAAATTGAGGTTTTCAATATCTTTAATCAATAAATAAGTTAGAAACACACTTGTTGGCTAAATCATTTTTCTCAGAAATTGAGGTTTTCAATATCTTTAATCAATAAATAAGTTAGAAACACACTTGTTGGCTACACGATTGGTGTAATTAGGAGGTTTGATCTATAGTATGCTGAACTATTGTACATCTTAGAATGTAAAATATGCAACTAAGAAGAAAACAGTATTATATCACCAATGTAATGATACAGAATTCATGAAATACGGGAAATATTTGTAAAAGATAGTAGATAGTAAATACTTACTCTAAGTACATGTAATAACTAGAAGTTCTTGGAATGGATTCATGTATCCCATTATGCTACTCGAATTTACGGGTCTTATAATGTCCATTTGTTTGCTACAATAACAATCTCAGGTGATGCAGTTATAATTTGGTTTCTATGTTCACGACCTCATGGTGAGATTAAGGGGAATCATGTGTGCCCCCTACAAGTCCTCAAGGGAGGGCCTTTGGAATCTAATCGAAGTTTGCCGATCTGCATTTCTATTCTGCCTTTGTTCCTTTTGGGGATGGAGGAGATAGAGATTTAGACTTGTGCTGTGGCTCTTGGGACCTAGCAGCTATCCGGTCTCCCTTTTGTGAGAGGGTGCCTGAAGCAACTGACTGGATGCTAGTGATTGAGTGGATGAAGCGAAACTTGCTGGTTAGTGTGCGTTCTACTTGTCGAGGGGGGCACCTCATTCTCCTGAAGGCAGTTTTATCTGCGGTTAGGTGTTCTGTCTGTTTACTTGGTTGTTTCTTGCTGGTGTTAAGCATGGTTCGGAAATGCGGTCCATGCGGCCGTATCGGTCACTTGACCGAAGCGCATATGCCATATGCGGCAATATGCGGTCAAAACGCATATGCAGTCCGCATATGCGGCCACATATCTGATAGGATTCGTGTTAATCCATGACATGTTTATCACACATTAACTCGATTTTTTTTTTCCGAGCAACTCTTATATCATCATTACATTGATGCATATTTTCATAATTCTTGTATATGTTTCATTTGGAAATATAATCTTTTTTAGAGTAATTTGGGAATATAATCTACAATATTTTTTATCATATACATTTTTCTCATTGTTCTCAACACTTATTAGTGAATTGTTTACTGCGTTAATGCTTTTTGAATTTTCTATCTAACGAAATTCATTCTAATTCTTCAAGTAAAACAATAAATAGTTGACTAACAAACTCGCACTTTATAGTTTTGTGCTTCTAATAAATTTTATATGAAAATACAATTTTCCCCTATATTTTTTGTCAACATGTTTTGTCCAAATTTTGGATGTATCATTTGTATACCTATGATTATTCTTTAGCTTTTGTTATCTATAGGATCTAATAGATACATTAATGATTTTCTTATAAAATTCATGTGTTCCCTATTGAATCCTAATTTGTATATGTATATACAATGCATTAAATTCAAATACACACTAAAAAATAATCAATTAATAAAATCATGCTTATATATCTTATTAATTATATTATCTTATTTGAATTTTTTTATTTCGGATTTTGTTAGATTTCAACTTTTTTTATATAATCACATTTTATTGTTTATATTATAATATTTTGAATTAAAATATTATAAACCGCATAAACCACGTATACTTCCGTATACTCCTCCACATATCCACTTACTCGCTTTAGACCGCATGACCGAACGAATACCGCATACCGCATTTCTGAACCTTGGTGTTAGGGGTCGATTGGAGAACTTAATGTTTAGATTTTTCGGGCTGGCACAATAAGACTCGTGGTGTACCTCTAGTGAAATGGAAGACGGTGCTGTCAAGGGACGATGATAGGCTTGGGGTGAGAAGCCTCGAGCAGATGGATGATGCGCTGTTGACGAAGTAGGTTTCTCAGATATAGGATAAGAGTTCTGACTTGCTGACCCAACCGCTGCGTGGCGTCTATGGAGTTTCGAGGGAGCTTGCATTCGGAGGAGGGTTTGGTGCACGGATCATCGAATTCTTGAGATGTGTCATTTCAATTTTTCCCGCGAGGTCCTAATGTTTCAACTCAGTTATGGGTGATGGGAGAGGCTTTCGATTTTAGTTTGACCATTGGACTTAACATGGCTTGCTTTGCGATTGTTTCTCTTTTCTATTTGTGTTGGCTACGGATAGTGGGATTTTTGTCAGAGAGACATGGAATGGTAGTGGATGGTGTCTGCTGTTTTGTTCGGAATTGTTGTACTAGAGGGCGATTGAGTTTATGATGCTGTTGGAGGTTCTGTTGGAGGCAATGAGACGTGTTGATGGCTTGGATCATTGGACTTGGGCAGACGGATGCAAGGCACTATACGAGGTCCCAGATTTGATCATGGTGTTAATTCTTCTGACTTCAGACACTTATGGAGGTGGAAGACTCCTCCGCATGTCAAGGAATTCTTATGGCTGATGAGACAAAATTATGTGTTGACGGGGCATAGGAGAGCCAGATTTTTCAGGAATCGGGCATATCGTGCTAGCGGTTCACTATGGAGTATGAGGTTGCAGATCACTTGTTATTCCTTTGCAGATCGTCCAGAGAGGTTTGAGAGGCTGCATATATGGATATGTTGTTGACAGACTGTGCGGATGAATTCAGGTCCTTTTTTGGATTGACATCGGGATGATTCTGGTCTGCATAGAGTGTGGGGTGTGGCCATTAGGGGGAGATGTTCTATGCATGGAAGGCCGTATCGATATCGATATCGTTTCGGTCCGCTCGGAAATGGATATATCGGGATATTCGACGATATATCGACAATATCGGTGGAAATGTCGAAAATGGCTCAAAAAAGCCAATTTTTTTGCCATTTTTCAGAAATTAAGATAATCCAAGATATTAGAACAACAGATAACCTACAAATACGCACTTATATCACACATATCGGTCATTTATAGACCATATATCGCACATATCGATCATCATATTGAACAGATCGTTGTTAATGTTTATTCCTGACCTTTAGATATTGGAAATGGATTCCATTCATGTTCTTGTAACATTAAACAACTTACATATATACACTTAGATGACACATATAGATCATTTGTGAAGACTATGATTATTATATTGCACATATCAATCATATCGAACATATCGCTGGTACTGTTAGTTGTTGACCTATATATATTGAAAATGGAGTTCATCCAAGTTCTTAGATCACTAAATAGCTTACAAATATACTCTTAGATTACACATATCGATCAATATATGAATCTTATATTGCATATATCGATCATTTTGAACATATCGATATTAATGTTTGATTCTTGACTTATAGATATCTTGCTTTTGAAGAATTGACTTATAGATATTGGAAATCGATTTCATTCAAGTCTTACAAGATGAAATAACTTGTAAACATACACCAAGTTGAAGAAGCATTGTATGCACCCTCCTGTCGCACTATACCCTACCAGTACCCCCGACCCGAAACAAAATATATTAAACCATTATGTGTTTTAATACTAGGTATAGTAGATATATGTGTTTTAATACTGGGTGTAGCTAGATAAGTAGTCGAATCAATCTTGCATGAATAATAGCATTGATATATAGAGATATCGGCGAAATATCGATGATATCGATCGATATTCTGTATTTTTTCTACTGAATCCAGCCATTTTTGACCGATATGAGCTGATATGGCGATTTATCGCCGATATCCCTGTAGAAGGAGATACTGGGTAATATCGAAACCCCTACCCTCTCGAAACTGATATATCGGCGATATATCGCCGATATATCGCCGATACGGCCTTCCATGGTTCTATGTTGAGAATGTAATAATGCATGACATGATCCTTCTCCAGGTCCTTGTAATTTTTATATATTAATAAAGTTTTTGGTGGACGTCTTCTCGGCGCATCACCCTTTTTCCTTTTTCTAAAATATGGTTTATATGAAACATCGAGCTCACACTTCTTATGATAGTAAGATGACTGGGCAAAGAGCAGCTTAAGAAACAACTCTTGCCAAAAAAATCTTTCAAAAAAAGAAAAACTCTTGCCAAAAAGACACATGTGCCCCGACGAGTGCTCAAGGGAGGAGCCTCAAAAATCTCATCAAAGATGCATGTTTTAGTCGGTTTTAGTAAGAGATATATTGAAACATGTTTATTATTGGGAGTGCATGAGCAGATGTATAAGCTATATGATTATCACAAATAAATATTTACAAAGTAGTGATATATGGGGTTCAAGTAAAACATTGATCTCATGCTTCTAATTATAGTAAGATGACTTGGTGAAAGGCAGTTTAAAAAACAGCTCTTGCCTTAAAAATATTTCCAAAAAAGAACTCTTGCTAAAAAACATAAAGATATGATAAAATGAGGAGAAATTTTATTTATATCCGGCAACATTTGAGAAATTTACTGACAATATTTACATTTTACTCATTTCATCAATTTCAACAATATATGATGGGAACCCACTTGAAGTTAAAAGTATGGGAAACACCGATATCAGGGAGCTGGAGAAATGAAATTTTGTGACGGTACTTACCAATAAGCAATAACTCACAGGCCAGTTACTGTCAGGGACCACTCAGAGAAATTTTGCTGCATTTCGCTGACGTATACATGAATTATTATGATTTTTCACTGGTAGACCCATGTTTTGAGATCATTTGTAATGCTTTTATTGTGTGTTTTTTTTATAAAAGAGACGGGTGGAGTCCCAAGTGGGGATCCACCTCCACGTATATTTATATACACAACAACAACAAAGCATTTTCCCACAATTAAGTAGGGTCGGCTACATGGATTCTTCGCCTCCATTCAGATCTATCTTAGGTCAATCTCGGACTTATATCCAAAAAACTAAGATCCCATCGTATAGTCTCTTTCCAACACTTCTTGGGCCGTCCTCGCCCTCTCTTAGCCGGCTCAACATCCCAACACTCGCATCTCCTAACAGGTGCAGGAGTTGACCTTCTTTGCAAATGAACAAACCATCTTAAGCGGTTTTCTCGCATCTTATCCTCGATCAGAGCTACACCAACTTTCTTTCTGATTGCATCATTCCGAATCTGATCTTTACGTGTATGTCCACACATCCATCTTAGCATTTTCATTTCTGCTACAGCCATTCTCTGCACATGTCTATGGTTCACAGGCCAACATTCAGAACCATAGAGCATAGCAGGTCTCACGGCTGCTTTGTAAAACTTTCCTTTAATTTTTAAAGGAATTTTCTTATCACAGAGAACAGCGGAGGCTCCTCTCCACTTTAGCCAGCCTGCATTTATTCTATTAGTAACATCTCCATCAATTTCCCCATCATGTTGCAAAATAGATCCCAGATATCTAAAAGAATCTCTCTTCTGAATGTTATCGTCACCAATCTTCACCTCGATTCCTTCACCATTACTTCCATCAAAGGTGCATTCCATATATTCCGTCTTAGCCCTACTTATACGAAAACCTTTAGTCTCCAATGCATGTCTCCAAACCTGAAGCTTCTCGTTTACTCCATCTCTAGTCTCGTCAATCAACACAATATCATCAGCAAATAACATACACCAAGGTAACTCATCCTGAATGTGACTTGTCAACTCGTCCATAATCAAAGTAAAAAGAAATGGACTCAAAGCTGAACCTTGATGTAAACCAATGTTGATATCAAAATAGTCAGTTTTCCCCGTCGTGGTCCTTACACAAGATAAAGCCCTATCATACATATCCTTTATGAGATTAATGTATAGGACAAGTACTTGTTTCTTCTCCAAAACTCTCCATAGTATCTCTCGCGGGACGGAATCACAAGCCTTCTCCAAATCAATAAAGATCATATGGAGATTCTTCCTTTTAGCTCTATAAATCTCCATTGTTTTCCTCAGCAAATGGATGGCTTCAATAGTTGAGCGACCTGGCATGAATCCGAATTGGTTTTCTTTTACTTGGGAAACTTGCCTCAACCTTCTTTCGATCACACGTTCCCAAATTTTCATAGTGTGACTCATCAGCTTGATACCTCTGTAATTTGAACAATTTTGAAATTAAATCCATGTTTAAAAGATCCGAACGGTTTCGAGATAAATTCATAAATAGTGTTCTTAGAAGAACTTTAAGAATACTATTTACGAATTTATCTCTCCTGCGCTGGCAGTCGGCTACCTAACGCGCAACCCTCCTCATTTACCCGGGCTTGGGACCAGCCATGGCTGAGTTAATTTACAATAAATGCAATATTGGGTATTACATCATATTATATTCTCCATGCCATAAACAATGCCCTACAATGTTCAATGTTGTTTTCACTGTAAAACGCCTGCCTCCCAAAAATGACCAAGTTTCTGGCACACCAAATCATCCAAACTAACGCAAATGGATGAGCTGTCTTCGTGACCCTTCCCGCACACCGATCTAACAACCCTCTAGAACGTGGGACAATCTTGCCTAGCAAGCCACGTGATGTTGGCTCCATTCCACACCTGAACCAAGAGAGGGCAAGAGAAAAATAAATGATCCATATCTTCCGAACCTCTCCCGCATCCCCCCAATGGTCTTTGGTGAGAATCCTGCCATGCCTGAACAACCACATAAAGACTTGAACTTGGTTTGACATTTTACTATTCCATATCATCCCCATGTCAACACCTACCTCGTCCTGTCTTACATTCCCATCCTCCACAAAAAATCTATAAGTTTTTTTTCACCGGGAGCCTCAAAAAAAATTTTTTTTTCACCGGAAACCCCCCATCACCCCATTCAAAATGGTCCCTGCCAGTTGTCGGTCCCTCAACATGTGCTAGCTCCGCCTGCATCGCCATTAAATCTTCCACTTTCTGATCCGACAGTGCCGAAGAAAACATCGGGGGCCATGCACCTCGGTCCCAAACCTATTGCACAAGCACCTCTCTGCCACATGCCAACTGCAAGAGGCGTAGGTAACGATCTCCCAACACCTTGTCCCCAGTCCAATCGTCTACCCAAAAACGAAATCCGGCTCCACAACCAAGAACATGTCTCAACTTAGTCGCCAACTCCGGAATGATTCCGATGATTCCTTTTCATAATGAGGATGGTACCTTTCAAAAAAACGAGGACAATAGAAGCCCCTGAGTAGCCTCCAGTGGCATATATATCGTATATCTTCCTTAACAACTGGCACACCAGTTCCTCCAATTTTCTCCAAATGCGTACCACCCATTTTGCCATAAAAGCCTCATTCATCTCCCCCACCCGCAACACCCCAACCCTTCTTCTTAGAAGATGTCACCTTTCCCCAATCTATCATGTGGAATCCCCTCCTGTCCTGCCGCCCATCAGACCAAAAAACTATCTTATTATGGATTCAATCTTCCCATGCTCCCTGCAAGCAACAATCTCGTGGAGAAGGAAAATTTGGGATGGTTGAAAGCATGGCCTCAAATTTCAGCGAAATTCGGTCAAATTTCTGTCGAATATCGATATCCTGTCGAAATCGAAATTCAACCGAAATGGCCGAAATGACCGAAATATGAGGGCCCTAGTACAAAAAATGACCGAAATGACCGAAAGTTCGGTCGAATTTCGATCGAAATTCCATCGAAATTCTGTTTCGGTGGTCACCGAAATGGTGACCGAAACCGATATTTAGGGCCTTGATTGAAAGAACATGCTTGAGCAGAATCACCTTCCCCCCTTGAAAGCATCTTAGCCTTCCAACCCACCAACTTTCCCTTCAACCCCTCCAACAAAGCCCTCCAGTCCTAAGACTTTGGCCTACCCACTACCAAGGGGAGGTATAAGTACTAGTGGTGGGGCAACCCAAAATCACGGTCGTGATATGCAACTCTTGCTCAGTTAGGCCAAAGGGAACCACCATCGATTTCTCTCTATTGATCCGAAGTCCGGACACATCCCCAAAAATATCCATAATAGTTGATGTACGACGCATCCTCTCCATGTCCGCCCCTAAGAACTTCATTGTGTCATCCGCATACTGCAACAATGGTATGGCTAACTCCTTCCTATATCCAACACGCTAGTCCCCATTTGTCGTCAGCCTCATCATCATTGTCAATGCATCAATCGCAATCACAAAGAGAAGTGGAGCCAGCAGACACCATTGCCTGATACCTCTTTGAGGTTGAAAGAAACCTCCCTTCAGTCTACCATTGACCAGCACATCATGGGAAGCAGTCGTGACACATCACTTGATCCAAGCTATTCACAACCCATGAAAACCTCTCTTCTCCAACAAATCCCACAAGAACCTCCAATCTATGCAATCGGCTTTGAAAAATCGACCTTCCATAACACCCCCTAAGCCCTGTCGCGTCTCCAATCTGACACCATTTATGTTGCCATCTCCAGAATATCTGCCATGGCTCTTCCCGACGCAAATGCTGACTATTCTGGCGAAATGATCCCGTGCTGCACCCCACATAAGCGGTTAGCCAGGACCTTGGAGATAATGAGATATATAGCATTGGGCAACGCGATCGTCATGTAGTCCTCCACCCTGCTCGGGGTTCTCTTCTTCAGCAACAGAAAAATAAGAACCTTGTTTAACCTGTCAATCCCATGTTCCCTCCACGGAATACCTCCAACACCCCCATCACGTCCTTCTTGACCACATCCCAGAACTCCCTATAGAACATCACCAGAATCCTATTCGGGCCGGGTGCCCCATCGACATTTAGATGAAAAAGTGCCTGCTTGGTCTCAGCTTCAATAAAATCTCTAACCAACGAGCCTGCCTCTGAATCAGATATGTGCAATGCCTCTTCCCTGCCATGCCCATCCTGAACGCATGTGTTGCCTACTGAAAGCTTGAAAATGTGACTGCAATGCCACCGCCACATCTCTGTCCCCCTCAAACACCTCCCCACCAACGGTGACCGAGTATATCAAATTTCTGCTCATTCTCCCGCTGGACATAGCGTGAAAAAATCTCGTATTGTCATCACCTTCTCTCAGCCACTTCTGCATGGATCTCTGCCTCCATGCCACTTCTTCCTTCTTGTTATCCGGGAAAATCTCATTCAATTGGAAACCTCTCTCCGCCACCTCCTCTGTTGTCAGATCTCTCTCATCCTCCAGCCTGTCCAACCTGCACACCTCCTCTTGTGTCGTAGACCGCCTGGCCCGACGTCGAACCCGATTCGCCTTGTTGAACTCCATCAAATGCCTATGGAGCAAGGCCAACCTGTGCGCAAGTCTACTCGAAATCCGGCATCCCTCCCAGAATGTCGCAACGGTCTTGCAGAAGACCTTCTCCAGCAGCCATGCTTTCTCGAAACGGAAGAATGTTCGAGGACACACATCCTCTCCCGAATACCAGAACAGAGGTGTGTGGTCCGAATGCGCCCTAGGCAAATCTCGAGCCCCATCCAACGGAAAGACAACCAATGCCTTAGCCGAAACCAATAATCTGTCCAGACAAGATCTGGATCTCGAGCTCCGCTAAGTATATCGACAACCCACTGCATCCATAATCAAAAGACCGATGTGGCTATGTTTTTAAATTACTGATACTTGTTGAGATTTGTTGTCACGTATTAATCCCTTTTACTTTTTCTTTCTTGTTCCTTATTAAAAAACAAAGAGATAGCCATGGTTCTTATACAAGCTAGCCCTATTCTCTTTTGCTTTTGGAGGTGCCCCTAGATGGAAACTTCTAGCTGACCTGCCCTTTGCGGGGTGAGCTTGATTGGACATTGACTCAACTTAATTACGTCTAGTTTATTGGAGGTTGAACACCATTCCAACAATGTATCACTGCCAGCCACCAGATTACCAGGTCCTGGTTCCCTTAGTTTTATTCGTGGTCACTCCCACCTTTTTTGGTGATATCTGACCAACAACCTCTTCGGGTTTGCATCACCTCGATCATGCCATGGGAAGATCCACCTGGATTGGGGTTTTTTGTTGTCCGACGTGCATTCTACGCAATTCTTTGGCCAGTTGTACTCTTGAACCTGATATGATTTGATCCGAGGTTATTGGTTACATGTGTTCAAAACCTGATTGTTATAAGGTATGATCATGATAAAAATACTACACAGGTAGTTTGATTGAGCATTATGACTCATGAGACTTGTTTAGTTGCACTTCTTTAACATCTCTCTTGTCGGTCAGCTGCTCATTTCTTATCTTGGTAAGGCCTCTGTGTTAATTTGCTGTAGAGAATACTTTTCTCTGCAGTGGCCTCTAGGATGAGGTGCTTATGTGACAACCATCTATATATTTATAAATTACGGGGAGTGCTGGTTTGTCAATTAAGAGCTGTTTATGGCTTGAAGTAGAGTCCTCAAGCTTGCGTCCAAAAACAATCCGAAATTTAGGATGAGGTGCTAATGCGACAAACACCTATTTTTTTATCTAACGGGAGGGCGGGTTTGCTGATTAAAAGCTATTTATAGCGTGAATATTTATGTTACAAATTTGGGATTTCATCTTAAACTTTTAGGGAGGCACACCTCAGTAAATCCCGAAGGATCAGTGGATGGTGGCATCTTTCCTGATTGTCTTCTCAAGGATGTTGCTATTTTGTAAATGAGTCGACCTATCAGTTGGCATTATCGATGGTGCGAGTTCTCAAGGATGCCGAATAACTCATGGAACAGGTAGATGGACTATCATTTAATTGCTAATTTGCTAATGGAGGGTGATATTTGAAGGCTTCTTTTAAGTATGACATGAGGAATTTGGTGTCGCAACCAGACCTAGTTTCATTGGCCTAGGTGTAACACCCCCAACTCCCGTGATACGGTAATACCGTGCGATAGCGGTATCGCACGACCGTGTGGTTCGGTGGCCACACTATGAAGTTCTGGAGGACTTCACCTTAGCTTACGGACGGCTAAGTATGGGGTTTACCGCAGGACCGCGGGTTCCCCTTGGCACAATACAAGTGTTGGGCGGCACTTGATGGAGCTTGAGTTGCAACATCCACGTAGGAGCGTGGGGCCCACTGATGACGTGGCGTGATGACGTGGCGTGATGATTTGGCGTGCTGAGGAGGCAGACGACATGGCATGCTGACGGAGCGGGCAACGTGGCGTCGGTTGCAGAAGACGAAGGGATTGCACGGAAGATGAAGAGCCAAGCGCACGAAGAGTCATCTAGGAAGACAAAGGGTCTCCATAGAAGACTAAGAGTCCTTGCATTCATTGTACATGTAATAATGGTGTCCCTTCGCATACCCCCGGCTTGTCTATATAAGGAGGAGTAGAGCTCATTTGTAGATATCACACTCAAAGTGAGTCTCTTGCAATAACAAAAAGGGTTTTAGTGCCAAAGCTCTTGTGTCCTTGTACTTGTGTGCTTGTGTACGAGCATTCTAGCGGCGTGGTTACTTAGCGTGCTGGTGTACGTCTACACGCATCGGGGAAGGCTGGTTAGCTTGCGGGAAGCTAATGCCGCACAGGTTAGTCTCAAAAAATTAGAGTTTGAGATTTACCCCTGTGACAACTGGTATCAGAGCGAGAAATGGCGCCCAACACCGGAGATCGCCTTATTTCCTTGGAGGGAATCGTGATGGAGATCCAGTCTCAGCTGGGTACTCATGCCCAACGCTTGGCTCGTCTGGAGGATGATGCAGGCGTGGTGTCGGATGTCGTTGGTGATAGCCAACGCTCGGTCGACGTAATGAAGGCACTCGGGGAGAAGCTAGAGGAGCTCGAGTCCCTGGTGCAAGATTTGCATGGGGAACTCTCCATCGTCAAGAGAGCGATCGCGAACGGGGGCGGATCCAGCGAGTCTCGAAGGCCAAAGGTCCCAGAGCCCAAGTCCTTTTCAGGTACGCGGAGTGCCAAAGACTTGGAGAATTTCTTGTGGGACATGGAGGTGTACTTCAAAGCTGTCAAGACTCCTGAGGCAGAGAAGGTATCCTTGGCGGCGATGTACTTATCCGACCACGCAAAGCTATGGTGGAAGAGTCGTGCATCCGAAGGACGACCAAACATCTCGTCTTGGGATGAGTTGGTGAAGGAGCTGAAGGAGCAGTTCCTACCCACCAACACTGCTTGGGTAGCGAGGGAGGCGCTCCGAAGGCTGAAGCAGACATGAACCGTACGGGAGTACGTGAAGCAGTTCTCATCGCTGCTGCTGGATATCAAAGGTATGTATGAAGAAGACAAACTTTTCAATTTTATGGTGGGTCTTCAGAACTGGGCTCAGGCAGAGCTCAGGAGGCAAGGAGTGAAGGATCTCCAGACGGCCATTGCTGCTGCGGATGCGCTGGTCGATTACAAAGTCCAACCCACCACCGAGAAGAAGGAAACTGAGAAGACCAAGAGCAAACCCGAGGAGAAAAGTAAGGGAAAGTTCAAGAAGTTCGGCAAGGCCGAAACTTCACGGGAGGGTGCGGAATCCTCCAAGAAGGCCGAGCAACCCAAGGGGAAGGGCTGCTTCATTTGTGATGGGCCACATCGGGCGCGGGAGTGTCCGAAGCGGGAGAAGCTGAACTCCATGACCATGGAGGAGAACTCATACGAAGAGGCGCGCATGACGAACCTCAAGTTGCTGCGCAACGTTCGCTTGTGTCCGCTGAAGTCGGGCAAAGAGGCGAAAGTGGAGGTGGAGCGCGAGGATCCAGAGTTGGTGTACCTCGATGTCGTGGTACACAAGAAGACCCTTTCGGCCATGATCGATATTGGAGCGACACACAACTTCATCTCTAGCAAAGAGTTCGGGAGCTTGGGAGTTCCTTTGGAGAAGAGCCAGTGCCGCGTGAAGCTTGCCAACTCCGAATCTCTGCAGATCAAAGATATGGCAAACTGCACTGTTCAGTTGGGTGAATGACAGGGAAAGGTACGCTTCCTCGTGGTACCTCTCGACGACTTCCAAGTCATTTTGGGAGTTGAGTTTCTTGAAGAAGGCGAAGGCGTCTGTCACGCCTTATCTCGGAGGCGTCTTCTTCGCAGCTGCAGATAGCCCCTGCTTCATCAGGGCTATCAAGAAGAAAGGGCAGACTGGAGCCATGTCTGCAATGCAAGTCTGCAACGGGCTGAAGAAAGGGGAGACGACGTATCTTGCTACGGTACGCGTCGAGGAAAATGGCGAGGAGACACAGCCATGCCCCAAGGCAGTAAAGAAGATGTTGGACGAGTTCAAGGACGTGATGCCGAAGGAGCTGCCCAAGGAGCTTCCACCGAAGCGAGATGTGGATCACGCTATCGAGTTACTGTCAGGTACGGTGCCCCCTACACTTGCACCTTACAAAATGCCCCCTGCACATCTAGAGGAGTTGCGGAGACAACTCAAGGAGCTGGTGGACGCTGGTCTGATGCGTCCAAGCAAAGCACCATATGGAGCACCGGTGCTGTTCCAGAAGAAGAAAGACGGGAGCATGCAGATGTGCGTGGACTATCGCGCACTGAACAAGGTGACGGTGAAAAACAAGTACCCCGTCCTCAACGTTGAAGACATGTTCGATCGCTTGGGCCAAGCCAAGTACTTCTTGAAGATGGATCTCAGGTCAGGATATTACCAGGTACGCATCAAGGAAGGAGACGAGCCAAAGACGGCGTGTGTTACGCGTTATGGGTCTTTCGAGTTCCTTGTAATGTCGTTCGGGTTGACTAACGCCCCGTCAACTTTCTGTACGCTTATGAATGATGTCTTCCGCGAGTATATCGACTCGTTTGTTGTAGTGTACTTAGACGACATAGTAGTTTACAGCAGGACCCTGGAGGAACATGTCAAGCATCTGCGGATGGTGCTTGAGAAGTTGAGGCAGAACCGGTTATACTTGAAGCTGGAGAAATGCGCCTTTGGTCAGGAGACCATTTCCTTCCTCGGGCATATCGTGGGCGGAGGCACGATACACATGGAACCAAGGAAGACACAGGCGATAGAAGAGTGGGCAATCCCCACGAAGGCGACAGAGCTACGATCCTTCCTCGGATTGGTGAACTACTACAGGAAGTTCATCAAAGGATACTCCAAGAAGGCGGCGCCACTGACGGACCTGCTTCGAAAGGATCAACCTTGGAGATGGACGCGTGAATGCCAGGAGGCATTCCAAAGCTGAAGAGGGCGGTGGTGGAAGAACCTATTCTGCGACTTCCAGACTTCGAGAACCCGTTCGAAGTCCACACCGACGCGTCTGACTATGCACTTGGAGGTGTATTGGTGCAAGATGGGCATCCCGTGGCTTACGAGAGCCGCAAACTGAATCCAGCGGAGAGGAGGTACTCCGTGCACGAGAAGGAGATGACAGCAGTGGTCCATTGTCTGAGGACATGGCGCCACTATCTTCTCGGATCAAGGTTCGTGGTGCAGACGGACAATGTGGTAACGAGCTGCTTTGCCACACAGAAGAAGCTGACTCCCAAACAGGCGCGATGGCAAGACTTTCTTGCCGAATTCGACTTCGAGCTTCGCTACAGGCCTGGACAGACCAACCAGGTAGCAGACGCTCTCTCGAGGAAGAGCGAACCAGAAGAGCCGAAGGTTGCGGTGATTGCATCGATCACCTGCGTGTCTGGAGACATGCTGGAGCGCATTCGGGAGCAGACACAGGAGGATCCGGTCACTTCACGCTTGGTGCAACGCGTGAACGATGGTGAAGTACGGAGATTCTGGATAGAGGAAGCGTCCTCTATGCGAAGGGCAGGAGGCCCTATGTCCCCTCGAGCGGCGGCTTGAGAAAAATGTTGCTGAAGGAAGCACACGACGTACAGTGGGCGGGTCATCCAGGAGTGGAGCGCACACTGGCACTCCTCTCCTCAAGCTACTTCTGGCCGAAGATGGAGGAAGATGTTGAAGTCTATGTGCGTACTTGACTTGTGTGCCAACAAGACAAGACTGAGAGGAAGAAGACGACAGGACTGCTGGAGCCCCTGCCTATCCCTTCACGTCCGTGGGAGAGCGTCTTCATGGACTTCATCACTGGATTCCCGAAGGTGGACGGGAATAATGCGGTGATGGTGGTAGTTGATCGCTTCTCAAAATACACGATCTTCGTACCAGCACCCCAGGAGTGCACAGCAGAGACCACAACGAAGTTGTTCTTGCAGAACGTGGTGAAGCACTAGGGGATACCATTGGACATCGTGAGTGACCGCGATGCTCGGTTCACAGGTCGGTTCTGGACGACCTTATTTGAGATGCTGGGATCCGATCTCAAATTCTCTACCCGCAATCACCCGCAGACGGATGGTCAGACGGAGCGGATCAATGCCCTGCTGGAAGAGTACCTGAGGCACTACGTGACGGCCAATCAACACAATTGGGTTAGTTTACTGGATATTGCCCAGTTCTGCTACAATCTACAGCAGACCTCCACCACTGGCCAGAGTCCATTCGAGATTGTGATGGGTAGGCAACCCGTGACACCGCACGAAGTGGCTAAGCAGAATAGCCAAGGACGGTGCCCTGCTGCACATCGCTTTGCTTTGGAGAGGTAGGATCGGTGGGAGGAAGCGAAGGATGCGTTGGCTCACGCTCAACGCAGGATGAAGAAGGCGGTTGACAAGAGCCGTAGGCCGGTCGAGTTCCAGGTTGGGGAGAAGGTGCTGTTGAAGCTTACGCCCCAGATTTGGAAGAAAATCCTGAGGAAGACGGCGCACAAAGGGTTAATCCCTCGGTACGACAGACCCTTTGAGATAGTTCGACGCGTGGGACCGCTCGCCTATCAACTACGTCTTCCAGAGAGACTGAAGCTACATCCCGTGTTCCATGTCAGCTTCCTGAAGGAGTATCATGAGGACAGAGAAGATAACACCAGGAGGGCATCGAAACGTGCCCCTCCTAACGTCCGGGTTCAGCACACGAGGGTTGCTGAGAAGGTTCTTGACAGGCGCGTGGAGGGCCAGAGCAAGAAGAACCGGAGGATCTTCTTCCTTGTCAAATGGAAGGGACTCCCAGAGGAGGAGGCAACCTGGGAACGTGATACAACCCTGTGGCAGTTCGAGGACCTCATCGAGGATTTCTTGAAGACGCAGGATCAGTCGCGGACGCCTGATGGATCAGGTGGGGGAGGCATGTAACACCCCCAACTCCCGTGATACGGTAATACCGTGCGATAGCGGTATCGCACGACCGTGTGGTTCGGTGGCCACACTATGAAGTTCTGAAGGACTTCACCTTAGCTTACGGACGGCTAAGTATGTGGTTTACCGCAGGACCGCGGGTTCCCCTTGGCACAATACAAGTGTTCGGCGGCACTTGATGGAGCTTGAGCTGCAACATCCACGTAGGAGCGTGGGGCCCACTGATGACGTGGCGTGATGACATGGCGTACTGAGGAGGCAGACGACATGGCATGCTGACGGAGCGGGCGACGTGGCGTCGGTTGCAGAAGATGAAGGGATTGCACGGAAGATGAAGAGCCAAGCGCACGAAGAGTCATCTAGGAAGACAAAGGGTCTCCATAAAAGACTAAGAGTCCTTGCATTCATTGTACATGTAATAATGGTGTCCCTTCGCATACCCCCGGCTTGTCTATATAAGGAGGGGTAGAGCTCATTTGTAGATATCACACTAAGAGTGAGTCTCTTGCAATAACAAAAAGGGTTTAGTGCCAAAGCTCTTGTGTCCTTGTGCTTGTGTGCTTGTGTACGAGCATTCTAGCGGCGTGGTTACTTAGCGTGCTGGTGTACGTCTACACGCATCGGGGAAGGGTGGTTAGCTTGCGGGAAGCTAACGCCGCACAGGTTAGTCTCAAAAATTAGAGTTTGAGATTTACCCCTGTAACACTAGGCATGACAGAGAAAGGGCGGGTGTGTACTTTTGTCGAAGTAAGTGTCCTTAGAAGGTGGTAGATCCAATTCCTTATGGAAAGTTGGCCATGGGGTTACCAAATCAAACATGGGCTCTTAAGGGTCTTGATTGTCTAATTTAAAGCGCAGATCTGCAATAATTGTATGGATATACCTGATTAAATGGCTGCTCGAATCTTGGACTTGCGCGGGGACAATGCACTGGGAGTCTCATAGGACAATAGGTGGCTGGCTTCCTTTGAGGAAGTTTCAGAATTTCAAGGTTGGGGGTTGTCCATGCTCGTGCATTGGAGGGGATGACCTTCCTTGTCCCTGTCGATGGAACTGAGGGTTTAAGTCGATGACTGTGATCTCAAGGGCTGTGGTGATTTCATGGGTTAATAGGAGACAAAGGCTTTATATTTGACACAGATGATTGGGATTCAAGGTCGGTTGGAGGTAGAGTCAATAGGGAGAGAGAATATTTTTTGCAAATGTGATGGTCCTGACAGTAGAGAGGTGGTAGGTTATCTTGAGGGAAAGGGCGGTCTCACTCACATGAGGAGACACTTCTATGTAAGGGAGCATACATGCCGAGGTTTGGGGTGGTGGGAATGAATACGACGGTTCTGGTGCAAGGAGGTCACAATTTAGCATGTATTGTTGACATGTTAATTCTTTTAGGGTTTGAGATGGAGGTGGACAATGTGACAAGTTTTGTTTGGTGCAGTATAGAGAGAATGGCGGTGAAGGTGGCACAGTGGTTTTACGGTGGGGGCTAATGAAAATCATAAAGTGGAATGTATTGGGATTGTGAGAAATAGAGAAGGACAGATGTTCAGGTGATACTTGGGGAGTAGGCAGTATACACATTGCTGCAGTAGAAATTGTAGAAGACACATGACACACATTCCTGGAAGCAATCGTGAGAAATATGTCGAGACTTCATCATGATTGAAGTGGTGGCAAGGTCGGGAGGGCATGTAGTAGTGTGAAGGGGGAATGTTTTAATGGAGAACTTAAGCTTGTTTAGGACATTTATATATTGGTTGTTTGGTTGTGGGATGACATGTCTTCCCTTTATACACCAGTTTATGGTCCATTGGATATGCCTATGTGGGGGGTTGTGGGAGGATATGTGCCAGTTTCAGCCTTTGTATGTCATCATTCATTGATCTATATGGATGACTTTGTGGATTATCCGTCGATCTATGGGGTGACTGCAGTGCCACCTTGAACTTGGTGGACCACCTAGTTGGCGGGTGGGAATAGTTGGGATCTTACTATGGCGGAGTTTGGGGATGTGCTTGATGGGAATGCATGGGTTGGTTTGCTTGTGTCACGTTGTTATATGTAAATTTGAAGACATCACTATCTAGGCGGAAACAATTGCTCTACCCAATCACTTCGCGGAGGTTTTCCATGTGTAGGGAGTACTTTCATACTTATTTTGTTTTGTTCAAACAAAGATAGTTGTTTTGGATCCTAAAATCAACTTCGAGAAGCCTTGGCATGAGAGTAGGGTTCATTGAGATGACGTGTCAACCATTGAGGTATTTTCCCACTAAACATTAGTCTCTATGTTGAGGCACATACATTTCCAGGAGGAATACAAGATAATGCTTTTGGAGGGGAGGATGCAAAGCAAGGAAATGGCACCACAGGTTATCCAAATGTGACCAATTAGAGGACATCAAGGCTCTGGCACTATAGAAGAACTTGAGGAGGAGATGTGAAGGTGGTCAAAAAGGAATACCTCAAGGTGGAGTTGGAATAATGATATAGAGACCGATAGACATTGCTCATAAAGGATAACACCAACATTAGATAATTTTATTTGGACGTGAGGAGGAGAAAACAAATAAATTGACGAAGTATGATTTACGATGACATGTTTCAAGGTTAGCAAACTGTAGTTGAGGCTAATGGACCATTTCAGGCATTTTAACTTGAGGATGTGGAAGAGGATGCCTAGGTAGCAGGGGGATCATCTTGCTAGGTGTCAAGGCAGATAGAGGGAACCTTGTTCATGATGTCACAATGTAATTGGTAGGGAGGTTGTCTCTAGACTTAAGAATGAAAGTTCCACTGGAGTGGACAGATGCGTGGCCTTTTCTAGGGAATTAGGGGATCTCATTGGCGTTAAGGTGATCTGAGAATTCTTCAGTGGGAATGTGGGTTTCAACCCCCTGAATATATTCTTCCTCTTCCTTCCATCAAACAGGGCATTTGCAATATGGGTGGAGGACTTCAAGTTGATCACTCTCTCAACTCTATCTATTTTGTTGTGGTTAAGGTATTATAAATCAGGTTCAGGTTGGTGATGTGGAGATCATTCCATTTGTTGACCTGAGTTTGTGGGTAAAAGGTCCATTATAAATGGTTTTGTGAACGGTTATAGAAGTGATGGCAACTTGAAAGAGGATGGGTAGTGTCTTCTTGAGTTCTTGTGAAAGTGGATTTTAGCAATGCCTATGACCCTTTACCTAGACTTTTGTGTGGTTATCACAACAGCAACAACAAAGCTTTTTCCCACGATTAAGTATGGTCGGCTAGTTTGTGTGGTTATCATTGAGAAAAAAAGGATGGTTCTAAATTTGTAAATAGTGTTGCAGAAACATCCAATATTTTACCATAGACGCTTTCTCAATGTTGGTGAATGGTTGATTGCAAGGTCATTCAGCCTTACTCAAGGATCATCAAGGCTATCCGCCCGCCTCTTTTTTCTTTGATTTTGGATATTCTGATAGAAAGTATGATAACGATTTACGAGTTTGACTAAATATTGTGTTTTGTAGGCCGTGGGTCAAATATGATTTCCACCTTGTACATCATACAGATGGCACCATCTTCTCTTTTAAAGGGGTATGGGAAGGCTGGAGTGAAGCTTGCTGCTTGACATTTTTGTGCCTTCTAATTTTGATGATGAGGGTGATAAGGTGCAGACAGATCTTTTGCAGACTCTCAAGGGCAGCGTTCCCCTCACGTATGCGATCAACGCCACTATAGTGTGTTGATTGGATATCAGTAGTGGAGAGAAGAAAGTGGTGCCTACAAGTTGGTGATGTTAGTGATGAAGGTGTTAGTGATGCTCTTATCAAGGGATAGTCACATACTTCTACTAAGTTTTATTTTGTAGTAAGTGCTGCTTTAGTTATCCATATTGAAGATGTTAGTGATGAAGGTGGGAATACCAGAAGACTTTTTTGCCCAATAGAATCCAAGAAGATTGAAGGTGGAAATATGTAATGCAACTACAGCGGGTTCACTACGCTGACTGGACAACCGTGATCGTCTAACACCTAGATTTGACCATGCCACATAAGCTCTAAAGAAAACATGATCCAAAAATATGCACGCTAGAAGTGAAGGATAATTATCCTCCAAATCCGCAAGTGTTTGGGACTGACTGGCTTCACTTGGAGAGATAATGATGGAAACCAAAACCTGAAGATTGCTTAAAACAGATATCCCAGATTAAACCCACTTAGCAATGTGATTATTGCAACCAATCTTACTTGGGTCCCTCATACATCAGACACAATCACCATCGACATCCAAAAGATGTCTGAGATTGTGACTTTCTATACTTGTCGTATGCACATAGCAATGTAAATGAGAGGCAATGCAAATGTCGGTTTCAGCCAACATATTGGTGACCAACTGAAACGAAATGTAGACCGAAATTCCACCGATATTTCTGTCATATTTGTACCAGCCCTTTGATTGGTAACCGCAAGTCCTTAAATGCCAGCTGTTTCATGTCGATTGCGATCACATGTCGAATCCGAAATTTGATCGAATTTTGTGCAAATTTCGACGAAAAATTGAGGCCATGATGAGAGGATCCCCTATAACAGGGGAACCGAGTTTTTTCCCTTCTCTGCTAAATAGCCGAGTCCTCAACACTCGATAAGAGGTTGCTAGAGAAGAAAGACCATCAAACCTAGGTGATTGAAGATTTATCATCCCATGATGTACACCATATTGGTGGAATGCTTGCTTGATTGGCTTTCACTACTTATGCCATTATTGACAAGGGATATCCTATCAGATATTCTGTTTTCATTAGTTAGTATGGTGGTGAATGGAGTATATGCCTTTATATGCATTTTTTGTGAAAAAGTTAAGAATAAGAGTGAGTGGCATCTCCTAGGTGAGGCGGAGTGATGTGCACACTTGTAAGATGCAAACAATAAATACTGCTTTCTTATGGAAGGTGTTGTTGAGATTTTTAGCTTCGGAACAACCTAGTGTGCAAGATTCTAATGTCTCGATCCATTACTAGGATATTCAATGATATTGATAAGCATTTGTGCATCCCGTCGTCATGAGATGGGGACACTTTAAAGTTGGTTTGCCTTGCAAACAATAAATACAGCTTTCTTATGGAAGGTGTTATCGAGATTTTTAGCTTCGGAACAACCTAGTGTGCAAGATTCTAATGTCTCAATCCATTACTAGGATGTTCAATGATATTGATAAGCATTTGTGCATCCTGTCCTTATGGGATGGGTGCACTTTATAGTTGGTTTGCCTTTGTTCTTCTTGGGCTTGTTGATTCCTCATGCGGAAGGTAGGCTCAACATCTCAGAGTGCATGCCATGTCCAATAGTGCCTTTTTAAATTGGTCATTCTGTTAACTGCCTTGCATCTGTAGGAGCTTAGGAGCCTCAAAAAATCTATAGGAGCTTAGAGCCCACGATTCGCTAGCTACCAAGCACTCCCCCCACGCTCTAGATCGGAGCGGTAGGCAAGGGAGAGGGATATTGACATTCTTTAGTAGTGGGTGTATATGCACGCCACGGTAGGCCTCTTGGCCGTAGAGAGCATGTGAGGTGTGTAAACCTCGATTGGTGTTTTGACGAGGCTTCGTGAAGGTTCCATCTAGAGAGATCCACTATGTTGGAAGAAAATTAGGTTGCGATGTGCTACGATGGCTTGAGACTCATGGACTTGGTCTGCTGGTCATCAATCCTTGGTCCCATGATTGAGGTGTGGAGTGGTGATTCTGAGGTTATGGTTGGCAGCTAGATCCCTGGTTATGCGTCACCAGATCTGGATCAATGTGTCTATGAACCTCTGAATCTCCTGAGATTGATAAAGGGATGTGACCCCTCTTCAGTTGAAGTAGATTTTTGAGAGTAGATTGATGGTCCATTCACTGCTGCCGTAGTATACTAGGTGTTATCTTTTCTAAAAGAAATCAGTATACTAGGTGTTAAGTCAGTCCCCTCCACATCATGATTTATTCTTCTGTGCTCACAGAAAGTCAAGAACCTGATGTGGTATTTATGCCCTGACGTGGTCATGGTCTGCAGAATGCGGATCTTAACTGACCTTTTTGTGATTGGGGCCGTGATGATGACACCAACCGCCTTCTCTTCAAATACTCATTATTGAAACATGTGTAGGAGTATTGTTATTCCGTGAGTTGATCGTTCTTTAGTTCATAATTTTTTAACCTCGTTTAGGGTGGATAGGATGGTGGATTCCCTAGGCATTTCTCTTAGGCGCCGAGACAAGGAATTTTGCTAGGCACCACCTGGCAAGTGCCAGATCCAAGTTGACTGATGCTCACGCTGAGCGCTTGAGGCAATTTACAATATAACATGTATATGTACTGTTGCAACTCGAGTCTGATTGTGTTTCGGAGGTTCTGCCCCAAAGCTTCCGCAGGGGGACACCCCACTCCCCATTCTCCCCCCATTCTTAGGGTGTGTTAGGTTGCCAGATTACCTCAGGGTAAACTGGGGGAGTGTAACCCGTTTTTGTATTTTGGTGTTTGGATAGAGGGTTTTGGGTTGAGAAGGTTTGTTGTGATGTGATTGTATTGAAGTTTGGAAAAGTGAGTAGTTATTATGATGTGAGTGTATTGAAGTTTGAAAAAGTGGGTAGAAGTTGAGTATTTTGTAATTGTTGGATGATATGATGGTTTAATATATTATTATTATTGGAATGGATAAAAGAGAAATGATTTATTTAATGTATTAGAAAAGAGATAGTGGTGGGCCCCGCATGATAGAAAAGATATGGGTTTTGGGGGGCGACCCCCCATGCCGAACGACCTCTTAGGATTAAAGACAGCTATACACATGCATGCATTTATACATTTATATTACAAACACTCGCTAGAATGCCGTGTTAATATGGGTTGCTGCTTAATAGACTCCGATTGCATGATATATAAGATGTGATTAGAGATAAATGATTGATGCTATTTGGATTGCAGACGTGGGATGGAATCAATGTGTTGCTAATTTGATCAGGACTGATCTTAAATTGTATTCTAGGTTATTATATATGAGGGCTGATCCTGTGAGAGCCCCAGACTGTGGGGGAGTGTGAGAGCAGTGGGTCTGAACCATTAAATTCTGCTCATATCTCTCCTCCAATAAACTAACGTGTGATGAGCAGAATCTAATGGTTCAGACCCACTGCTCTCACGCTCCCACAATATAAGGCTCTCACAAGATCAGCCCTCTATTATACATATATATATATATATATATATATATATATATATAGTTTTGATTTTCTCATGCTGGTGCCTAGGTGAGAGCCTGGTGTTAAGTGCATTTGAACCCTCAAACATCTTGGAGCGCCTCGTGCTTAACAACATTGGTTTATATTAGTTGGATGCTGCAAAATGACGATCTTTTTAGGTTAAAGGCCTTACTATGAAAATGTACCGGGATTACTTGGATTCAACATAATGATGTGATTTTTAGGTGGTCAAAGGCTATATTACAACAAATGCCGTGCTTCCAGGTCGAAGCATGGGGCCTGCATGAGATGCAACAGCGACGTGGATGTAATTATGCGGGTGAAAGGGGATTATAATTGCTTTGTGCATTTTTATATTTATTTGATTAAAGTAAATGCGTAGAAGTGTTGGAAAGAGACCATACGAAGGGATCTTTGTTTTGTGGATATAAGCTCGGGATTGACCCAAGATAGATCTGAATGGAGGCGAAGAATTCATGTAGCCGACCCTACTTAATTGTGGGAAAAGGCTTTGTTGTTGTTGTTGTAAAGTAAATGCGTAGAAATTTCAGTATGTGCTTTGGAAAGCAATTGGTATTGGTTTATCGGGTCAAAGGTATACATGACTAGGGCAAGATAACAAATTGAGCTTCCATCAAGGAATTGCTTTCTCCATTCTTGCAGTTTCCGTATTAACAAATTTCCATGTTCATGATTTGTGTCTTACATCTGATTATCTGGTTGCTAGGAAAATGTATGTGGAATAAGTTACTCTGTTTTAATCTTCTTTAGTCTTCATCGAAGTCTGACGCAACGCTCCTGGATGATTAGGTTGCCGAGAGAGCGCTATTTCTCTGGAATAACGACCACATCCGCAATTTGATCGTCCAAAACCGAAAGGTGATCCTGCCCATCATCTTCCCTGCCCTGGAGAGGAACACAAAGGGGCACTGGAACCAGGCAGTCCAGAGCCTAACACTCAACGTACGGAAGCTCTTGTTAGACGCCGATCAGGAGCTCTTTGGGGATTGCTTGCTCAGATTCAAAGAAGATGAAGCGGGAGAGAGGGAAGCCGAGGAGAAGCGCAGATCCCTTTGGAAGCGGCTGGAGGATGTTGCCGCTACAAAGGCAGTAAGTAACGAAGCGGTCCTCATCTCCAGGACTGTCTCGTCGCTTACCGTCTCCGCAACGCCTTCTCCACGCGCCGCAATCGGCACATAAGAGCGGGAATCATTGGATTGTTTGTGTTTTGTATCAGGTGGCAGGTGGCAGCACCCGAGAGGTCGATGGATCCTGTTGGCTATATATACATTCTATATATATCCAAGAAAACTTCGGTCGCGTCTTACAATGGATGTGGTATTGCTACTCTTTGTATATTGGATATTGGTGTGGAGAGATATGGAATTAGAGTTGGCATTGTATCACGCTGCCCTTTGTTGTGTTATTTCTATGCTATTCTTTTCTACTCTTTCTTTCCTCTGTGCTATTGGGGATGAGAAGGTGTGCTTCTTCTCCCTTTGGCATCAGCATTGGATTATTTCAAGGCCCCATTTGGTTGGGATGTTTTGTTTCATTTTATTTATTATCCATCGATTAGATTTATCCTCTCAAATGTGGTTCTTTGAAACATGGGTAAGAATTGACCACTGCAGCGAGAACTTGGCATTGTTTGGGACATTAATGGTCGGACTATCAGTATTTTTCGAAATGGTGGCTAACATTTATGCCTTTGGTCCTATTATTGATAATATGAGTATATCTTCAAGAGGCCGGGGAGGCTGTTCTGTGTTGGCTGTTACATGGAGCAGTTTTGTCAAATTTTTTTTTAAATTCCACCATGTATATTCATCTATATATCCCTCCTACGTGTCATTCGAATTTCGTGAGAAACAGAGATTCCTATGCCATCCATCTAGGACAGGTCGATTACAGCAAATTTCAGACCGTTAAAATTACATATTCTAGATGAAGGGTATAGGAGTCTGTTTCTCACGAAATTTGAATGACATGTAGGAGAAATATATAGATGAATATACATTGTGGATTTTTTGAAAAAAAAATAAAAAATAATTGGCGAAACTACTCCGTGTAACAACCAACTTGGATGTTACACGAAGCAGCCTCCCTTTTCTCTATTTTCAAAGGGAATGCGGAGTATGCACTGGGGAGGTGTTGTGTACATAAACATCCGTGCAGCCGCCCCTTTCCCCCTTTCTTTTTTTTTATCTTTTTGAATGAAATCTTGGGTGATTCAGTTCATAGTATATCACCATAGTGTCATTCTAAATTCAACTTAATTCATTATTTTTATCTCATTCTATAAAGACTCAAATTTTAATGGTCTTAGAATTGTTGAAATTGGCATCTTTTAGATGGGCATGTTAAGAATGCTTGTTTTACATGAAATTTGAAATAGATATTTCACTTATTATTCTAAATAAATCCCTGCAAGGTTTCATTTCAAAGAGATCAAAAAAGGAGAGGAAGAGGGTGGGTGCAAGATGTTGCACTAAGGTGTTCAAACACGCATGCACAAATGAACGCATATGCACACAAACGAACCCCCACCCCCAAACACACACACACACGTGCACACGTGCACACCCACATCCCAACATGCACGGGCACCCACACCTCCACACACACATGAGACTGCACACATGCACACCCACCCACACTACACACATACGCGTGCGTGTACATTCACACCCATCCCACACCCACCACACATGCATTCACACGCACACGTGCATAGACCCCCCCCCCTCCCCACACACACACACATAAATGTGTGCGTGCACACACACCCTCACACGCGTGTATGCACAGTCGTACACGCACACACCCGCATACGTACACACACATGCATACGTATGTGTGCACCCACCCACCCATATACACCCCACACACATGTACATACACATGCACGCACCCACCCATACACACACAATCACCCACACGTACAAATAACACGCATATGGACACACACATCCACACCAACAAACACCCCACATCCCCCCCACCCCACTCACATACGCATATGCATGCGCACTCGCACCCACACCCATGCAAATGCACACACACCCGCATCTGCACCAAGGCACACACACATACATGCATCATATCTACGATGAGCCAACATCAATTTAGATATCTTTTCCATATATTTTATAATTTCGTATACCATAGATTTAATAATAAATATTAATATAATATGTGCATCAAGATATAATTATGCAAATATTATTATATTGGATGAAAATGTTAATTTACATATGGATACTCATTTTTCTATGATGTGCAGTTTATACTTTTACAAAATTGTTACTGAATTTTCACTAAATTGACAGTGGTTTTTTCAATCTCAGGAAAGGCTCATCTCATTTGAAGGACCATATATACACATATATATAGACGATGAATACATAGGTCCTTCCTTCCGCACTATACATCCCTCTCCCATGTTTGGAACATACTAGTGTAGGAGTAGGACATCAGAAGTGAAAAACCTGATTTTTGGAACGGACTTTGATGGCCCACAATACACATGGATTCCTTGTTGGATATGAATAAATCACATACAACTAGAGTGCAATATGTGATATTCAATATATACTAGAAAGCTTGTATCCAAATATAGGCCAGTGGAAGGCAAATACAAGAATGCAGATACAACTGCAAAGTATGTAGCATAAGTCATTAGCATAAATCATTAGTGATACCAGATTTAATTAAAGTCTGACAACTACTCAAAAACACCAGTAAATTGAAGAGATTGTGAGTAGCGAGCATCATCCCTGCTATACCCCATGGCCTGGGGAATCAAGCTCCAACCATGGTAAGTGTCACAGGGGTAAATCTCAAACTCTAATTTTTGAGACTAACCTGTGCGGCGTTAGCTTCCCGCAAGCTAACCAGCCTTCCCTTGACGTGTAGGATGTACACTAGCACACCGATCAACCACGCCGCTAGAATACTCGAACACAAGCACTAGCACAAGGACACAAGAGCTTTGGCACTAAACCCTCTTTGTTATTGCAAGAGACTCACTCTGAGTGTGATATCTACAAATGAGCTCTACCCCTCCTTATATAGACAAGCCGGGGGTATACGAAGGGACACCATTATTACATGTACAATGAATGCAAGGACTCTTAGTCTTCTATGGAGACCCTTTGTCTTCCTAGATAACTCTTCGTGTGCTTGGCTCTTCATCTTCCGTGCAATCCCTTCGTCTTCTGCAACCGACGCCACGTCACCTGCTCCATCAGCATGCCATGTCGTCTGCCTCCTCAGCACGCCATGTCATCACGCCACGTCATCAGTGGGCCCCACGCTCCTACGTAGGATGTTGCAGCTCAAGCTCATCAAGTGCCGCTGAACACTTGTGTTGTGCCAAGGGGAACCCGCGGTGATGCGGTAAACCCCATTCTTAGCCGTCCGTAAGCTAAGGTGAAGTCCTCCAGAACTTCATAGTGTGGCCACCGAACCACACGGTCGTGCGATACCGCTATCGCACGGTATTACCGTATCACGGGAGTTGGGGGTATTACATGCCTCCCCCACCTGATCCATCAGGCGTCTGCGACTGATCCTGTGTCTTCAAGAAATCCTCAATGAGGTCCTCGAACTACCACAAGGTTGTATCATGTTCCCAGCTTGCCTCCTCCTCTGGGAGTCCCTTCCATTTGACAAGGAAGAAGATCCTCCGGTTCTTCTTGCTCTGGCCCTCCACGCGCCTGTCAAGAATCTTCTCAGCAACCCTCGCGTGCTGAACCCGGACGTTAGGAGGGGCACGTTTCGATGCCCTCCTGGTGTTATCTTCTCTGTCCTCATGGTACTCCTTCAGGAAGCTGACATGGAACACGGGATGCAGCTTCAGTCTCTCTGGAAGACGTAGTTGATAGGCGAGCGGTCCCACGCGTCGAACTATCTCAAAGGATCCATCGTACCGAGGAATCAACCCTTTGTGCGCTGTCTTCCTCAGGATTTTCTTCCAAATCTGGGGCGTAAGCTTCAGCAGCACCTTCTCCCCAACCTGGAACTCGACCGGCCTACGGCTCTTGTCAGTCGCCTTCTTCATCCTGCATTGAGCGTGAGCCAACGCATCCTTCGCTTCCTCCCACCGATCCTGTCTCTCCAAAGCAAAGCGATGTGCAGCAGGGCACCATCCTTGGCTATTCTGCTTAGCCACCTCGTGCGGTGTCACGGGTTGCCTACCCATCACAATCTCGAATGGACTCTGGCCTGTGGTAGAGGTCTGTTGTAGGTTGTAGCAGAACTGTGCAGTATCCAGTAAACTAACCTAATTGTGCTGATTGGCCGTCACGTAATGCCTCAGGTACTCTTCCAGCAAGGCATTGATCCGCTCCGTCTGACCATCCGTCTGCGGGTGATTGCTGGTAGAGAATTTGAGATATGATCCCAGCATCTCAAATAAGGTCGTCCAGAACCGACCTGTGAACCGGGCATCACGGTCGCTCACGATGTCCAATGGTATCCCCCAGTGCTTCACCACGTTCTGCAAGAACAACTTCGCTGTGGTATCCGTTGTGCACTCCTGGGGTGCTGGTACAAAGATCGTGTATTTGGAGAAGCGATCAACTACCACCATCACCGCATTATTCCCGTCCACCTTTGGGAACCCAGTGATGAAGTCCATGGAGACGCTCTCCCACGGACGTGAAGGAATAGGCAGGGGCTCCAGCAGTGCTGTCGTCTTCTTCCTCTCTGTCTTGTCTTGCTGGCATACAAGGCAAGTGCGCACGTAGACTTCCACGTCTTCCTCCATCTTCGGCCAGAAGTAGCTTGAGGAGAGGAGTGCCAGTGTGCGCTCCACTCCTGGATGACCAGCCCACTGTGCGTCGTGTGCTTCCTTCAGCAGCATTTTCCTCAAGCCGTCGCTCGAGGGGACATAGGGCCTCCTGCCCTTCGCATAGAGGACGCCTTCCTCTATCCAGAATCTCCGGACTTCGCCATCGTTCACGCGTTGCACCAAGCGTGAAGTGACCGGATCCTCCTGCATTTGCTCCCGAATGCGCTCCAGCATGTCTCCAGACACGCGGGTGATCGATGCAATCACCGCAACCTTCGGCTCTTCTGGTTCGCTCTTCCTCGAGAGAGCGTCTGTTACCTGGTTGGTCCGTACAGGCCTGTAGCGAAGCTCGAAGTCGAATTCGGCAAGAAAGTCTTGCCATCGCGCCTGCCTAGGAGTCAACTTCTTCTGTGTGGTAAAGCAGCTCGTTGCCACATTGTCCGTCTGCACCACGAACTTTGAACCGAGAAGATAGTGGCGCCATGTCCTCAGACAATGGACCACTGCTGTCATCTCCTTCTCGTGCACGGAGTACCTCCTCTCCGCTGGATTCAGTTTGCAGCTCTCGTAAGCCACGGGGTGCCCATCTTGCGCCAGTACACCTCCACGTGCATAGTCGGACGCGTCGGTGTGGACTTCAAATGGCTTCTCGAAGTCTGGAAGTCGCAGAATTGGTTCTTCCACCACCGCCCTCTTCAGCTTCTGGAATGCCTCCTGGCATTCACGCATCCATCTCCAAGGCTGGTCCTTCCGAAGTAGGTCCGTCAGGGGTGCCGCCTTCTTGGAGTATCCTTTGATGAACTTCCTGTAGTAGTTCACCAATCCGAGGAAGGATCGTAGCTCTGTTGTCTTCGTGGGGATTGCCCACTCTTCAATCGCCTGTGTCTTCCTTGGTTCCATACGTATCGTGCCTCCGCCCACGATATGCTCGAGGAAGGAGATGGTCTCCTGACCAAAGGCGCACTTCTCCGGCTTCAAGTATAGCCGGTTCTGCCTCAGCTTCTCAAGCACCATCCGCATATGCTTGACATGCTCCTCCAAGGTCCTGCTGTACACTACTATGTCGTCCAAGTATACTACAACAAACGAGTCGATATACTCGCGGAAGACATCATTCATGAGAGTACAGAAAGTTGCCGGGGCATTAGTCAACCCGAACGGCATTACAAGGAACTCGAAAGACCCATAACGCGTAACACACGCCGTCTTTGGCTCGTCTCCCTCCTTGATGCGGACCTGGTAATATCCTGACCTGAGATCCATCTTCGAGAAGTACTTGGATTGGCCCAAGCGATCGAACAGGTCTTCAACATTGGGGACGGGGTACTTGTTCTTCACTGTCACCTTGTTCAGTGCGCGGTAGTCCACGCACATCCGCATGCTCCCATCCTTTTTCTTCTGGAATAGCACCGGTGCTCCATAGGGTGCTTTGCTTGGACGCATCAGACCAGCGTCCACCAGCTCCTTGAGTTGTCTCCGCAACTCCTCCAGATGTGCAGGGGGCATTTTGTAGGGTGCAAGTGCAGGGGGCACCGTACCTGGCAGTAATTCGATGGCGTGATCGACGTCTCTCTTCGGTGGGAGCTCCTTTGGCAGCTCCTTCGGCATCACGTCCTTGAACTCGCCCAGCATCTTCTTTACCACCTTGGGGCATGGCTGTATCTCCTCGCCATTTTCCTCGACGTGTACTGTAGCCAGATACGTCGTCTCCCCTTTCTTCAGCCCGTTGCAGACTTGCATTGCAGACATGGCTCCAGTCTGCCCTTTCTTCTTGATAGCCCTGATAAAGCAGGGGCTATCTGCAGCCACGAAGAAGACGCCTCCCAGATAAGGCGTGACAGACGCCTTCCCCTTCTTCAAGAACTCGACTCCCAAAATGACTTGGAAGTCGTCAAGAGGTACCACGAGGAAGTGTACCTTTCCCTGCCAATCACCCAGCTGGATAGTGCAGTTTGCCATACATTCGATCTGCAGTAACTCGGAGTTGGAAAGCTTCACACGACACTGGCTCTTCTCCAAGGGAACTCCCAAGCTCCCGAACTCTTTGCTGGAGATAAAGTTGTGTGTCGTTCCAGTATCGATCATGGCCGAAAGGGTCTTCTTGTGTACCACGACATCGAGGTACACCAACTCTGGATCAACACGCTCCACCTCCACTTTCGCCTCTTTGTCCGACTTCAGCGGACACAAGCGAACATTGCGCAGGAACTTGAGGTTCGTCATGCGCGCCTCTTCATATGAGTTCTCCTCCATGGTCATGGAGTTCAGCTTCTCTCGTTTCGGACACTCTCGCGCCCGATGTGGCCCGTCACAGATAAAGCGGCCCTTCCCCTTGGGTTGCTTGACCTTCTTGGAGGATTCCGCACCCTCCCTTGAAGTGTCGGTCTTACCGAACTTCTTGAACTTTCCCTTGCTTTTCTCCTTGGGTTTGCTCTTGGTCTTCTCAGTTTCCTTCTTCTCGGTGCTGGGTTGGACTTTGTAGTCGACCAACGCATCCGCATCAGCGATGGTCGTCTGGAGGTCCTTCACCCCTTGCTTCCTAAGCTCTGCCTGAGCCCAGTTTTGTAGACCCACCATAAAATTAAAGAGTTTGTCTTCTTCAGACATACCTTTGATATCCAGCAGCAGTGATGAGAACTGCTTCACGTACTCCCATACGGTTCTCATCTGCTTCAGCCTTCGGAGTGCCTCCCTCGCTACTCAAGCAGTGTTGGTGGGTAGGAACTGCTCCTTCAGCTCCTTCACCAACTCATCCCAAGACGAGATGTCTCGTCGTCCTTCGGATGCATGACTCCTCCACCATAGCTTTGCGTGGTCGGATAAGTACATCGCCGTCAAGGATACCTTCTCCGCCTCAGGAGTCTTGACAGCTTTGAAGCACCTCCATGTCCCACAAGAAATTCTCCAAGTCTTTGGCACTCCGCGTACCTGAGAAGGACTTGGGCTCTGGGACCTTTGGCCTTCGAGACTCGCTAGATCCGCCCCCGTTCGCGATCGCCCTCTTGACGATGGAGAGTTCCCCATGCAGATCTTGCACCAGGGACTCGAGCTTCTCTAGCTTCTTCCTGAGTGCCTTCATTACGTCAACCGAGCGCTGGCTATCGCCAACGACATCCGACACCATGCCTGCATCATCCTCCAGACGAGCCAAGCGTTGGGCATGAGTACCCAGCTGAGACTGGATCTCCATCACGATTACATCCAAGGAAACAAGGCGATCTCCGATGTTGGACGCCATTCTCGCTCTGATACCAGTTGTCACAGGGGTAAATCTCAAACTCTAATTTTTGAGACTAACATGTGCGGCGTTAGCTTCCCGCAAGCTAACCAGCCTTCCCTTGACGTGTAGGATGTACACCAGCACACCGATCAACCACGACGCTAGAATACTCGAACACAAGCACTAGCACAAGGACACAAGAGCTTTGGCACTAAACCCTCTTTGTTATTGCAAGAGACTCACTCTGAGTGTGATATCTACAAATGAGCTCTACCCCTCCTTATATAGACAAGCCGGGGGTATACGAAGGGACACCATTATTACATGTACAATGAATGCAAGGACTCTTAGGCTTCTATGGAGACCCTTTGTCTTCCTAGATGACTCTTCGTGCGCTTGGCTCTTCATCTTCCATGCAATCCCTTCGTCTTCTGCAACCGACGCCACGTCACCCGCTCCGTCAGCATGCCATGTCATATGTCTCCTCAGCACGCCATGTCATCACGCCCCGTCATCAGTGGGCCCCACGCTCCTACGTAGGATGTTGCAGCTCAAGCTCATCAAGTGCCGCCGAACACTTGTGTTGTGCCAAGGGGAACCCGCGGTCATGCGGTAAACCCCATTCTTAGCCGTCCGTAAGCTAAGGTGAAGTCCTCCAGAACTTCATAGTGTGGCCACCGAACCACACGGTCGTGCGATACCGCTATCGCACAGTATTACCGTATCACGGGAGTTGGGGGTGTTACAGTAAGCCATATCATGATATATCAGCGGTGTACCGTTATTAACATGTGACCAATATATCATCGAGATGTCCGATATATGCCATTCCAAAGCCATTTCCTTCACAAAATCGGGTCAAAATCGGCAATATGGCGTCGATATATCAATGATATATCGTATCGACACGATGACGATACTGATATCGATATTGCTTACCTTGGCTACAACCTCCCACGTGAACCTACTGATGGCATAAAAAGTTGCGCATCAACTAAGGATTCACGCTTATTGCCATTAATTAAACACAACACTTGGTAGTTGATCCACCATCATCGAGTGGATGTTGTCACCACAACATCATCTCAACAAGTGGCTTAAACTCAATAGTGTTGCTGGTTGACCAGCTATTATTAAGCAAATGTTGGCATTATGCCAATCACTCATAAGCCAAATAACATCCATTGGTAGTTGACCGGTCGCTCGAGCAACCATCGATAGTCAACTAGTCTCTCAAACTCGACAACCATTGATATTTCATTAATCGTCCTTGAGAGAATGTCGATACCGAGTTAGTGATCCAAGATTTTCACCAAGTCATAAGAACAAGCTCTTATATTGTCTGTAATCGATCTTGGTCAAAACAAAGAAATAAATATGCGAATGAAGTTCATATGATGTTCATTTAGTCTAGGCAAGCTCAAGGAGGCATCACACTAACTCAATTAGAAAATCAGGTACCCGGTAAGTATATCACACTTAAAAATGCAAGCATGTGTGTGTTTTTATCTTTTTGAAATATTTTTTATTTTTAATTAATTTTTTTCAAATATTTATTTTTAAATTTAATTTATAAAATGATGATGATAATAATTAAAAGGATAATATTAATAATATCAAAGGAAGGTAAGAGAAAATATTTGTTTTAAAATGCAAAATATGGGATAAAACTATAATGAAATCAGAAATAGAAGATTTTTAGGATTTTTAAAAATTTCAAATGTTTTTAGGTATCTTTTAAACTAAGGAAAATAAAATTAAAAGAAAATAAAATTAGGAAAATACAATATAAGGGAAATTTAGGGGATTTGGAAAACAAGTTTTAGATTCAAAGTTAGGGACAAAATTCAAATGATAATTTCCCTAAAAATATATCTCCCAAGCTTCCCAAAACACTTTTGTTTTGGATTTTGAATTTATGTGACTCTGTTATGATTTTTCAAAGACTTCTACTTTTTGGATTTTTGAAAAGTAGAAATATCCTTTTTTTGGTTTTTGTATATGATAAACTACATAAAAAGATACATGATGTAATTTTTTCATTTTTTGGATGTAAGATGAATTTATTAAAAGTATAACCGGATAAAATGCTAAAAGTTTGTTTTTACAAACCTACAAACAAGAGATTTTAATCTTTTATTTTTAGTGAGACAAACTTCCTTTCTTAGCAAACTTTAAAAAAAGATTTTTTAAAATTTGCCTTTTACCCAAATAATATTTGGTGTTATTATACATATATCAAAGATGGATTGTTACTTATTTATGTATTTTCTTTACATTTTTATCTACACATTCCAAAAATAGTTAGGTTAAAAGAACGCCAAATGAAAGGAAAATTTTCATTTTTAAATTGCATATATACATATGTTTATATGATAAATGAGTTATTTTAAGGTTTTTAGTTCTTCGTACTTGTTACTTTTTTCAATCTAGTTATTCTAACTTGGACTCTGAGCTAGGGTCATAGTTATAGTTTTATAAACTCTATTTACTGATTTTTATTATCATATTTTACATATATGCATATCTCTAGGTTTATTTTTGTTTTTTCCTTAATTTCTTCTGTGTTTTTATACTTTATTAACTCATTGTTATATTTTTAATCTTATTTTGCAATAAGTTAATATTAATATGTATTTGCATATTTTTTAAAGGATTTTATCTCAAAATGAAAGAATAAGGTAGATGGATCACATATATTCATCAAGAATAGATCCAAGATAGCCTCAGAGGTTCAAAGTTTCTTGGGCATAGTAGGATGCTACTGGAGGTTCACGGAAAGATTTTCATGGATTACACTTCCTTTTATACTAGATTGACTTAAAAGGAGGCAACATTGTTCAGCTCTAGCACTTGTGATTCCTTCAGGGAGAAAGAAGATACATACATACATACATACATATATATATATATATATATATATATATATTAATGATAAATTTTCTTAAGGGAGAAAGTGTATAATGGTGTCTTTGCTTCCTGTCGACTGAATGTTCATAAGAAGAATGACCCAATTGCAATCTAGAGCTAGAGGTTATAGTACTAGCATTAAAGATCTTGTGAAAATATCTAAATGGAGAGATAACTAAGATCTATTTAGATCATTAATGCATGCAGTATATTTTCCATGAGATGGAGCTGAACTTGTAATGGAGAGGATCAGCTAGAACTCAGGAAGGACAATTACTGCAAGATTATCTATCATCCAAGAAAGTATAATGTCTTAGCAGACACATAGAGACAGATCCCTATTATGGAAGAGAGAAAGTCATATTTGAGCTAATATTAGAAGCTGATGGCAGATTATTATGACTGGAGAATCTCTTAGATGGGGCAGGATTTTTTAAATCGACCCTATGGATGGAGGTCGTAGGAGTCTCTGTTTCTCACGAAACTTGAATTACATAATATAGGAATATAATAATGAATTTACACGATTTTATTTAAAAAAATTAAAAAAAATATGAGAAAAATGAGTCAGGAGCTAAGTTAGCTACCTCACGAAGACAGCCTCATTTTACCCTATATATATAATAAATAATGGATGTATCGATGTATCCACGTGCATTTGTATAAAGAATTTCCATATGTAATTTTTTTCCGGAAAAAAACCTCCCTTCAGTTTAATGATTGATGCCTTACATCAAAGAGAGCATCTCATAGTATATCATAGTAGTGTGCTACAATTGCTTGCAACGCCCACCCGTCACATAGAACTAAAACGTGACATGGCTCCGTAAATCCTTGGAGATGTATACGTACAACAACCTCCGATCATCCTATTAGTTGGCGGGGAGCTGCCGGAGCACCTCCACTGCGGTGGTGCAGAACTTCTTGAAGTCCTCGTTCCTAGAGGTGAGAACCCACTGCTCGAAAGTCGCCGTCTGGCAACCCGCCTCGCACTTGTCCGCCGCCTCTATCGCCGCCGTAAGCGACGCGATCGCGGCATCCCTGCCGCCGGGGGCCGGAAGCCCCAGCACGGATTGCTGGAGCCCGTCGATGGCGTCGGTGTAGTACGTCTTGCAGTCTTTGATGCGGTCCTGGAGGCTCGGGGGATGGTTGATGTTGAGAAGGCCGTTCACGCGGATCATCACCATGTTGCCCTTCTTGACGGTGCCCTCGATGCTGACTGTCCCGAGGCCTGCGAGGTCGAACTTCCCGGCGTAGGGGTTGCCGGTGAGGATGAAGAGGCAGACGTCGGGGTAGGTCACGTTGCTGCAGGTCTCGGTGATGAGCGGGGTGGGGGCGATGTGGGGGATGCCGACGTGGCGCTGCGCGACGGCGAGGGAGAGTAGGGAGAGGGGGAGGAGGAGGCGGAGGTTGCCGGAGATGGAAGCCATGGGGTTGCGGCCTTCCGATCGAGCTTTATTTGTGTTGGTGGTGGCTGCTTCTGCATGCGTCATCTCGTCTATATATATAGGGCTGGAAATAGGGGGGTTTGATCCTCTGCTGTAACAGCAGGAGCCGATGGACGATCGAGCAGCGCGCATGGATTCACAGCTGTGGCCTGTGGTGGGTCTCTCCGTACGCGCCGCTCGATTGGGTCTTGCTGCTATTTTTGGCGCGAGACGTCGTCATTCCCTTACTTATCCCCTTCCGTTTACTAAGGCCCGTTTGTTACGCAGGAATAGAGAAGGAGATGGAATCGTCATTTCTTTCTAGATTCCATTTCTTTGTTTGTTAGATCAACTTTATGCAGGAATAACGATTACAAAGGAAATCTGATTCCCTCATTCATGGGAATTGTCATTTCTAGGTACCCCCTAGAAATTGGGATTCCATTCCTTACCAATGCTAATGAATGTATTCTTCTTCAATATTTTTTAATTAATATATCATTGCTACTAATATATGATCATCGACATGGATATGTGTTTTTCTTTTTTTGGATATTTTTTGGACACCGACATGTGATATGATTTTTTTGGGACATGGATATATGGGCACTGACATGGATACAAATATATGGATGCAAAAGATTGGACAAGTTACAAATATATGCATATATGGATATTGGCATGGATATGTGATATTTTTTGCATATACATGTATAGATGCAATTTATTTTTTTGGATATAGATACACAGTTAGAAGATATTCCAGTTGATACGAATACATATATATCAAATATATCTATTAGAAAGATAAAATATATCAGATATGATTTGTTTACGGATACTGATACAAACACGGATATGTTTTTTTTGTTTTTTTCCAGATATGGATATGGACAGAGATATATGTTTTTTTTTCTAATACGGATATGGAAACGGATGCAATTTTTTTCTAAGATATGGATACTGATTATATTCTAGCAGATACATATACGGATACGAATATGGATTTTAATTTTTCTACGGATACATATATGGACATGGATGATTTTTTTTACGGAAGTGGATATAGACATGGAAACGGGTTTTATTTTTTACAGTAATAGATATTGATACAAATACCATCTTTAGTTTTTTAGGATATGGACACGGGTTATATTTTAACGGATATGTATACGGACATGGATATTTATTTTTATTTTATTTTCCAAATACGGATACCCATGACATTTTCAATTTCTTTAGAATTGGATATAGATATGGTAATAAAACATTGTAGCAGATACGGATATCAAATATATCAATTGTATGAAAAATCAAAGTAGCTTCCATTTAAATTTGATTATTGATTCTTTATATGAAATATGTCGATTATATGAAAAAATAAGTCTGAGAATACCGGTTATTTTTTCTACTTAATGAAATATATCAAAGGAATATTATTTTCTTTCTATTCATTTCCCTTTCCAAATATAAGAAAGGAACATGTCTCATGATAAAATTTTCAATTCCTAATGAGATCCAAACAATGGAATGGAAAAAAATTTTCCTTTCCATTCCATTGTTAATTCCATTCTTGTCTTGATTCCATTCCATTGTAATTCCTTTCCAATCAAACAAACGGGGCCTAAAGGTAAAGACGAAGAGACCGGATCGTCTGCTGTGTTACAGCACATGCTGTAATACAGCGGGCCGTCCGATACCCTCATAAGTCATAAGGGGTCGGGAGATCAGCCTCTATGAGGTTCGTCCGATCTTCATCGAACGGTCCACTGCAATACAACACATGCTATAACAATAACATTGATATTAGAAAGATGAATCCATTAAGACATTTTCATCTAAATATCAGATTTTATCTGAACAACATGATTTAATATATAGGTTATTACTTGTTGTCTCCATGTTGTATTGGTAGGAGATAATAACTTCAACAAGTTAATTTACCTTCTCTTCCTTATCCGGCTAAATCGACCTTTTTAAGATTTTTTTCTTAAAGTTTCTTGGAGTTGCATTTTATTCATATTTATTAGGATATGTTTCCGCTTAGCCTGAATTTTTTTGGTCTTATAACCAAACAATATAAAATGATCATATATTTTAAATAGGAAAAAATGGGATGCCCCCAGTGGCTGTCCTCACGTTATTTTTCTGCATTTTTTTTACAAAATATCACCATGTATATTCATCTCTATATCCCTCTAATATGTCATTCGAATTTGTCAAAAATAGAGACGCATATGCCCCCCATCTAGAACAAGTAATTTTAACTGTTAAACATTGTTGTAATCGACTTGTTCTAGATGGATCACATAAGAGTCTTTGTTTTTGAAAAAATTCGAATGGCATGTTTGAGGGATATATAGATGAATATAAATGATGATATTTTTCAAAAAAATAAAAAAAATATGAAAAAAATGGCACGGGGCTGCCCCATCTAACCTTTTGAATAGGATGAATTTATCCTAGAAACATGTGATATGATTGTACCATTATCATAACAAATATAATATAGTTGTACCAAGGTTTTCCAATAACAATTATATCTTTATTTTTTAATTACACTTATGCTCATGTATTTTACAAAATTCATTGTATAGATATTTCATTAGTGCAAGTGTAATACCAGAATGCATCTATTGTGACTTCTGTAAGAATGTACGAGTACAAGTGTAATTTCACAAAACAATCAGATGCTTAAGTGCATTGGAAAAATTAGGAAGGACATGAAATTGGGAATTTTACTTCATATACAGACAAATGGGAAGAAAGAATGATAGAAAAGAGGAAACGAAGCTTTGCGTCTTGGTTTGCTAAAGCTTTTTTGTTGTTTATTTATTTTAATATCAAATCATGAGTCATGGTTGGTTCTCTTAATATGGAAGGCTTTGGTTATATCCGTATGTTTTTTCCTTTTCTTTTGCTTTATTGGGAGAGAGAGATGAGTAACCTTTTTTTTGGAAAGCATTCAGAGATCGAGAATGGATCCTTGCTGTACGCAGAGCCGGTTGTATCAATCACAGCGCTCAATTTTGATCGAACGGTTCACACGCAAAGGTCGACAAAAATCTAGATTTTGTGTGAACCGCTCGATCATGATCGAGAGTTCTGCTCGGACAGCGGACTCTACTGTACAACAGAGGATCCACACTGAGTTCATCAAACTTAAAGGCTCGTAGGCAGAAAAGTTCAGTTGCAGACGATATTACCTAGGGAAAATATCGTTAGGGACAAAAAGCCTCCACGTGTCAGAGTATAAGCATTAATGTCATTAAACGCAAAGATTTTATTAAACAATTAACATCATGAATGATAAGATTTTCCGCATACAGGGGAACAATTAACATGATGATTGGAAGAACTTGCAAATTAGTTAGGTGATGATCAATGTCATCTTAAAAATGATAATTATCACCATGAATTTTTTACAATGATAACCAACAAAATAAGAAGGTGAAGGGAGAATACTTTGATATATCACAAATCACTTCATACGTTAAGAGGGAACTGCTCATGATAGGTAGGGATGAAAAGGATATGGATCAGATATATCTACTTCCATATCCATATTCTCGTGCTTCGCGTGCTCCGCCTTCGACGACCATGCATCATTACGCACCGTCGGCCACTGATGCCACTTCTTCGACCCTCCACTGTCTTCATCATCCCTCCATGAAGCTTCTTCGACCTTCATCGAGCCCTGAGGACGACGGAGGAGACTTCACCAGAGCTCCATCCGAGCGCCACATTCTGCGGAGAGGCGACCCCTCGCAACGTTCAGTTGCCGTTACAGGTTTTCTGATGCAATACTTCTCATCATGGATTGACTCGGATCGGTGTTCTTGTAAAATAAAAAATGTACAAGAAATGGAGCTTTATGGGTAAAGTTAAACAAGGTCATCATATATTTTTTTTAATGAATTCATGCTCGTTTACCACTGGTAGAGCTAAAATACCACTTAAAACTACTTTCGATCAAAATTCATGCATCTGGTGTATGTATCGACATATCTCAAGAAGATAATAAATACCGCGTGCAAATTTTGTTTTTAAATCCTTTGTAACAACTCTAGAGATAAAACAAATTCTGGAGATTATATCAACAATTTTCATTTGTATGATCAGCCTATGAATAAGGTTCAAATCGTGGAGAACCACAACTATCAGCAGTTAACCAAAAATTATGACACTCTGCATATATAAGACCCACAAAGCCATCTCCATTTCTCATCCATTGTTGTGCTTCCACATACACAAAAGCCAACCCCATCATCAATCGCAGAAAAATCTGCCATGTTCCTCTCCGATCGACTCCAACTCCAGACCAAGACACTGATCTAATCCAAGCAACGACGTCATTCAGAGTTGAAGATGGGCTGACATCTTGCTGGGAGGTTCACGATGAGCCTGCGCTACCCGCAATGGATTCAGAGGTGTGGAAAGGGCTTTCTTCTGTCCGTGCTAGTGAGGTACGAATAGAGAGGGTGAAAGAAGTATCCGAACGGACAAGGGTATTCTCGTCGTCATCCGACAGCACAAATTAGGTCACCACTAACGTAATTAAGACCTTTACCTTGAGCGTGGATCCTCTGCTGGCCAGCAGGGATCTGCGGTAAAGAGGAACGGTGTCCGGGCCGTTCGATCGAGATCGAGCAGTTCGCACGAAAAGGGTCCACAAAACCCATGATTTCGTGCGAACCGCTCGATCTCGATCGAGCGGCCCTGACGCCCTCCCTCTTTACAGCAGGTCCCTGCTGGCCAGCAGAGGACCAGCTCCCCTTTACCTTAACATGAACTTCACTCTCCTATTTGTTACAGTATAAATTAGGTCTCCCATTAGGTTCGTGGGTTACCTGCAGGTTAGGGGAGTTTACCCCCCTTAACCCACATCCCCCTCTTTCCCCGTAGGCTCCACTTTATTCTTTTTTAAAAAAATTAAATAAATCAATTTTACATCATCAATCCTATCAAAAAATAATATATTATACCATCATATCATATAAAAATTATAAACTACTCCACTTCTACACCCTTTTCCAATACAATCACATCACAATAACTACTCACTTCTAAAACTCCAATACAATCATATCACCCCTAACCCACTTCTAACCCATCCTTAGTTTAACTCTCTATCTAAACACCAAAACACAAAAATAGGTTACCCTCTATCAGTTTAACCCGCCTTAACCCGTTAACCAAACGCACACTAAAGGAACGATTCATCTGCTATAGTGCAACAGATACTATAATCGTGGGATCCGTCCATGGGATCGGACGGACGGCTTCCACGAGGAGGCTCCCACGATGGCAGTACATGCACTATAGCAGAGGATTCGATGGAAAAACTAACTCTAATTTAAGAATTAATGTAAAATTGAGTCCCATTTTGTAATTTACCTTAAATTTAGCTATGAGCGTTACCGGCATAAACACGATCTCATTAATTAACATGAGCTGATCTGGATTCATGTCGACCCATCCTGGAAAACTGATGGACTCTTCGTTGCCAATGCCATCTTCGTGGTTCCGCGAGCGAGGGAAGCGCAAGCGAAGGGACACCAGAAGAGGGCCACGTCTCGCGCCAAGAATAGCAGCCAGCTCCATATATATAACAACGCAACGACGCATGCAGAAGACAGAATAAAGCTCCATCGGAAGAGCAACAACCCCACGGTGATGGCTCCCCTCTCCAACAACCTCCGCCTCCTCCTCTCCCTCTCCCTCCTCTCCCTCGCCGTCGCGCAGCGCCACGTCGGCATCCCCCACATCGCCCCCACCCCGCTCATCACCGAGACCTGCAGCAACGTGACCTACCCCGACATCTGCCTCTTCATCCTCACCGGCAACCCCTACGCCGGGAAGTTCGACCTCGCGGGGCTCGGGGGCGTTGGCATCGAGGGCACCATCAAGAAGGCCAACATGGTGATGATCCGCATCGACGGCCTTCTCAACAGGTTCCATCCCGCCAGCCTTCAGGACCGCATCAGGGACTGCAAGACGTACTACACCGACGCCATTGCCGGGCTCCAGCAAGCCGTGGCGGGGCTCCCGCCCCCCAGAGGCCGCGACATCGCGATTCAATCGCTGAAAGAAGCGTCGGCTGCGGCGGACAGGTGCGAGGTGGGGTGCAAGTCGCAGAGTTTCGAGCCGTGGGCTCTCAGCACTAGGAACCAGGACTTCCACAAGTTCTGCACCACCGCATCGGAGGTGCTCCAGAAGCTCCCGGCCAACTAGTAGGATCGGAGGTTGTTGTGTGTAAATTTGAAGAGCCATGTCACGTATTAATTCCATGTGACGGGTGGGCTTTGCTAAGCTGAGATGTAGTGCACGTATTATGGAAATGTTATTGTTTTGTCTTGTGCAACCTTCTTCCGAGTTTCAGGTTTTAGGTAAAGGAAAGCATAGTTAATCGTTTCTCAGTAGTAGTTTAACAAAAAAACGATCAGAGTTGTTCATCTAATTTAAAGAGGCCGAGGGGTCAATAATCTTTGCTTACAAAAAACCCCGGCTCAGAGGTTGGGGTATAAGCATTATATAAACATTCTATGCTCTCCTAAGATGCTCGGAAAACTCTCTTGAGCGACTATAATAGCTGGACTAGAGGTATCCTTAAGGCTCCATTGCATCGCTCCCTTCTAATCAACCACCAAGTCGATGTTGTCTTGGACATTAACTGTCATAGGAGATCGATTTTGACACACCATCCGAGATATGAAAGAAGTTTTTATACAAACTACTGCAAGTGTCAATACTTGACATAGTATCCTTTCCTGAGTTTAACTATTTTGAGCAGGCTTCTCGAATTTTCTTAGAGCTTGTTTTAATTGTTCCCCAATAGTTAAAATAACCCGCTTGTTTTTGCAGGTAAATGAGGTTGGTTTGCCCCTGTGCTAGGAAGTTAGAATCTATTACTACTATTACTACTATTAAAGCTGGGTTTTCCCTAGATTTCTTGACACGTGGATGCCGCAGCTTCCTTCCTCTGTTATCGCTCGGTGCCTCCCATGGAAGAAGATCCTCTGCTGTAGAGGTTATTGCAGCAGAGGTGCTGTAAACCCCAATAAACTTTTTTTATGATTTAGATTCTAAATTTCAACTTTATAGATTGAATCTTAGGTTAATGTTCTACATATCCTACAAATTTCGCTTAAATCCGATATTATTTGCTATTTTATCTTAATAATTCAAAATTCGAATCTTTTTTAAATGGAGTTCAAGTTGCTTAGATCTTGACCGATTGTTTGACCATTAAGATAAAATATCAAATAGTGTCGGATTTAAGCGAAACTTAAAGGATATATAGAGCATTAACCTAAGATTCAATCTATAAGGTTGGATTTTTTAATCTAAATCACAAAAAAATTATTGGAGTTTACAACACCTCTGCTGCAATACCCTCTACGGTAGAGGATCCTCTTCGGCCTCCCATCCCTCACTCTCTCCAGGCAGGAAGATGCCATTTGCAATAGCAGAAGAGTGAAATGGTATGTGTCAGAATACCATCTAGGCTTCCTTTACCAACACGCCACGCAGATTCCTTAACATATGCCCCATTTCCCAACTCCTACCGTATCACACCGACTCCTTCCTCGTTATCTGCACATGCATCTTCTTCAGGGTCACTTCACAGCAGAAAGTGTTGTAAATGCGAGCCCACGGCGAGCCATTATGCAATAAATGTTATTGCAATTCACTCAATCTGAAATAAAGAGTACATAATTTGCATAATAGGTCCCTTATTACAATTAGGGTTATGTACCATGGCCATCTTAATGATCATACAGCTGTTGATTCAATTATTGAATCATAAAGGCTGGTGCTTAGATGAATATCTAATGAGTTAGATTGAGGACTCATCAAGCACCGTCAAATGATTATTAAGAGATGATCTCCAGCCTGAGTAGGAGATGGCAATCCTTTCTCATTTAGGCTGATATCTGACCGACCTCTTGAGGCGAGTCCTCTGCATAGGAATAGAGATTCGGAGGTGTCAAATGAGCTAGGTAAAAGAGTTGACTTAACGAGATCGAGATAACCAAAGTCCTATATCATATGCTGTCATGATATAGGCATGCATCCTCTGACCGGAGACAGATGTGTTACTATATGTCTGAGTATGTACATTTGGCAGACCAATAGATTGATGACCTAATCAAGGTCTATACACCGGCGCGCTGGTGTGCATATAAGGGCATATGAGTAATGTGATCTCTCAAAGGGATCATACAGGTTCAGTTACTGAACTGGAAGACATGAGCTCACTCATGAGATATTGGGAAGAATCAAATTCCATGCGCATGGTCGTCTCGCTTTGGAAGCTTGACTGAATTTGTAGGTTTGATATATACTTTTGGAAAGTATATGATCAAGACCTAGGTATGATATATGCTTTTGGAAAGTATATGATCGATACCGACTCCCAATGATCGAATGAGAAACTTACTGATAAAACCCTGAAGTAGACAGTGTAAAGTTGATCTAATACTTCGGGTTTAATCTGAGTCTTCCAGTATGCAGGATGTACAGGTATTGGGAATGCCTGAGGGTGATGTGATCATAAACGGTTGTATAACCATTCCTAGGGAGTGATGAAACGGGTCTGGATTTTAGTGACTCCTCTCAGTAGAGAAGTAATCTGATCTTAGTCCAAATGTTGGACATTGATCTGAATGTGATTCAAATGCAATGAGAAGATTAGATTTGCGGTCTTGATTTAATCAAGCATCTATGGGAGGCCTGCGATCTGGATTTGAGATATGATCTCAATATTCATGTCACTATACGTGGAACAATACAATCGCCATGTCCTTATCTCCAAGTATTCGCGGAGAAAGCGCATTATCCTTGAAAGAGTTCATGGATAATTCTATTGTTGATATATGTATCCGAGCAATGAGAAAATGGATAATTGAATATGATTTAATTATTATGAATAATATGAATTTGATCTATATTATAAGGAGAGTTATCTTAGATAATTAAATGTGATTTGATTATCAAAGATATAAATAATGTGTTTGTGATTCATATTATTTGAGCATAAGAGAATAAGTTATCTAATATAATTAAATGTGATTTAATTATTATTATGGATAAGAATAATGTGGATAGTGATGAATCTCATATTCATCACTCTAAATCTCATTTATTAAGCTCAAATCCCTCAAAATCAACAGCATTCTTGCATCTATTCTGCATAATTAGCATTAGTGCATGATTTCATAAGAATTGCATTTTAGCACAAAAATCTGCACAAAATAAGAAGCCAAAAATCCATGCCAAAAATGACCTGTAAATAGCCTAACTTCTCGGATTTTTAACCCATTCATGCTAACTCCGAATAACACAAAACCACTTCCACTGTGTACATATCACTAACAAGAATAAAGGAAAAATACAAAAAATTAACTAACCCAAATAAGCGGACCAAAAACCCAAACCCTAATTTCAGGATTTTCGGACTAAAAGCCACATATCTTCCCCATCCAGTGTCCGATTTAATCCTACTCACTTTTGAACTAATGTGCATTCAATTACCTTCAAAACAAGACCAAGTTCAAGTGAATCGGAGCTCATATGTGAAAGTTGGGTTTTGGGCCTCTTTAATACATTGTATATTTTAGCTGTTTTTGACCTAATATTTTATGTACATATTTTGTTGATTAATAAAAATCCAAAAAAAATTAGATTAATGTGTCTTTATTTATCTTTGATTTTACCGTAATTTTTCCGGATTTTTATCTTATTTAAAAATGACAAAAAATTGTAAAACTCAAAAATTCAAGGTATTCTATGTACATAGGATACCTCAAAAATTCACTTTTTACATTTGACCGAATTTGATTTTGTTGTCTTTATGAAAGTTGTAGATCTCATTGAGACGAGCAATTTTTGTGAAGAAACTTTTTCGATCCGAGGTCGTTTACTATTTTTTATCGATTTTACAAGATAATTAATATTCGAATTTTCTAGTGCTGACACGTGGCAGCACCTGGTGCCGCCACGTGTCAGTCATTTTTGGCATTATTATTAACGTTTTTCTAAAAAATATATATAAAAAATAAAAAATATATAAAATAATAATAATAATAAGGTCGCACGTGCGTCGCACGTGCCTCCAACGCACGTGCTCCGCACGTGCACCCCATCCTCTTCTCTTCTGTGCCTTTGCCTGCCACGCGTCAACATCGTGGCCGTCCGATCTCGGCCGATCGGACGGCCACCATCCATCGTCTTCCACAGAGAGTCTCCCCCAAATCCTCGGCCGCCGCCCGTGATTTGCGCCGCGTATCCCGTAGATCCCTCGCCGCCACCGCGTCGAACCCATCACCGGATCTCCTCCCCCCCGTCAGATCTCCATCTCCGATTCCCTCGTCTAATCAAATCTCCTCCGATTGTCATTTCCATCGCCGGTCGCCCGTTCCTCGCCCTATAAGTAGAACGTCGCAGCCCACGCCGATGGGAACCGCCGACAAGCCTCAGGCGAAGCCCGGTGGTGACAGCCCGGAGCTTCGCCGTCGACGAGATCCGAGGCCACGTCCCCCGGCCCTCGTTGCAGCCACGGAGCTACTCCTCTGCATGCGCTTCTGCTCCTGCCACCCGTTGAGCCAACGACATCAACGACGCTCCACCAACTCCACATTCGTCCTCCATGCCACCAACTTCGACTCCAGCAGAGCATCTTCTCCGGCCGCAACTCCGTCAACGCCAGCACCGCCACACCTGGGCTGCTCCTCCGCCTCACCAACGCAGCCCCTCTGCGAGGTAGCCTCCACATAGACGATCAGCTCCATGCCACCAACTTCTCTGCCAACCGCATCGCCACCGGAGCCCCGCTCCGCCGCTACTCCCATCGCCATCGACTCCGCCAGAAGCCTCCTCCCGCTGAGGCTTCCTCCGCCTCCCTCGCCGCTGAAGCCACCGGGCGGTGGTCCCGAGACCCTCCTCACGCGCGTGGCACGTGAAGGAGGGAACGACGCCAGCCTTACGTCACCAGAGGTCACGGGCGACCCGCGTGACCGTCTGGTCAAATTACAGACAATCCCCCGGGTTCCACCTTATTAGCACATCAGGCCAGCCATCCAGAGGGCACGTGCTGGGCACGTGCCTCTCTGGAAATTTTGCACAGTCACCCCCAAGGTTATTGGTAATTACATAGAAACCCCCCCAGTTGCATTTTATATTTATTTATTTATATTTATATTGCAATCAGACCCCTGTGTTCCCCCTCAGTTTCGAACATTTTCTCTACATTATTTTATCAATCTAAAAATAGCATGATGTTTGTTAATTGACTCTCTACACTTTGACATATTGTGGGTATTTTTCTGATTGATGGTTAATTAATAAATAATTATTTTGTGGAAAATTGCTTATTTTACCCATTTCTTGCTCTGAAATTGATAGTTGATTAACCGTTGCTCTAAAAATCCTCGAAAAATCACATCTTGTAGAGTTAATTATTCTTAACATTGTGCCCAAAAAGATTTGCATTCGCATGCATATTTTATCCTGTAAAAATCATTTTGCATCTTTTAGTATTTAATTTTTAATAGGTATTAAACCCCACATTTTCGATGTTTAGGATTTTTCTGAGATCCGTCACCTAGTGATAGATCTCAGATAATTTTGATCCTTGAAAATAAGTAGGTTGATATTTATTAAAATTAAATATTGAGAATCATTTTGTTTGCATTTAAAAATCCCTAAAAATTCATATTGCATCCGAAAATTCCAAAAAAATTAAAGTGCACCCATTTCATCATAATTTACATTGTGGCCAAGTTTCGTATTTTTCGGACATCGTTTGATTGAAATTTATATTTTAGTCCCTAAAATAAGGCCAAATTTGCATTTTGCATCCCTTATTGCATTGAAAATTCCAAAAAAAAAGATCGCCTCGAAAACCGAACACGAACTTTGATAGACTTAAATTTAGGTTGTTCCTTTGCTTCCTTGTGATCGATCTTGGGACTTGTCCAAGTAAAATAAACATAAAACCACGAGATTAAAAATTGAATAATTTATTTGTGGTATTTTCTTGATCGGTTCCGATTGCCGCCTACAACGCACGACACGATAAAAACACATTTTTAAAACCGGCATTTTCGGATCCGACAGATGGCGCCGTTGCCGGGGAGGCAAACGGCTTAGATTTTTGTCTAAAAATTTTTCATTCGGTTTTCCGCATTCGGGTAGTCTGACCCCCGAATTTTTCATTGTAAATTTCATTTTCCTGCAATTTATTTTCAGCCTTTATTTTTCATATATTTTTGAGTCACTCTCTTACATTTTCTCTCTTATTTTTTTGCGAGGTACCTTGCACGTGGAGCGGTTTTCAATAACCGACGCAACTTCACCGACTCTTGCAAAAAAAAACCGTGATTAATTTAAGATCGAGTCGAGTCGTGAGAGAGCGTAGAGTCTAGGTTTTTAATTCTTGCAATTTTTAAATTCTTGTAATTTTACAGCGGTGTCCGTTTGGACTCTCGCGTGTGTAGAAAGACCTCTGACTTTATTCTGTGGTGTGTCGTGGCCTGTTTCACTCTCCGGAGAGGGTGGGGCCCGACTTGAGTGGCGATTAGGATAGACCTGCACATACGGCTCTCAGAGCATTTATATTTTTGCTTGTGCTCGTAGGATCTTAAGCCACACTGCACTTAATTGAGACGCACATAAATCGTTCAACTTAGCCAAATTTAAATCAATTCTTCCCGCTAATAGAACTTTCGGCTTAGGTGCGGTCTTTTCCATCGGTTTGCACATCATATAGAATAATTTTTAAATTCTGTCTAGCATCCCACATGGAGATTGCGAGGATTCACTGTAAGTCTTCTAACTGAGCATTCATCATAGTTTTCTGCGTGCATCGGCTTTTCCCGAATTCCTCTCTCTTGTTTTATAACATAACTTTAAAGGAATTTGGGACTGGACGGTAGACGTGTATTTGTGCTCATCTAATTTTTCAGGGATCACCTCATTAAAATCGGGACTGCTAAATATAGTTGATCTTAAAAAATCCATAAAATCAAGAATTTTTACGGGAGAGCAACCCCGACCTTGGATGTTTTTATTTTTCTGAGTGAGCGAGAGACGACACTTAAGGATAGAACCCAGATCCGAAATTTCAGCTCGCTAATGTTCTGCCAAGATTGATTTATCACCAACTAAAATTGAAAAGATAATAGCCGAACTCTTACGGCTTCATTGTGTGAGTTGGTGAATCCAGGGTTTGATTTGTGCTTGTATTGGTGTGCGTGAACCGATATCGAAGATCAACAACCGCACATTTGATAAAATTTCTATCCCATACAAACATCTCTCCCATCTCTTGATTTTAATCTCATCATGGAAATTTTTCCAAATTTCAGATCCAACCCATCATTTCTCTCAACCCCTTCAAAAATGACCGAACATCACTATGAAAATAAATCTGTCTCGGTTTGGCCCAAATCAATTGCATCCTCTTCTTTCAATAATCCTCCAACATTTGTGGGAAACTCTCAACCGCAAATGAATTCGGCCACCCCATTGAATCCCTACTCAAGTCATCCAACTACACATGACCACCTACCATCTTGGACTAAACCGTCTTATTCTCAGTTTCTCGCCAATGAAACATTTCAGGATCAAAACCCTTTTAAGTCCCATGACTGGCAGAAAAACCAAACCCAGATGGAAGGAAATGCATTTAATGATCATGAGCGTTGGATTGACCACAACAAACCCCTCGTCAGACATACAGAGGACTGGACTGACCTCCTAGACACATATAAACCCTGTATGCTGAATTCACAATACCAAGAGTTGACCAATCATGATCAAAGGACTGAACTATACTCAGATCAAATACACATGCCTGTACCATATGAGCAGCCTCCTTCCATAATTTTGGAGGAGAAATTTTCAAGAAATGATCGTATAATGGATATTCCAAGAAATTCTCCTCTCCGCACGTACAAAAAAATGGAAGACGGAATCATTGAGCAAAATCCGAGTGCTCCCATGGTTGATTATGAACAAAATTGTGAGGATAATGTTTCGAGGATAAAAACAAGATTTGTATTGATGGAGGATAGATTTCAAAAATTTGTCGACCGAGTAATCTCATTCTGCGGTGGATCGGATGTAAAACTAAATGAGGAAATGATTGGATCCCATGATGAAAATTTGGAGGATATTCAAAAACCTAGGGATGAGTCTAATATCAACACCTCTGCTTATTATTCCCCTAGGAATGACTATGCCTCTGACCCAAACTCTGAATATCAAGGCCCCTTCTCATCTAAGGAAGACACCACATCACCACACCACACAGAAAATACAAAAAAATTTGAAAATCCAGAAAATCTCATAAAAATTGAATCTGAAGAAGATCTGAGGAATTTGGATCCTGCTTTACGGGAAGCACTGGAAAAATACTTGATTTTTGAACTTCCCATCATAAAGGCCATTGAACACTTCCCTGACCTTAAGAAATTTCTAATGGACAGATTAATAATCAAAAAGTCAGGAAGGATTAGAACAAAAACTGAAAGACATATCTTGTCAATGGCCTCCTCCTTGGTGTTGAGGAGAAAAACCAAGAGCCGCATAGTGAAGCGGTTGCCTAGATTTGACTGCAAAATCAAAGACACAATTTTCACACATGCTCGTATTGATGACGATTCACCGATCAATATCCTCCCGACCTCTGTATTTCAGGAACTCAAACTCGGTCTGATTCGGAAGATACGAGAGATTGTACAACTAGCAGACCGATTGATAAAAAGGCCGAGAGGAACCATTTCTGTCATCATGAAATTCCAAGGCGCTCCACTCAAGGTAGAATTCACGATCATTGATATTGAGCATCAAGGAGAATTCACTCAGTCTCCAATCATTCTCGGAAAACCATTCTTGGCATTGTCCAAGGCGAGTATCGATTGTGAGACTCAGGAAATAAATTTTACGGCATTGGAATCACTACGAGCTGATACAGTCTTTGAGGAACCACGATTTTCTGAGGTAACCCACAAAGTCCCCAACAATCGCAACCATGAAACAGTAGAAGAGCCCTACCCCGCTGCTACACCTGAGATTGCGTTTGTTAATGAGACTATTGGTTTAGAGACTCTCCCCGATATCTCAATTCCCGCAGATTTCAAAATAGACAAATCCTTCTACTACGATCCTGAGACATTTGCATGGTCGCACCCTGGAGCAACCTATTCTGATTATCTTGACCAAATCCTCCCAAATCGAGAGTGCACCAACATTCAGGAAACAAAGAACGAACATGTAGCCCGGACACTGACCAAGGAGAAGAATTTTAATGGCTATTCACCCGGGTACTCAAGTGAACCGACATCTTCACGAAACAAGAAAAAGAAAGTCACCTTTGATCTTTCGGAAGAGGAATCGGTTGATGATCCCTCATCAGGTCCAGAAAAGGTAGTCTACATGAGTGAAGTCTGTTCGGCAGCTCTAAAGCCATATCTTCACAAGGATCCAAAATTCGATTCTCGTTGGACAACTCCCGTTCCTAATTACTACTCATCCAAAGCTGATGCTCCTACCTTCCACAAGTACACTGGAATTATTTCTTATGAGCTGACTAAGACCGGAGCATCTGAATATTCATCTGAGGACAAATCGATTGATCTTAAAAAGGAACGAATCTTGAGGAAACAATTGAAGAAACAAAAAGACATGAACATCTGGAGTGTGTCCACTTTCAAATACTATTCCTCTGAGGATAACTCTGATGATGGATATCTTTCATCTGACTCAAACACTTCGTCCACTATCCATCATGACTTTTCTGAGGATGACACTGATAATAGTTGGGAATCATATACTTCATCTCAAACTCATTACGATCTCCCACCGTAGGCTCACAAGAAGATTAGCCGAAAACCGCCTTAATCATCGGCTACCCACCCTCCCTCCCGACCACATCGATCCCCTTGTACAACTTCTTCTTCTACTTAGGCCAAGGCCTAAGTATAGGGGGGGACCGATGCCATCTGTATATTCCATTTCTCCCATCACACTCCTCCAGATCGACTCGCTTCCACCCTTCTTCTATACTTAGGCTGACCAGAGCCTAAGTATAGGGGGAACCGACGCCCACCTGTATATACTCTCCTCATGCACATACCCTCACCGCTTCATTTTTCTTTCTTTTCCGCTCTTCGTCTATACTTAGACTATTCACAGTCTAAGTATAGGGGGGCGAACCTTTGAATAATTTTTCTCTCTTACGCTTAGCCCAAGCTATGTCTTCATTACGCTTCTTGTGCTCTGAGGACACAGCACTCGCTAAGTATAGGGGGGTCTATATATATATTGTGTATATATTTTAGCCATACCTCGTACTTTCACGTAAGTCTATATGTATTTACGGGGTAGGTTTTTCTTAAAAATTGAAAAAAAAAACGTTTCGCCACTAACACTGACTACACCCAAATTTTTTGAAAAAAAATGGCTTCTTATTCAAATTTTTGCATAAAAAAAGAGAGAAAAAGAAATCAAAAAAAATTGTGTCTGCATTTCACACACCTGCACTTCATCCAAGCATCGCATTTGCATATGTGAAAAGTCTTTGGGTTCTGAACCGAGTTATGAGTCGAAACCGAGAGTGGTCTGGACTTGACCTTAATCCACCTAATTTTCAGAGGAACTTCACCGAGAAATAGGATTTTAGAGTCTTCAGGTCTTTGACTTAATTCTTTGAGTTCCACATGACAATGTACAGTGTTTGACTCTTAGTGTCTAACCTGGTCTCTTCATTCTGGGTACAACTCTGGAATAAGGAATTAATTTGTACTCTCGCACTATGCACTTAGCTCAACTCAGACGGGATGTTGGAAGACTATGTGAGTTTCTTTTCTGGTAGCGTGGAAATCTAAATACCGGAGTACGGTTTGAAATAAAGCTTCGGAAAAGGGATGGACGGCTGGGCACAATTTTTCTAAGACCCCAAAAAATGTACGGAACAAAAAGATGCTATATCCGTAGGGGCACAACAAGATCCAAGCAGAACCACCAAAAATTCCAAATACAAAGAAGCATTCTACCAAATAAAAATCTGACCAAAAAGGTCCAAGCTTCAAGAAACCTGCAGATCTTGGTGAAGACTCGGCTACACTGGCCATCTTCACAAGGAGAGGTGACTACACTGGCCACCCTCCAATTCTTTTCTCATTCTTCTATCTTCTCCCCCCCAATTCGATTGTGAACACAGCGCGACAGACCTTAGAAGGAAATACCTGACTCCCCGAGGACGAGTTACTGGAGAGGAGAGGAGCATGGTAGTCCGGCATTCTGAATGGGAAGAGCTAAAATATTTCACACACAAGAGTCGATTATTCAATGTTCATAGGGTATACTTTGGGAAGATGATTGATCTAAGATGACTTCTGAGCCGAAACTGTAGCAATGATGTGTAGAACTTGAGGGCTGTTGATTTTAAAATTCTAAGTCTCACAGAAGTTCCGACACACAAATAATCCAAAGGTTGAGTTTAGGTTCACTTTCACCTTCAGCTCATGGTCTTGGTATGGAACCCAATCTCATTTCGCCTCATGGCATTTCTTTTTGATGCTCAGGGACGAGCATGGTTTAAGTATAGGGGGATGATGAATCTCGTATTCATCACTCTAAATCTCATTTATTAAGCTCAAATCCCTCAAAATCAACAGCATTCTTGCATCTATTCTGCATAATTAGCATTAGTGCATGATTTCATAAGAATTGCATTTTAGCACAAAAATCTGCACAAAATAAGAAGCCAAAAATCCATGCCAAAAATGACCTGTAAATAGCCTAACTTCTCGGATTTTTAACCCATTCATGCTAACTCCGAATAACACAAAACCACTTCCACTGTGTACATATCACTAACAAGAATAAAGGAAAAATACAAAAAATTAACTAACCCAAATAAGCGGACCAAAAACCCAAACCCTAATTTCAGGATTTTCGGACTAAAAGCCACATATCTTCCCCATCCAGTGTCCGATTTAATCCTACTCACTTTTGAACTAATGTGCATTCAATTACCTTCAAAACAAGACCAAGTTCAAGTGAATCGGAGCTCATATGTGAAAGTTAGGTTTTGGGCCTCTTTAATACATTGTATATTTTAGCTGTTTTTGACCTAATATTTTATGTACATATTTTGTTGATTGATAAAAATCCAAAAAAAATTAGATTAATGTGTCTTTATTTATCTTTGATTTTACCGTAATTTTTCCGAATTTTTATCTTATTTAAAAATGAGAAAAAATTGTAAAACCCAAAAATTCAAGGTATTCTATGTAAATAGGATACCTCAAAAATTCACTTTTTACATTTGACCGAATTTGGTTTTGTTGTCTTCATGAAAGTTGTATATCTCATTGAGACGAGCAATTTTCGTGAAGAAACTTTTTCGATCCGAGGTCGTTTACTATTTTTTATCGATTTTACAAGATAATTAATATTCGAATTTTCTAGTGCTGACACGTGGCAGCACCTGGTGCCGCCACCTGTCAGTCATTTTTGGCATTATTACTAACGTTTTTTTAAAAAAATATATAAAAAATAAAAAATATATATAAAAAATAATAATAATAAGGTCGCACGTGCGTCGCACGTGCCTCCAACGCACGTGCTCCGCACGTGCACCCCATCCTCTTCTCTTCTGTGCCTTTGCCTGCCACGCGTCAACATCGTGGCCGTCCGATCTCGGCCGATCGGACGGCCACCGTCCATCGTCTTCCCCAGAGAGTCTCCCCCAAATGCTCGGCCGCCGCCCGTGATTTGCGCCGCGTATCCCGCAGATCCCTCGCCGCCACCGCGTCGAATCCATCACCGGATCTCCTCCCCCCCCCGTCAGATCTCCATCTCTGATTCCCTCGTCTAATCAAATCTCCTCTGATTGTCATTTCCATCGCCGGTCGCCCGTTCCTCGCCCTATAAGTAGAACGTCGCAGCCCACGCCGATGGGATCCGCCGACAAGCCTCAGGCGAAGCCCGGTGGTGACAGCCCGGAGCTTCGCCGTCGACGAGATCCGAGGCCACGTCCCCCGGCCCTCGTTGCAGCCACGGAGCTACTCCTCCGCATGCGCTTCTGCTCCGGCCACCCATTGAGCCAACGACATCAACGACGCTCCACCAACTCCACATTCGTCCTCCGCGCCACCAACTTCGACTCCAGCAGAGCATCTTCTCCGGCCGCAACTCCGTCAACGCCAGCACCGCCGCACCTGGGCTGCTCCTTCGCCTCACCAACGCAGCCCCTCTGCGAGGTAGCCTCCACATAGACGATCAGCTCCAGGCCACCAACTTCTCCGCCAACCGCATCGCCACCGGAGCCCCGCTCCGCCGCTACTCCCATCGCCATCGACTCCGCCAGAAGCCTCCTCCCGCTGAGGCTTCCTCCGCCAGAAGCCTCCTCCCGCTGAGGCTTCCTCCGCCTCCCTCGCCGTTGAAGCCACCGGGCGATGGTCCCGAGACCCTCCTCACGCGCGTGGCACGTGAAGGAGGGAACGACGCCAGCCTTACGTCACCAGAGGTCACGGGCGACCCGCGTGACCGTCTGGTCAAATTGCAGACAATCCCCCAGGTTCCGCCTTATTAGCACATCAGGCCAGCCATCCAGAGGGCACGTGCTGGGCACGTGCCTCTCTGGAAATTTTGCATAGTCACCTCCGAGGTTATTGGTAATTACATAGAAACCCCCCAGTTGCATTTTATATTTATTTATTTATATTTATATTGCAATCAGACCCCTGTGTTCCCCCTCAGTTTCGAACATTTTCTCTACATTATTTTATCAATCTAAAAATAGCATGATGTTTGTTAATTGACTCTCTACACTTTGACATATTGTGGGTATTTTTCTGATTGATGGTTAATTAATAAATAATTATTTTGTGGAAAATTGCTTATTTTACCCATTTCTTGCTCTGAAATTGATAGTTGATTAACCGTTGCTCTAAAAATTCTCGAAAAATCACATCTTGTAGAGTTAATTATTCTTAACATTGTGCCCAAAAAGATTTGCATTCGCATGCATATTTTATCCTGTAAAAATCATTTTGCATCTTTTAGTATTTAATTTTTAATAGGTATTAAACCCCACATTTTCGAGGTTTAGGATTTTTCTGAGATCCGTCACCTAGTGATAGATCTCAGATAATTTTGATCCTTGAAAATAAGTAGGTATGCTTGTTATTAAATTTAAATATTGAAAATCATTTTGTTTGCATTTAAAAATCCCTAAAAAATTCATATTGCATCCAAAAATTCCAAAAAAATTACAGTGCACCCATTTCATCATAATTTACATTGTGGCCAAGTTTCGTATTTTTCGGACATCGTTTGATTGAAATTTACATTTTAGTCCCTAAAATAAGGCCAAATTTGCATTTTGCATCCCTTATTGCATTGAAAATTCCAAAAAAAAAGACCGCCTCGAAAATCGAACATGAACATTGATAGACTTAATTCTAGGTTGTTCCTTTGCTTCCTTGTGATCGACCTTGGGACTTGTCCAAGTAAAATAAACATAAAACCACGAGATTAAAAATTGAATAATTTATTTGTGGTATTTTCTTGATCGATTCCGATTGCCGCCTACAACGCACGACACGATAAAAACACATTTTTAAAACCGGCATTTTCGGATACGTCAGATAGTAATATCCAATTATTCATAATATATTATAAATGTGATTTATAATGTATTAGAGAGAGTTAAATATAGTTTATATTAGTAGATTAATTATTAATGTGTATTAGATACACATTGTCTAATTAATTGAAAATGTAAATTACATTTTGTTTTGGGTTGTGAATATGATTCACAATATTCCAATGTCAAGATTGCAATATTCCCATATTTAATTGAGAATTATTTTGGTGAATAAAAATCCCAACAAATAGTTGTTGGAAAATAAGTAGAGAGAAAATCAAGGAGATGTGCAATCTCATGGAAATCCATGAGATTGCCCTCTAAAGGGGGAAGGTTGATCTCCTTTGTATTTTCTCTCCTTATTTGATTGATTTAACTTGGTATTAATATTTATTTGATTTATCAAATATATTTTATCAAAATTAAATCGCAAGTTGTTGGTTTTACCAACAATAATCTTGACCATTGGATTTACATAAATCAATCTCAACCAATTATTTTATATGTCACATGGATTGAGATCCATGGATCCCAAAACCCTATAAATAGAGAGGCATACCATGCTCTCTATTTTACACACAATGCTTGAGAAGCATCTCTCTCTTTTTTCTCTACTCGACAGCCCTCTCTCTCCCTCTCATGTGGCCGCCCACCATGGATGACCTAAGAGAGGTTCTTCATCGTCGCGGCATCGTCGTTATGCTGCCCGTTCTTCTGCTCGTGGATCTCCGTCTCCTTCGGTGTGCCTCGCTCGTGAAGAAGACGTCGGATCTCGTGTGTCGAGATCAGGAGATCCGCCTCTTGGATCATCAACATGGATTGCGAGAAGCACGCGGTTCATCCCCGCGCTCGCAAACGTCTCCTCCGTCGGATCAGACTTGAGACAGGAGGTCTCTTCGTTTAGAGACTCGATCGCAACCACGCTTCAAGAGGTAATCCTATTACTTGTTTGTGGTTTAGATTAAACGATCCGAGAAGTGTTCTTGGATCATGTGGTTTCGTTGCATGAATTTTTTTTTAAATTCTGCTGCATCGAGCAACTAGTGCGACTAGTCTCTCCTCGTCGTATTCGATACGACGATCACGCTTTCGTGATGCGCTTGAGGATCTAACATATCCTTCAAGTGGTATCAGAGCCTTAGGTCAACGGTTTCGAATATGATTCGCTAACCGATGACGACTTGGGTTCGTTATGGTCGCGAAAGTTTTCATCGCATTTGATTTCGTAGATCTGTTTAGTAAATAAATTTGGCACTGTTTAAATTGTTTAAACACGAATTTAATACTTGGATTTTGTTCCCCATTAAATAAGGAAACCATAGGATCTGAGTTTGCGTAAATCGGATTTCCATTTGCTCTAGATACGGTTGTTTTAATGAACATGTATTCACTGTTACGAGAACTACGAATCTTAATGTAATTAAGGAGTTAATTACTATTTAGAGGTGCCTTGAAATGCGTGCAAATCACATAAGTTCTGTTGTAAATCAAGTTAGCAAACTATGTAAACTTACTTTGCTTAATTTGGATTTAAATTGATTGAGATATGCTAATTTTAGTAAGTAGGGGTCGCTGCTGAAATTACTTTCCTAATCAAGAACCATGTGATTGTCAATTAATGAAATTAATTGTTAATTTCGAGAAATAATTATGGAAAATATTTGAGAAATATTAGAAGATGATTATTTCCTTAATTGACTTGGCCCCAACCAATTAATTGATTAGATTTGATCTAAATCATAATTGGAAACACAATCATCAAACTCCTTACTTGAATAGGATTGGGAATTTGTCTAGCAAATTTCCTTATAATCAAAATTATTTTGATTACTATATGGTATAATTTCGGTTGAAGAACCGGTGATCATCTCAAGTACAAATTAATCAATTTGGCATTATCCTTTACCGAGACGGATATGGTGTCTAGTCGAGGATCGCTGGGATAGCGGGTTGTAACGTATGCGGTCCGTCCCACTATCGTCGGTACTGGCCATGACAGCGGGTAGGGTCGGGATAATGTCTGAGGGATTAAGATGTATTTTTCTAATTATTAAAATACGAATTAATACGTACTTTGAGAATAATACCATATATATTCAAGTAAGACAATCAAGTTTGATTGATTGAATTGGATTGATAATTAATTTAATATGATTAAGTTAATTATGTCCAATTAAAATACTCTAATATGATTGGAGTTAATAATTCCCTTGGAAGAATTAATTGTATGAATGTGATTCATAGTAATTAATTAAATTTGAATAAGAGATGGAGGATCACATAAGTGACATCCATGGTCTCCCGTCAAGGCGAAGGGTTCCATCGCCAGATATTGTATGTGGGAGACGCCTGTCCGAAGTGACATCTCCTGCATACAATCCATTTGGATCGGGCTCGTCGCTTCTCGAAAGAGTAAGGACGTATGCGTAGTGACTCCGATATCGGGTCCTCATATTATTGGGGAGATATTGGATTGTGCATAGCGAGTTGTATTTCTGTTGACGGTTGGTTCAATTAATGACAGGTCAACATCACCTTAGGGGTGGTGGGCCCGGGTATTAAAGACCGAATGGGGAGATGCAAGTTGGACTTGCAAGGCGGAATGTGTTCCCGCTTCTTTTTATCCGAGTTGTAGGTTCTCATATTATTGGGATGCAACAAAGATAAGGAAGGAGATCCCAGATCTTGCTTGAGATATAATGGTAAGTATATCTCTTACATTGAAAGTGATTATAGGAATTAACTTTCATTGTTGACATGGCAAGACAACTTTGATATAAAAATTCCTAAATGAAAGTAAATTATATATTTATATATGTTTATGCAAATTTCTTATTTCAGATAATCCTTCATTAAACCCACTCAATATTATACTCAATAATAACCAGTAAAATATCATGGATTGGACCCTTTGATCCAGATATTGTATTTGCAATTGGACACATAATGTATGTGGTTGCAATATGCAAGTTTCCTCATAATAATGAGGAATGGTGAATAATAAGACAATAGGACTAAAACCCTAAGGTTTGTATGTCTCTATAAGTCTTGATCTTATCGAATGTACTTTTGAAGTGACATGTCAATAATGATCGTAATTATCAAATAATCCTTATAAAATTCTAAGAAGATGTTCTGGCATACATATGTGCTCTCAACATTTAATCATGAATGGCATGGTTCTCTGCATCATGCAGAATGGTGGCTCCATAAGAGATGATGTATTCAAAACGTTTGAATACCTACCTGAACCAATGTTTCAAGAGTTTAGATGGATATAGGTGATGAGTGTCATCATTCTACTATCTTTACTCTAGTCATTCATGAACCTTCATAATATTCATATTGTATGTATTTAATGAAGCATGTATAAGTGTTGAAATACTCTTATTTTGAATTCTTTTGAATTTAACATGAGAGATCCTTTAATCTTGAGCAATGGTTGCTTAGAGATAAAGGGAGCGCGGTGGAAGCATGGATTGGACCCAAGTAAGATGTATAGTCAAAGAGTTGATTGTACTTCTGTGACTTCCATATGACATACAAAGAGTCGGATGAATGCCAATACTGCAATAAATTGATGTGTTGATAGTATGACTATCAAATCTATCTAGAATCCTTAGAGAAGGAATCGAATAGTACATCAGAAAAATCTACATATAATCATTGAAATTGACTTACTTATTTGATAAGATAAAGTCTAATAATTGTATCTCAATCTTCTAATGACACTTGCAATTGGTTGCATCTAGGGCTGTCAGGAAAGCTCGAACTCGACGAGCTCAACTCGGGCTCGGCTCGTTAAGGGCTCGCGAGTCGGACTCGAAACCTTAACGAGCCCGAGCTCGAGTTGGGTTCTATGACTCGTTAGCTTATCGAGTCGAGTCCGAGTTGGGCATTGTTCAACTCGGAAACTCGACTCGATAACTCGTTTTCCGTCTTAATAAAAAATTAAAAATATATATACTGAAACTTCCACATTGAGTTTGATATAAAATAGAGATTAACATTTTTCTTGTCCAAAAACTATAGAAAAGAGCATAAAAAAACAAAATTACAAATGTCATTTGCATAATTTAATGTATAAAATGGAACAAGGACTCATTAAGAGGTTCATGAGCCTGCTCATTTTGAGACTCGTGAGCCAGCTCAGAAACTCATGACTCGATAAGAGGCTCATGAGTCAGCTCATTTTTGAGGCTCGTGAGCCAACTCAGAAACTCATGGCTCGATAAGCGACTCGTGAGTCAACTCGAACTCGACGAGTTCGAGTTCGAGTTGGTGATCCAGGGCTCGACCCTTATCGAGCCCGAGTTCGAGCCGTATGTTTCTTATCGAGTTCGAGTCCGAGTTGAGGCCAACTCGGCTCGTTGAACTCGATAGACACCCCTAGTTGCATCTGTATTAGAATATTAGAAATTTGATCTTAAGGTTTAATGGTAATCCATGTTGGAATTGATGCAATTGTTGCAATAATTTCCACCAGATAAATAGACTTCATATTTTTAGTGGGAGCCCTTAGTCTTAGAGAATGTCTCTATGACCTAGATATCGAAATACACTCATTGTTTATTTCTAAATGTTGGGAATAAACATGTAATCTGGAATAGACCTATCATAAAGAGTTATGATGGAGATATTTCGGATAGTAATCTAACATCTAGTGGACTTCACTAAATTAGAAAATTAATGAATGGTTCATTAAGATTTCTAATACTGAAAATTAAACCTTTAAAGATCAATAGGAGGATAAAGATCATTTGACAATGATCTGGCATCATGTTTTGGACATATGTCTATTGATGAGATCAATGGACAAGTAAGAGATGAAACTTTAGAATGTCTAAAATTTCAAAAACTTACATACTTATGAATATTGTATTCAAAGTAAAATGTTCAATACACCCTTCCTTGGGAATGGTGTGAGATGTCAAGGTATTCGGGATCTCATACATATTGATGTATGTGAATCATCTATATCATAGTAAACATTATGGATATGTGATATCTATTGATGATTATGTATGATATGAAATTTCTTCTCTTCACCTAAGAAACCTTTGAAATATTCAAAGATTTCACAATTTTGGTTTAGAACCAAAGTTTGAAGGAAGATGAAATGAATTTGAGCTAACCAAGTTAGCTTGTACCTATTAAATGAATTCAAGGAATACCTTATGGAGATGTGAATATCATTCCTATCTCAATCCTCATAAAGAACCTTAAACTCAATAGAGTTGTAGGGAGATACAATTGGATCATGTGTGACATGATATAATCAATGATGAATATTAGCATAATTATCTATTAGTTTCCAAGGTATATATGTAGTAGAGACTACAATGTATATCCTTAATAAGGTTCCATGCAAGTAATCTGGAATCTGGCACTGGAGAGTGCTACTTCATTAGGAAAATAAAGGATGGTATTGGATACCTACTTTATGACCTTTAGATTCTTAAAATATCTCATCTCTGAGAATATGATTCTTAGAGGTTGAGACTCTTGAGAATCAAGATGAAAATGAAGTATAGGAACTCATTTAATCTTGAGAATGAGGCTCCTGGAATCGGAAACTAAAAGGACAATTAAAAATGAAACACTAATACCTCTTCAAATAAATTTGAAGATGGATTCCATGTGTCAGTTGAATCTGACAATGATCGGACTTCATGTGATGAAGCTCCTGAGGATCATGACATGGAAAGATGGATGTTAGCAATAAAAGTCTAATGTAGACTTCTTATACAAGTGTTGTATATGGACCCTCGAGGATCCACCTATAAGGGTCAGACCCATTAAGGTGTAAATGGATCTTCAAGAGAAAGAGGGAACCTGATGAGAAGGTAGAGACCTTCAAAGCACGGTTCATAGCCATGAGCTACACACCGAAGAGAAGACATCGCTAGCGATGAGACTTGCTCTCCGGTGACCTTGCTTTAACCCATCAGAATATTGCTAACTATAGCTACACAACTTATCTATGACATCTTCATGATGTGAGTCAAGATTGCATTCCTCTATGAATATCTTTCGGAGGATATTCACATGAAGTAGCCCCAGGGCTTAATGGTTGAGAAAAGCAAGGTGTGCAAGCTAAAGAACTCCATCTTTGGACTCAAATAAGCTTCCTGTAGTTGGAACATAAGATTTGATGAAATTATAAATGTTATGATTTCAGATAAAATCTTGATGAACCATGTGAAGCTTAGTAGGAGTGCCATTGTGTTCATCGTGCTAAATGTAGATATTATTCTAATGATTTGGAATAATATAAGAATAATAATAAGTGTTTTAAAATTTGATTGTTCCATACTTTGAGATATGATCTCTGATGAATCTCGTATTCATCATGCTAAAATTGGTCATTTAGGCTATGTTCCCCATCATTCACCTGTAATTAGTCATTAATAGAGCATTATTAGCCACCATGCATGTGTAAATAATATCTGCATTTCATCATGCATAATTGCATTTAAAATTCCAAGTGTAAATTAGCCCAAAAAGCTGCTAACTTCTTACTTTTTTTTAATTAATTCATCCTAACTCCGATCGACCCAAAACCACCTCCATTGTGTAGATATTACTAGCCTTATTAAATAAAAAATACAAAAAAATTATTAACCCCAATAAGTGTCAAATAATTCCAAAGTCAAATTTCACATCTGACAGACTAAAATAAGCATATCTCCCACATACAGTGTCCGATTTTGGTCTACTCACTTTTAAAGTACTCCATTTTCAAATACCTTCAAAACAAGACCAATTTCATAAAATTCAGAGCTCATATGTGAAAGTTGCGTTTTGGGCCTCTTTTACGCATTTTAACTTTTTGCTAATTTTGACCTGAGATTTTATGTCCTTAATTAACTCTTTTAATTTTATTTCTTTTTCATTTGTGTTCTTTGATGAAAGTTTTATTAAAAGACTCAAAAAATCAAAATCCAGATCAAAACTGAGATCAAAGAAACTAACCAAGTCCAAGTGTCCGTTGTCGGTCTGTACAAAAGTTGTGCGTTTCTAACTTTTATTTTATTTTCCTATTTTTTTATTTATTAAAAATCCAAAAAAATAGATTAATGTGTAAATAATTTTCTTCTATTTTATCGTATTTTTTCTAGATTTTCTATCCTCTCTAAAACCACCAAAAAAATACAAAATCTCAAAAATATGGTTTTCTATACACATGGAAAGCCGCCAAAAATACCACTTCTCACAGGTGACCTCTTTTGCTCCCGGGTCCTTCATGAAAGTTGTAGATCTCGTCGAGACGAGCAACTTTCATGAAGGAAATTTTTCGATCTGAGGTCTCTTGCTATTTCTTTTCTATTTTTCTTTGTCTACAAATTTTGAAATTTTTTTGGGGGCGCCACGTGGCAGCTCCTGGGCGTGCCACGTGGCACCCCCACTCCAGCCACCACACCCGGGTCACGTGCCCAGCACGTGACCCCACCTTCTTCCCCATTAGGCCATTCCCCCTTCCCTTCCCCCTGGCCGTTTCCATCTTCCACCAATAACCGCCGCCATGCACGGCCTTAATCGTCACCTTCTCCGGCCGTTACCATCTTCGGTCGTAACCCCCCAGCAGCCGTCATCCTATAAAATCACTTCCCCTCCCTCCTCTCCAGCGATCCGCCTTCCCTGCAGGTGATAACCAGGAGCTCGCCCGCCGCTCCTCCCCGTTCGCCCACGCACGAGCCCAGCTCCTCCGCCTTCCGCCGATCTTCAACCGCCCGCGCCTCCAGCTCAGGTCGAGCCTCGCTCTGGCCGACCACGAACACAGGTAATCTCCCTCTGAACCCTCTCCTTGTTTCTGCCCCTTCTTCCTCCATCTCTCTACTCGCTTTTCTCTGCTACCTGCACTCGAACCCTCTTTCCCTGATCTGAAAACCCAAATTGAAAACCCCAAAAACTTCCCTTGCGTACCATCTCCACCAACCTTCCTTTTCGCTTCTGTTCTACCTTCAGAACCTCCCACCTCCGGTGATTTGCACCGGAGCATCAACTCCTTTTCCTTCACCTTACGCATGAGTCACCCGTTCCCCAATTTCTTTGTATTTCATGTGAAGAGCCAAGATTTGTACCTGAGATTTTGAGGTCCATTTCAGGTCCATTTTAAGCCAATAGTTGAATCTCGAGCACACACCTTCTCCAGCTCTGAAGCAAAAGTCCGCTTCTAACTTTGTCCAACAGTTCCTGGATCTAACGTTAATTTGATATCAGATTCCAAACCCTTCGTATCCATTCTGCCCTTTTAATAAAATAACAGGTCACCATTATTCATTCATCTACAGTTATTTTATACCCAAACCCGACCATAACCTCGCATATCACGTTGTTTGGTTTCATTAACAAAGAACTGATTCCATTCACCAGCACATTTCTTAAATCGTCAAGTTTATTCTCATGATTTGGAATGGATAGAAAAATCTATCTTCACAATTGTAACCATTGCCTCTTAAGCCATTAGATTGGGAACCAAACCTGTAACGTATCCATCCAATTTGAGATATGAATCTTACCCCATCCAATTGATGAGTACGAAAGAGATTTCTCTGCAGCATCCACGTATGATATGCACCACCCAAGTTCCACCAATGTCATTCGATCTAGAAATTTCAATAGTCTGTGCCCTGATAAGTGGTTTGGTGTTGATCTGTGCTGACACATGGACTAAATACTGATCTAATTTGCTTTTGATTCAACTTGAATCGAGAAAGAAAATTGATATTTGCAGACCATATTTGTCTTTGGAGTCGTGGAACTCGAATGCTCCGCCACATCCTGATCAAAGTTGCAGAGCCATTTCTCCTTAAAACTATTGTAACCAGACCATTTTTGACTAGCAAGCAGCAATTATAATCATCGACCATCGTCGAGTCGTCCTGCACCGCCTCAGCCGGCTCAACCATACCACTCTATCTTGTCCTCCGAGCTTCCTTTTTTCCAGGTGAACGAACCATTGCAATAGGATCTTCCAGCAGCCTCTGCTTCTCCAGCATCCGATCGTGTGTCGATCGGACCACTCGCCATCGACCTCTGCTGCCTCAGCCGATGCACCACCCTCCTTCGATCGGAGCTTCCGCTCCTCTGCAGCCCTCTACTCAGCCCGACGTGCCTCCGCTGTGCCACCACTGACAGCCTGCCGCCCCAGAATTTCCACTCACGTGAGAAGGGCATGAGCCGTGGACTTTTGCGCCCACGCCCCTGCATCTCCATCAAATTACACCAACGCCCCTGCCTACTGTAGCTCACGTGCGAGGCACGCATACGTGGGCAAATTACATCGGACCCCTTGTGGGTTTCATGTATTACAGATAAGTCCTCCAGGGACTTATTTGAGAAGGAAGTATTTACTTCTATTACATTTCAGTCCCTCGAAGTTGTTTGTTGCGTAACTTTTTCATACGAACTCCGTTTTGAGCATATAATATGTCATTTTGAAGCTATTTTCATGCTCTATCATCTTACATATCTTATGGACAGATCAGAGAATATTTCGTGATAATTATTATTTGTGGAGCACTCGAATTCTTATGCAAGCTGAAATTTGACGTATCTGCATTCTTTTATTGAGGAAGTTATTGATTTCTCTGCAGGGGTTCAACCGAAATTATTTCGCACGATTAATATTCTTTCATGGACAGGGATCCATTTTGTTGAATAATTTAATCCGTGCAGTTGCTCGATCAAAGTTGATAATTGATTCTTAAGGGCTATTATTGATTTATTTCACAAGAGTGATTCTATTGATGAATTTCATAGCCGCAACCTAGATTTATCGATAAATATTTCTGTATTCGATATCTTTTGATCTGTGATTTAACATAGAGGAAATTGATTATCATTATTTGGATTGGAATTCTTAATCTCAGATCCTGTGTTGAATTATTGTCTCTATAGATTTTCTTGCATTGCATTCTTTTTGCATTGTACATTTTATCAATGCAGAAATTAATCGAGCATTAATTAATTATTTAATTTGATTTAAGACCACGCAACTAAAAATCACCGTTCCCTGTGTTCGACCTTGGTAAACTTGCCAAGAAAAAAATATTCCACAACATTCAATGTTTGTGGTGTTTTGATCGACTGAAATTCGCCTCCTATACTACAATTCCTTATTTTTAAAGAGGTGGATTTCGCGTTCATCAATCTCAAGGATACCTCTTAGATCTTAGTTCTGAAGTCATTCAGAAACAAAGAGAAGAGGATATTGGGACCGTCACATTAGTAGTACACCTTGGACTTATTCCATTTTCTGGAAAAATTCCAAGAGAGGCTTCCTTCCCTTAAGTTGTGATAGTGACCTGTCTAAAGGGATAGCACCTCAAAGAGTTGAGGAAGTAAAAGCCAGAACTGCTTGCACTTGTGCATCAGTTACGCGAAGCTGAAGTGTATACTAGATGTGTACAAAAGCCATATGTCTGTCATGCAGTTGGAATAGTAAACTGTTACTAATCCTACTCTGGAAATAAAACACTTGGTTGCAGTAATAACAATATCTTCAAAGATGATGAAACTTAGAGATAGTGATCTCAAAGTCTTATCTTCAAAGGTTTAAGACCTTGTAGATAGTGATCTATAAGGGTCTTAACTGTAGATACCTTAGGAGATAGAGATCTCCAGGAATGAAGGTATTCTAATAAGGATTATGGGAATACTGGTTATGATAATTAATAAGATTTAGTGTCAAGGACACTATAACCAACAAAATTGAGTATCGGTTGCATGAGATGCAACATTCGCATTGGATGCGAGCACTGTTACTAGGAGATATGCAAGTGCCGTAAAAGGACTAGGCGTAGTCTCTTGGGAACTGAGTGACTGATCAGCTTACCTAGCTATTTTCTAAATAGTCTATGATTGTCACATGAGTGTGGGTTTAAATGATTAGCCCATTAATGACTCTTTGGGCTAGTGGGAGATTGTTGGAAATGCGAGCCCACGGCGACCCATTATGCAATAAATGTTATTGCAATTCACTCCTTAATCTGAAATAAAGAGTACATAATTTGCATAATAGGTCCCTTAGTACAATTAGGGTTATGTACCATGGCCATCTTAATGGTCATACAACTGTTGATTCAATTATTGAATCATAAAGGCTGGTGCTTAGATGAATATCTAATGAGTTAGATTGAGGACTCATCAAGCACCGTCAAATGATTATTAAGAGATGATCTCCAGCCTGAGTAAGAGATGGCAATCCTTTCTCGTTTAGGCTGATATCTGACCGACCTCTTAATGCAGGTCCTCTGCATAGGAATAGAGATTCGGAGGTGTCAAATGAGTTACGTCAAAGAGTTGACTTAACGAGATCGAGATAACCAAAGTCTTATATTATATGTTGTCATGATATAGACACGCATCCTCTGACCGGAGACAGATGTGTTACTATATGTCTGAGTATGTACATTTGGCAGACCAATAGGTTGATGACCTAATCAAGGTCTATACACCGGCGCGCTGGTGTGCATATAAGGGCATATGAGTTATGCGATCTCTCAAAGGGATCATACAGGTTCAGTTACTGAACCGGAAGACATGAGCTCACTCATGAGATATTGGGAAGAATCAAATTCCATGTGCATGGTCGTCTCGCTTTGGAAGCTTGACTGAATTTGTAGGTTTGATATATACTTTTGGAAAGTATATGATCAAGACCTAGGTATGATATATGCTTTTGGAAAGTATATGATCGATACCGACTCCCAATGATCGAATGAGAAACTTACTGATAAAACCCTGAAGTAGACAGTGTAAAGTTGATCTAATACTTCGGGTTTAATCTGAGTCTTCCAGTATGCAGGATGTACAGGTATTGGGAATGCCTAAGGGTGATGTGATCATAAACGGTTGTATAACCATGACGCTTCCATTCCTGGGGAGTGATGAAACGGGTCTGGATTTTAGTGACTCCTCTCAGTAGAGAAGTATCTGATCTTAGTCCAAATGTTGGACATTGATCTGAATGTGATTCAAATGCAATGAGAAGATTAGATTTACGGTCTTGATTTAATCAAGCATCTATGGGAGGCCCGCGATCTGGATTTGAGATATGATCTCAATATTCATGTCACTATACGTGGAACAATACAATCGCCCTGTCCTTATCTCCAAGTATTCGCGGAGAAAGCGCATTATCCTTGAAAGAGTTCATGGATAATTCTATTGTTGATATATGTATCCGAGCAATGAGAAAATGGATAATTGAATATGATTTAATTATCATGAATAATATGAATTTGATCCATATTATAAGGAGAGTTATCTTAGATAATTAAATGTGATTCGATTATCAAAGATGTAAATAATGTGAATGTGATTCATATTATTTGAGCACAAGAGAATAAGTTATCCAATATAATTAAATGTGATTTGATTATTATTATGGATAAGAATAATGTGGATAGTAATATCCAATTATTCATAATATATTATAAATGTGATTTATAATGTATTAGAGAGAGTTAAATATAGTTTATATTAGAAGATTAATTATTAATGTGTATTGGATACACATTGTCTAATTAATTGAAAATGTAAATTACATTTTGTTTTGGGTTGTGAATATGATTCACAATATTCCAATGTCAAGATTGCAATATTCCCATATTTAATTGAGAATTATTTTGGTGAATAAAAATCCCAACAAATAGTTGTTGGAAAATAAGTAGAGAGAAAATCAAGGAGATGTGCAATCTCATGGAAATCCATGAGATTGCCCTCTAATGGGGAAGGTTGATCTCCTTTGTATTTTCTCTCCTTATTTGATTGATTTAATTTGGTATTAATATTTATTTGATTTATCAAATATATTTTATCAAAATTAAATCACAAGTTGTTGGTTTTTACCAACAATAATCTTGACCATTGGATTGACATAAATCAATCTCATCCATTGATTTTATATGTCACATGGATTTAGATCCATAGATCCCAAAACCCTATAAATAGAGAGGCATATCATGCTTTCTATTTTACACACAATGCTTGAGAAGCATCTCTCTCTTTTCTCTCTACTCGACATCCCTCTCTCTCCCTCTCATGTGGCCGTCCACCATGGATGACCTAAGAGAGGTTCTCCATCGCCGCGGCATCGTCGTTATGCTGCCCGTTCTTCTGCTCGTGGATCTCTGTCTCCTTCGGTGTGCCTCGCTCGTGAAGAAGACGTCGGATCTCGTGTGCCGAGATCAGGAGATCCGCCGCTTGGATCATCAACATGGATTGCGAGAAGCACGCGGTTCATCCCCGCGCTCGCAAGCGTCTCCTCCGTCGGATCGGACTTGAGACAGGAGGTCTCTTCGTTTAGAGACTCGATCTCAACCACGCTTCAAGAGGTAATTCTATTACTTGTTTGTGGTTTAGACGAAACGATCCGAGAAGTGTTCTTGGATCATGTGGTTTTGTCGCATGAAATTTTTTTAAAATTCCGCTGCATTGAGCAACTAGTGCGACTAGTCGCTCCTCGTCGTATTCGATACGACGATCACGCTTCCGTGATGCGCTTGAGGATCTAACCATATCCTTTAGAAAGGCCTCCCTTTATGTCCACCCTCGGCCGTTGTTGATTGCCTTCTTCAATCTTCCCGGCCTCTTTATAGTGTCATCGGGGGAGGTGTAGGATCTCTAATTTCAAGAGGGAGTGAGCGGGAGAGGCAGATGAGTCTCTAGGGATTTTGGGTTCGATAGATTTTGATTGATCTGGCAGTGGTGGTGATGTTGAAATGGGACAAAGGGTGGCATTGTTGGTGATCGTTGTGGTCTCGATGTTCATGGTGCTCCGTCTCTCCATCTTCCTCTTCATGGCATGCTTCCGTTGGTGGTGGTTGCCTTGCTTCTTCCCTATATGTGCACAGGCTCTGCCTTTCAGCATCTTTTGCTCCATCAACGTCTACAGTTTATATGTCAGAGGAGTTGGAGGCGAAATGGTGATAGCATGGATGAGTACAAATCAAGTGAAGTGTGACATCCTCTGTAACACCCCCAAAAAGATAGTCCTATACCGTGGAACATGAAAAGTTCCGGGTGGGATAAATAGCGAGGAGGTTACTACCTAGCAACCCGGCTTAAGCATTTTGAGGGTAGTTAATCGGGTCCGTATGGGCCCGATCCCAAGAGGTTGTTAGGGCCAGTAATGCTCCGTTAACGGACCGAGGACCTAAGCCCGGGACGTTACAAATGGTATCAGAGCCAATTTCCCTTTGATAGTGGAAAGAACTACCCAAGAGGTGGAGCCGCCCCTACAAAGAGATAGGAGGAAATGGCTACCCGGAGCGTGCAGCCGCCACTATCACTGGGAATAAGTGATGGGCCATGTCGCAACGAGGACGTTGCGAATATAAGTGGGGGAGGTTGTAACACCCCAACCCCAAACATAGTGTCATACCTTAAACTCACAAAGTGTGGGTGTGGTATATAAGTGGTGGGGATTACTACTTAACAACTTGGGCTTAAGCATTTTGGGTTGTTGCCAACGGGTCCATCTGGGCCTGTACCCAACAAGTTGTCAGGGTCAGTTTTCCACGATAACGGACCGGGGACCTAAGCCTGGGACGTTACAAATGGTATCAAAGTCGAACACCCTCTGACAGTGGAAAGGGCTACCCGAGAGGTGGAGCCGCCCCTACAAGAGGTTGGAGGAAATGGCAAATGGCTACCCGGAGCGTGCAGCCGCCACTGTCACTGGGAAGAAGTGATGTGCCATGTCGCAACGAGGACGTTGCGAATATAAGTGGGGGAGGTTGTAACACCCCCAAAAAGATAGTCCCATACCATGGAACATGAAAAGTTCCGGGTGGGATAAATAGCGAGGAGGTTACTACCTAGCAACCCGGCTTAAGCATTTTGAGGGTAGTTAATCGGGTCCGTATGGGCCCGATCCCAAGAGGTTGTTAGGGCCAGTAATGCTCCGTTAACGGACCGGGGACCTAAGCCCGGGACGTTACATCCTCACTCAACCTCCATCTTCTTGTTGATGATGCTCTTCCTTTTCCTTTCCTGTCACCTTCATCTTTCTCTCAACTTCTCACGAGTACTTTCCTATCAAGGTAGAAGACCGAAAAGACTAATGCCCATCTCTTGCTTTTTATACTTCCTATGAAAGACCATATTCTCTCTTACAATTTTGTTGAGATATGGCTAATGTTAAGAGGGAGTTAATCCTCCATTGGGGTATTAACTTTCAAAAATATTCCTCAAAATGGGGACGGCTTGAAAATTATTCTCATATTAGGCATATATCGGCAAATCGTTTGCCGCTTCGTGTTCCCCGCGGGAAACGATTTGCCGCACCATGTGGACGGCAAAATCTAGATTCCCCGCCCCCTCCCGTCCGTCCATGTGGCACGGCAAACCGTTTGCCGCGTGCGGAACACGAAGCGGCAACGGTTTGCCGATATATGCCTACTATGGGAAATTTTTTCCAGTCGTACCCATTTTGGATATATTTTTTTCTCTCTCCCCATTTAAGTAAGAGGAGGGATGTCTCTGATAGAGAAGTTGAACAGGTTCTATCTATCATCTCCTTCCGCTCCCTTGATATTGACGGTGTTGTTTAGATGCCATGAAAACACAAGCAATGTTGCATGTCCTTGCTATTTGGTATCTTGTGTTCTTTGTCATTCTTTCGTGTTTAAGGAGTCTTTCTTGCTGTACAAATCTGTGTAGTTTTCCCCCCGGTCTTGCATGTAAGAGTGTCTAGGTGATGTATTGATTTTCCTGATGTTACCATATTTCTTGGCCGTAAATTTGAAAAGGTTTCCTTTTCTTACAATTGTTGTTATTCTTCAAATTTTGAATTTGGATTCAATTTTATTTATTTATTTATTTATTTTTAATGGCACAAAACTTTTACTTATATAAACATCATTTATCTTTGAATCTCTACATTTTCTATGTTACCTCACACATCTAAACACCTTCAGACCATGCATAGTAGCTGGAGGTTTGAAGCTCGATTTTGAGAGTTGGTATACCTGGGCATGTTTGGTTGTTGGGTTGGACTGAGTTGGGTTGGGTTGGGGTACCCCTGTGAATAGTAAATTGTACCTCTGTGAATAGTAAACTGTGAGGAGGATTGAGAGGGTTGGAAGGAGGGGTATACCGGTGTACCCCAACCCAACCCAGTCCAACCCAGCAACCAAACATGCCCTAAGCTAAACCCGGGATGAGGACAAAGACCAAGGACAAGGAAGATCGGAGATGTGCAAAAGAAGGAGCCTCGATTTGAGATATTATCTCCTTCTCAGTGTAATGTTTAGCTCATATACATAATTGGTTAATATGGATATAATGTTAATTAATTATCCTTACGTATTAAAAAAGAGAAGCTGTAAAGTAGAGCAGCGTACTCCAGCAATTGGCGTCTCTTTTTGGAAAGGGAAGATTTGATCAAACAAATTATTTTTTTTCTATTGGCATGTATATGTTTATTTAGAATCAGATAAATCATGGAGAGAAGTGGTTGTAAAAAAACAAAAAGTGCTTATAATACATGTTTCCATGATAGAGGTTCTCATTGTCACTTGAACATTTATATGAGAGAATCAAGGTAATGTCTCGAGAACAGAGATCTGATTTTGGTTCCAATATCTACAGTCTTCCGAACGAGGACCATAGATAGTCATTTATATGATATAATGAGAGAGATTAGCATGGTTAATAATAGGGTTAAATGGGGCTGCCTCTGGGGGAGCTAACTTGGCTCCCCCGCCCCATTTCGCCCGGTTTTTTTATTTTTTTGAAATTTTCTTCCGTGGAATTTCATCACTATATCCCTATATTATATCATTAAAATTTCGTACGAAACAGAGACTCCTACGACCTTCATCCAGACAGTCATTTTCTAACGGTAACAGAATTGTTAAAAACGACCCCATCTGGATGGAGGCCGTAGGAATCTCTGTTTTGCACGAAATTTTAATGACATAATATAGGGATATATTGATGAAAATCCATGAAAGAAATTTTCAAAAAAAATAAAAATAAAAAAACCGGGCGAAATGGTACGGGGGGGCCAAGTTAGCTCCCCCCATGAGGACAGTCCCATTTTACCCTTGATAATATGGAGGTACAACTATTAAATTCAATGCAAAGTATTCATTGTACTCTTTGGTTGTTAATTTGTTAGCTGAAATTAAATGAGTGGTGTAATTTTTGATAGGTATGGAATGTTGCAACATATAGATATGAGATCGGGAATGGAAAAGGGACCAGTGAGCAATGGATCATTTTGGAGCATTCATTTTAGAAACAAGCAGGAATAAGGATAAAGAATAAGGGTATATATCTATTCGACTGGAAAGATAGGAATAAGGAGAACAAAGTGAAATAAGGATGGTGATGTGGAATAAAGATATGAATAAGGGTGAAATAATGGGATGTGGATGTGAATAGCCGTACTTTTGGGAACCGTGCTGAGAGGGGAATTGACCTCTTATTCCAGTGCTTATTCTCCAAACGAACATGGATGGGATAACTATGATTCAAAGTGGGCGGCACATGTACTTTGCTTTCTTCACAAGGAAGACATCTGATTTTTTAGTGATTTCATTAGGTTTTGCATGCTATTACCTTCCAATCTAAAGTCCTAACAGAAAATTTAGTTTCTGTTCCAAATTACTTAGAAACAATGTAAGTTTATTTATGTAAGATTATTTTATATTTTTCATGTTATCATATGACATTAATACAAATTAATATTTATTTCTAATATCATCTCACTGTGAAGTGCGAGTCTGTTTGCTAGTGATATTTAAGGTAAAGGTTGATGGTTTTCCTTTATTCGAACCGTGCATTTGAATAGCACAAAGTTAACATGGAAATGTTGAACTCATGCCCCCACTGACTTCTCGTTACTGTAGAAATACCCCCGTGTAGGGGGTAATTAATAAAAGATGAGTGCAGTTTTTCACAATTGCAATTCAATCCTCTCAGGGACTTATTTTTTTATGGTTTTTATCAGTTGTGTCCCTCTTAGATGATATAGCAATTTCAGTTATGACCCTCTCTTTTTGAGAATATCAGTAGTGCCCCCAACTTCTTGACGTTCCAACACTTGTGTCCCTAGAGTTAATGGTCGTCCATACCCATAGTAAACTGACGTTAACTTTAGGGACACGAGAAAATTAATTTTAAAAAAGGGGTGGAAAGTCATCCCACCATTTTCCTCCTCCCCTCAACATCTTCTCTTCATCTCCTTCTCCTCCTCCCCATCCTCCTACTCATCCTCCACCGCCTCCTCCCCTCGCACCAGCTGCATCCCCTGCCTCCTTCCTTCGCCGCACAATCCTCCTCCGTCCCCTGATCTTCCATACCCCACATTCTATGTTCTCCTCCTCCTCCTCTACTCGCACCTCTGTCCTCCACCTCCTCTAGCCTCATCCTCCTCCTCCGCCACCTCCTCCTCCCGCAGCTCCTTTGGCCCCCACTTCCTCCGGCTCTTCCTCCTTCTCCCCAGCTCACCCCCTCACCTCCTCCTCTACCCCTCCTCCCTAGACTGCCTTCTCCAGTCCCTTAGTTTGTCCCCTTCTCCCCAGCCTGACCCCCACTCTGCCCCTCCTCCCCAGCTTCGGCAGCATATGGCTTTCTACATCTGGCGTCTCACCACCGAGGAACCTCTCTGCCTCATTTCGAAGCGCTTCGACATCAGAATCTCGACGTGCCATAAGCTCGTGCTTGAGGTTTGCTCCGCAATTAAGACCGTATTGATGCCCAAATTCCTCCAGTGTACCAATGCTGCAGGAATTGAGGTGATCAAGATGTAGTTTGAATCCACATCGGGCATCCCAATATAATTGGATCGATGTACACCACCCACGTACCGATCATCACCCCAAAGATTAGCTTCGCAGCTTACTTCAACAAGCAACATATGGAGTGCAACCAGAAGACGTCGTATTAGATCGTGCAAGGGGTGGTGGATCCGGATGGAGTGTTCACCGGTGTGTGCATTGGCTGATCGGGCTTGATGCCCAACGTCAAAGATAGTTGGCTTTGTATCACCACATGAAATCCGGGTCACTCAAAGACCAGTACGAGGTCGGAGGGACCAGCTACCCACTGATGGATTAGGTGTTGGTGCCTTACGGGCATCAGAATTTGACATGGATGCACCACGCCTTCAAAGAGAAGATGGGGGACGTGCAATGCGTTGCAAGGGACTCCTTCGCTCAGCTGAAGGGGAGGTGGAAGTGCTTGCAGAGAAGGACAGATGTTAAGCTACAGAATTTGACCATGGTGCTCGGGGCATGCTGCAGAATGCATGCTGCTGGTGAAGATGGATGACGAAACGAGATTCTGAGTTGGTGGATGACGAGATAGTGCTTGAGAATCCGACGAGGTTGGCAAACGAGAAGAGGGTGCGGGATAGAATCACCCATGTGTTGTTGCAGTGCCTACTTGATCATATTGGAAAAGTGGAGGAAGATGGGTGGACGGTTATACCCCTCTTAACAGTACCATGGTTTGAAGAAACCATGGTTAAGTTCGACTCATTGACGATTAAAGTTATGGAGAGGCGCAAGTGATAGAACGGCAAGAAGTTGGGGGCACTACTGATAATCTCAAAAAGAGAGGGGCATAACTGAAATTGCAATATCTTGGAGGGGTACAACTGATAAAGACCCTTTTTATTACACTTATGCCATTGGATTCAATCTTGACCAACTTGATTGCATGATGTCCTTTTGATGTGATTTCAGTTTTATTGCGAAGCTAATTTTATTCTTTTTGATTTGGCATGCTTGATTCTTTGATTGGACCTTTAATTAATGTTTTATTTATTAGAGTTTGTGCTATATTCATATTAAATGAATATCTACTTTGAATAAATTGCTCAATTGGACCTTGATTCTCATTCTTGAATCCTTTTATTGCTTTGATAGTTCGTTTAAACGCATAAATGTACTTATATGCATGTGATTAGTTAATCTCATTTTGTTCATTGTATTGATTTTCTAACATGCATTAAAAACTTTTTACAAATGCATTATGTCTCATTCATGCATTATACCATATTGCGATGCATTGTTGTTCGTTTGACCTAGATCATGTATCACTTAGCATAAAGATAAAAATCTTATTAATTATTTAATAGCTCATGTCCTTATGTTCAACCTCTGAACTTGTCCAGAAAATAAATTAAAATCAAATCCTCTTCGCATAGATTATTATATTTGGTTCTGATTGAGTGTTGGTTGGTCATATTACAATGAATACTCATTATCATTGCCAATTAGCGTTTCATCACTCCATACACTCTTAAATTCATTGATATATCCATACACTTTTACACACTCATATGCATACTCATATTTCATACGCTCTTACATGCATGCATGCCCAAATATCTCCCTACATGCTTAACTACATGCATACCCATATTCATCACATACTTGCATACTTGCCCAAATACCCCAACACATTCTTACATTCATGCCCACATTTCTCCATACACTCGTACACATCTACATGCATACCAACATTCCTCACACACTTGTATACATGTCCAACTACCTCCATACACTCTTAAATTCATTGACACATATATGCACTCTTACACACCCATGTGCATACCCATATTCTATACTCTTGCATACATGCATGCCCAAATAACTCCCTACGTTCTTAACTACATGCATACCCATATTCCGTACACTCTTATATACATGCATGCACAAATACTTCCCTACATGCTTAACTACATGCATACGTATATTCCGCACATACTTGCATACATGCCCAAATACCCCCAACACTCTTACATTCATGCTCACATTGCTCCGTACACTCTTACACATCTACATGCATACCAACATTCCTCACACACTTGTATACATGCCCAACTACCTCCATACACTCTTAAATTCATTGACACACCCGTACACTCTTACACACCCATATGCATACTCATATTCCTCACACTCTTGCATATGTGCATGTCCAAATATCTCCCTACATCTTAGCTACATTCATACCCCTTGCTTACATACCTGACCAAATTCCTCAAATCATACTTGGCTACCGACATTCTACCTTGGATTCAAATGCCACATACATAGCCTCCTACCAATATGCTTACTCGTATATTACGAATGATATATACCCACATACATAGCATCTTACTCATACATACCCACATTTGTACTCATATCCTACACATATATACCCCGTACACTTACATGCATACCACATACATACGGGTTTACTCTCGATCGAGTGTTTGGAATTTATTTTCTCTTTTTTATCATATTTATTAAGTTGTTTAATTATCTTGAGAATCTTATAAGATGTTGAACTATGTGAGCGAGCAACACCACTCGATTGTAACAACACCCGAGAAAATTTAATTTCGATATGGTCTAATTCGGTATATTATCCTAACATATCCTACTCCTACCCTCATGTACCTGCAAAATAGACATCAAGAGTCGCAGAGTGCCGTGTGGGGCATTTCTTAGCTTGTAATTTAAAACCTTGACAATTGTGAAAATTTAAAAATATATATATAATACATGATGGGAGCATCACTCCCCAAAATGTATTGCACAAGCCACACATTGTGTAGGGTCACATTTAACATAGTGTGGAAACACACGTATGTGAGTGATGTTTTATGAAATTTCGTGAAATACCCTAAATGCATTCTACATGTTGGGCCTATCTAACAAATATATGATAGACATTTAGAAGACAAATAAATTAATAGCTTACATAACAATGATGTGTACATCTCCATGTCATGCACATTGAGATTGATAGACATAAACATTGAGATTGATAAATATAAATGATACCAATTACGTGAACAATGATATTATCATGTACCACGATCAATAAACACTTAACACACACATTTATCATACAAGTACGTGTCAATATATTAATAAAACATTTGACAAAAGGAAGCTTAGTAACAAAACGAGCAAGAAAACACAAGCACAGAAAATAAGTCCATATAGTTCGACATATTTTTCAATTTTATCGCTTAGACATTTCACTAAACAAATACAATGCATCAACAAATCACAACACCCAATAAGACACAATGAACTAAAATAAAAAATAACCAAATACATTAATGAATTAATAGATAAAAGATATATGCCCTATAGTGATCTTTGGCCGCAGGAAGAGGATGAAGGAGGAAATGTCGGCGAGCAGAGGAGGTGTAGTTGGGATGATAGCAGGCAGAGGAGAATGTAGAGGTTGTAAGAGGAGGAGAATGTGGAGGAGGGGATGTGCACGCGAAGGAGGAGGAGAGGTGCATGAGAATGGTGCAGAGACGAGTAGGACAATCGCCCAGAGGAGGAGGATAGCCTAGGGCACACAAAGGAGAAAACTGAATCAGAAAATGCGACCACATGTGGGGGACTACTTGTGGTCACATTTGAGGCACAAATTTTGGCCGCCTAATTTGTAGTCACCTAACCAAAAAATGCGACCACAAGTACTCGGATTGTGTTCATAATATATAATGTGAGCACAAGCCGCTACTTATGGCCGCATAATTATGCTAGTAATAATGCATTTTTCTTGTAGTGTGAACATGTCTCCAAAAAGCAACTTAGCTGCATATTTCCTGTAACCTAAAATATTTATTGATTGATTTTGGTCTTTTATATTTAAGTAATAATCCATTACTTGTTTTTTTTTTGCCAAAATCTAGATTGTCTTAGATTCCTCATTAAAATATTAGTTGTTCTAGGCAATGTGTTTGAAACCGAAACGGATACCGAATTGGAAACCTTAACGAAATGGTCGGATCAAATTGAACCATGCAATCAAACCGGTTCAATCGAATGATGATGTCATCATTAGTTAAAATTGGATTAAACCGGATCGGTGAAAAAAGTGATGGAACCAGCTACATAAATAATGTATATATTTCACACTATACATAAAATATTTTTTGTATACACCATCAAATATCATGCATATCATATATATATATATATATTATTTGGACTAGTTGCTCTATAACATGATAAAAGTTTAATTATATTTAAAACCCAATACATGCAAAAAGTTGTGTTAGTGTAGTTGGTTAGAAGTTTGAAATAGGTAACTACCATTATCAACAATATTTTTAAATAATTTAAAAATTAAATGTGGTTCACTTCGGTTGAACCTGGTTAAACCGGGTTAAAAAATAGGTTAAACCGAGCAGGTTAATTAAATTTTGAATAATCAAACTGAACCGACATAAATCGATTAACCAGACCGATCCAGGCCCGATTCACCGGTCGAAGCGGTCGGTCCGGTCCGGTTTTCAATACATTGGTTCTAGGAAGAACATAATTTGGTCAAAATTACATCATCTAAATATTTTCTAGATAATTAGGAAGTTAGATATTTTGATTTAATCCTACTTTGCACTTCATAATTTTATTGATCCAAAAGATGTTTCTATAATGCCCAAAATTTTTCTTAAAATATGTTATGATATTCTATGGCCAAAAATATATATTTTTACCCTATTTTCATTTTATATTCTGAGCCTTGAGAACATTTACAAGGAAATCCCTCATAAAGCATTATACTTTGATTTCAAAACACACTGTGCATTTCTCATTCACAATGCAATCATTCTTGCAATTCATTTGCATTTCATTTTGCATAAAATGTAAATAAATCATTTTCTTGGAAACAGCATTTGCATGGTTGTGTGGCTTGGTCTTTAGCCCACAACTTTATTAAATTAACTGAGATATTTTAAAGCTTTTCACATACAGACCAAGTCATATCCACATACCAATATACAAAATACTATACATGTATAAATACTTATACACAACAGATTCTCACATACACACATACTATATATACACATACTACAAACACTAAATGTAGCCTTACATACTAAATTATACATCCCCACTTATCATGCACATCTCCTACACATCCAGTACACGCGCTAGACTACACATATGCATACTCACCTACTCTATTCATACATACCTATATCACATTCATAAGCATTTTCACAACTGCAATATAGGCATAGATACATCACAAATTAATACATACTCTCAAACCTAACTGATGCAAAATACCCTAAACATAATTTTTTGATATATAATTGTGAGATACGCAAGTATTTAGAGACAAATAAGTAAATTATAAATTATCACAATACATATCACAATTTTAGTATAAGTTTTCTTTAACTATTTTTTACTTGGGCATTTAATCGAACACCTTTTATGCATCTCAAACTCTAGGCTACAGCCTATCCCAAAATCAAACCATTTGACAATAATATATTATGCTCACAATTTAAAGCGTGTTAAGTTAATAATGGACATGGATTGCGGATTATAAGAGTAAAATTTGGCAACAATATTGCAAGACATAAATCATCCATATCATCCTAAAAATTAAACAAAACAAGGAATGAAAGGGATAGTTAGACTCATAATACCTTGATGAGACGAAAAAGGGCAGAGGGAAGGCAAGCAGACCGTCGACGATGGAGCCGTGGAGATAAGGAAATCGTTGGACAGGAATTATGGCGAATGTTTGCTAGGTGAATGCGGGAAGAAAGGGTCCAGTTGCGTTCTGTTTAGCAGACCTGGAGATGCTCGCCATTTGCTATTTTTATTGTCGTGTGACAACCTTATGCTATTCGAATGCATGGTTCGAATAAAAGAAAACCACGAACCCTTAGCTTAAATATCATTCTAACTTCCTAGCACAGGGGCAAGCAAGTCTCATTAAACTGTAAAAACAATTGGGGTACTTTAACTTTTGGGGAGCAATTAAAACAAGCTCTAAGAAAATTCGAGAAGCTTATGATGATGTTCCAAAATAAGCTCTCAATCAATGCGTACCAAAAGTTACTGCATCCCGTCTTGCTGGCGGCATGAAATCACTAACATAAAGAGAAGCATCGAAGGCATGGCTGTGAGCGAGCTTCGTGATTGCTTCGTTCGCCCATATGTAGAAATCAGACCAAGCAAATATGTACCACCTTAACCCATGTGGGGGTCATGGCTAAACTCCTGAAATTATTGACCCCTCGGCCTCTTCAAATTAGATGAACAACTCTGATCGTTTTTTTTGTTAAACTACTACTGAGAAACGATTATCTATGCTTTCCTTTACCTAAAACCTCAAACACGGAAGAAGGTTGCACAAGACAAAACAATAGTATTTCCATAATACGTGCACTACATCTCAGCTTAGCAAAGCCCACCCGTCACATGGAATTAATACGTGACATGGCTCTTCAAATTTACACACAACAACCTCCGATCCTACTAGTTGGCGGGGAGCTTCTGGAGCACCTCCGATGCGGTGGTGCAGAACTTGTGGAAGTCCTGGTTCCTAGTGCTGAGAGCCCACGGCTCGAAACTCTGCGACTTGCACCCCACCTCGCACCTGTCCGCCGCAGCCGACGCTTCTTTGAGCGATTGAATCGCGATGTCGCGGCCTCTGGGGGCCGGGAGCCCCGCCACGGCTTGCTGGAGCCCGGCAATGGCGTCGGTGTAGTACTTCTTGCAGTCCCTGATGCGGTCCTGGAGGCTGGCGGGATGGAACCTGTTGAGAAGGCCGTCGATGCGGATCATCACCATGTTGGCCTTCTTGATGGTGCCCTCGATGCCCACGCCCCCGAGCCCCGCGAGGTCGAACTTCCCGGCGTAGGGGTTGCCGGTGAGGATGAAGAGGCAGATGTCGGGGTAGGTCACGTTGCTGCAGGTCTCGGTGATGAGCGGGGTGGGGGCGATGTGGGGGATGCCGACGTGGCGCTGCGCGACGGCGAGGGAGAGGAGGGAGAGGGAGAGGAGGAGGCGGAGGTTGTTGGAGAGGGGAGCCATCACCGTGGGGTTGGTTGCTCTTCCGATGGAGCTTTATTCTGTCTTCTGCATGGGTCGTTGCGTTGTTGTATATATAATATGGAGCTGGCTGCTATTCTTGGCTCTCGCGAGACGTGGCCCTCCGGTGTCCCTTCGCTTGCGCTTCCCTCGCCCGCGGAACCACGAAGATGGCATCGGCAACGAAGAGTCCATCAGTTTTCCAGGAAATGGGTCGGCGTGAATCCAGATCTGCTCATATTAACCAATGGAATCCTGTTTATGCTGAAGCAGCATCGTCGTCTGTAGTCAAAGATGAGCGGCGTTTTGCTGGGAGGTTCGCGGTGAGCCTGTACTGCATACCATGGATTCACATGTGTGGGAGGAAAGCGAAAGAGATTATGTTCTGCTGATTGGATCGTCTGTTGTGCCATGGGCTGCAGCAGACTCTGCTGTAGGTTCGAAAACCGCTCGAACTTAATTGCCACGAATTCACACTTTTCTGACTGAGAGTGAGGTAGAAACGGAAAGGTGAAAGGACCCAAACAGGCAAGGGTATTCTCGTCATCCAACAGCACAAATTAGGTCCCCGCTAACATCGTCGAGACCTTTACCGTTAACATAAACTTGAGTCTCCTCATTGTTACAATATAAAAAAACAGTCCTTAATTTAGGCATCTATGTAAGTTAAGCCCTTTTTTTTGTAATTTACCCATAATTTTATATTAAGAATGCAAGTGTCCTTAGCCTATAATGCAGGGAGCCGTTCAATGCGGATCAAGATGCGCGTCGATCGCAGCGGAGCACTCGATCATTATTGGAGGTCATATAGGATAAGAAAAACACATTGTTTTATTATGTACATGGATGCGAAAAATCATGTTATGTCTAAAAATACCAAATGCTAGATAATAAAATTATAAACTACACTCCTGTTTTATATGATTTGATAGGGAAATTCATGTCTTTCTGGATACAAACATAATTACTTGAATTACAAAATTGTCAATTAGATTTTTTTTAACTTTATATACTAGTTTTTTATTTAAAAAAATAAACTTCGGCTTGAATTCTCTAAATGATTTTGCATTGTTAAGAAAAATCTAAAATATAAAACATACGAGATGTCGGATACACCTATATCTGGTTTTATTATTTACATTATCTTTCTACTACATATAAAGATAACTTTTATAGATTTTGTCTCGAGTATTAGAAAATCCTGGGTAAATCTTATATTATTTATTGTTTTATTCTTATTTCTAATTTCACAAATCCCTTGCGAGTTTGCAAGTATGAATGTATGATTATACTTCTAATCATAATTCCAGTATTTTTTCATATTTTTTATTTTTTAAAATTAGGTATTTATCATCCAAATTAACTCCAATTGTACCTAAATTTTATGGTTAAATGTAAAAATTATTTTAATGATGAAATTTTTATATCATGTCGTGAATATTTAACCAATAAATCATTATATATTTTCTTTTTTGTTAAACTTATGATAATTTATAACTAAAAGTAGTATACATCAATCTAACTAATAAGTTTTCAAAGATCATCTATAGATTGAATGATAATGAAATGTCAAGCCATTAAAAATAAATACAAGAAAATTCATTTCCTTTTAGTTTGAGAATATAGCATAATAGACAGAAATAAAAAATGATTTTTCTGTGAGAAATAAATAATTGTTAATTTAGTATGTATGTACTTGTATTTTAAGTACATGTTGAAATGAGGGGGAAACCATGTAAAGAGAAATATCACATTTAAGAGGGAGAAAGATTCATTAATAGGAAAGTGGACGTAATAGGTATTATTTAAGGGATTTAGTAAATAGGCTTTTATTTCTATTTATAGTGAATAAAAACATTTGGAAAAGGATTTGGAATGGGGAGGCCGAGTGTCCCCATTTTTCAGATAAAAGGTTCAAATTCATTCATCAATAGAGTATAGCGTTGAGTAGAGTTAAGAGTCGAAGAAGTACATGCTTGGAGAAAAAGGTGTAACATCCATACCCCAAACATAGTGCTACATCTAAAACTCACGAAATGTGTGTGTGTTTTATAAGTGGTGGGGACTACTACTTGACAACTTGGGCTAAGCATTTGGGTGATTGTCAACGGATCCATTTGGGCTCGTACCCAACAAGTTGTCATGACCAGTTTTCCTCGATAACGGACCGGGGACCTAAGTCTAGGACGTTACAAAAGGTATCTGAGCCAATTTTCCTCTGATAGTGGAAAGGACTACCTGAGATGTGGAGCCACCCCTACAAAGAGGTTGGAGGAAAAGGCTACCCGGAACGTGCAGCCCTCGTTATCATTGGAAATAAGTGATGGGCCATGTCGCAATGAGGACGTTGCGAATACGTGCCACTGTCAACCGGTATACGTGCACCATAGCTTATGCATATCTTCAGGATTTAGATGGTGAATGTTCAAGGGCCTCCAAGCAGTCAGTTTCTACAGAAAATTTATTTCAGTATTTCCTCCTAATATCACCAGCTTCAACCATAAAACCTGCTAGAAAAATGGTTGCCCCATGTAACTTCCACATTATTCATTCCAAAAAATTATCAAGAAGCGAACTATCAAGAGAAGATCTTGAGGTTCCTGGAGGATAGAATTATACCTTATCAGAGGAGGTCTCAACTCTGGTGATGGGGTAAAGAAATTTTCTGCATTTATTTAACCCTCTCCTAAACTCCTGAAGAATTTTGATAAAACACTGGTGTCTAGTACATGTGGTTCTCATATTATTATGCAGCCAACATTAAAACATGCAATATATGCGTATATACTTTTTCAACTTTTATATTTATATTGTGTGTTATACGGATAAGGATCCTATGTGATGTTCCACATGCATATGGTTTTCCCACTGTCATAAAGACTTCATAAATCTATCAATCTGGCAAAGATATAGAACTCCATTTTAATCTAATTTAAAATATGGAATGTATTCTTTGTAATTCATATCAGATGTAATCTCCCATACGTATACGATATTTCAGTTATTATGCCCTCACATTTTGCGAATTTCCCAATTCTTATGCCCTCATATGTTCAGGCCGCACTCAGCCAGGTTACGGGCCACATACCGGGCCTTCCATTGGGTCGGGCTCTCGGGCTAGGCAGGTTGGGCCAGGCCAAGCCCTAGCCCGGCTTATTTGGGCCTATAAACTTGACCCTGTATATTTGGCTCAAGCCCCGCCCAGTGTTCACTTGGTCTTGGGTTGGGCTTCGGGCTGGGCCGGCTGATGCACATCCCTAGCCCCCTCCCATTCCTCTCCCTTCGTCCCTATATATTGTTGCACTTTGGTGTGATGGCCCCGCCCTTTTACGCGAGGGCGCATGATGAATCCGCAAGGATCCTAATACTCACCAACTTGTCTCACATACATTAGATTCGTATTCGAAACACACAAGTAATAAGAGAACAGGAAAAGTAAAGGAATATAAGAAATTGATGATGCATTCATTCTCATTATCTTGATCCAAAATATAACAATTGAGTTCATGATCACATATACACATAACCACATATAAGTATAATAATGTGTCCACAAAATATACATGTATCTCAAAAGTGTCTCGTAAAAGCACAAGCAAGAAAGAATGTAAATTTGACAAAGTGACTACCAAAAGTACACACTTTGTCTAGTACGAGAAAGGCAGTGAAGCTCCAAGTCTAACAATCACAGTTGCTATTGTGCGACGGATCGTGAACACCTATTGGGTCCACAAAAGGGTAGTGTAAAGAGTAATTGCCCAATAATGGTGTTAATGGAACTAACTAGTGTAAAAATTAAAAAAAGGAGGTATAAGCGATCTTGGGTGTACATGTGCACTATGGGGCGCATTTAGAAGGAATGTCTCGTTTCACCGGGGCATACACATGCAATGGGTGAAACAACAATCAAATATTATACAAGTGCCTTCAATTGGTACATGCAAGAAATAGGTCGTACCTTGTCGCAGATTGTCCAAGCCCACTACCCATCACTAAGGGTTCGAGATGACATAGGGTACAAGTCAGGGCACAAAGTCATTTGATGTGCCATATACAATCATATTCTAAGTAGTTGGAAAGAGGCTATTATTGGTTCCTTCGCACACTAAGAGAGTGTGGGAGTGAATCGGATATAACCTGGATAGCTGCAATCACAAAATTCTAAAGCAATCGTAGTACTACGTAGTACTTTAAATCACAAGATAAATAAACAAATCACATTTACACAGATATTTAATGTGGAAAGCCTCCTAGGTAAAAATCACAATCAAAGTCTCCCAACTTGGACTTTTAACCTGACCCACACAGGTTTTTTCACTAATCTGAGTTGCTTACATGCATAGCTCAATCGTATTACAATTTGAGGTGATTATGTAGATAACTCAATCATATTACAAGTAAACAAACTTAACAACTTCAATGTCAAATAAAGATGCAATAAACATACGAGGAAAAACTAGAATGATCTTATAGAGTGAGGAGCAGACTTGTAAGACTTATCATCAAATACTGAGATGTTGGATTGAGGTGTAGAAGAGAGGCATCTCTTAGAGTTTTCTCCCACAAAGAAGAGAGAAAAAAGTGATGTTCTCATTGTTGTGTGTTACATAATGAGGTATGTAATCCTATTTATAGGTCCGGAGTCCTTAAAACTGTTGGAGGCAAAAATGGCAAAGAAAATCTTCTTGAAATGTCTCATGATCGATTATGCACAAAAGATACTTGATCAAGTTGATATGATCGACCATAATTTGAAAAATGATCAATCAGGGAAATAAGATGGTTGATCATTTAGTGACCTTTAAATGAACATTGTAATTTGAACATTGATCATTCATACACAAGGAGGTTATCAATCAGGAATGATCAATCAATCAGATTGATCCACGATGATCAGCCAGGGCAAAGCGGTTCATCAATAAACTTGACAATTTTTGACATGAAAGTCAATGTCAATGTTAAAGATCTTGAAATGTAATATGTTAGATACTCTTTGAGGTTTTTTACAGACTACGATAATTACAAAATGCAAGTCTCAATAAATGAAAGTCTTCAACTTCTTCTTGAGCATGAGTTTCTTAGAGTTTAACTCTTTTAGTTTATTCTTCCCTTAAGCTTAAACTCCTCATCTTGAGCTTCTTCTTGGTCTCATTAAGCTTGAGCTTCCTCTTGGTCCAGTATTTTTACAGCTTTTGACCTAGCTTCAAGCTAACTGTACAAATTTTGTTATCATCAATCTGTTGCATGCTCGTGCATGAACTAACAATCTCTCCCTTTTTTACGATAACAAAATATTTGAAGTGTTTGCAAAAAGACGTGTGTACGAAACCATTTGAAGAGATTTTATCTTCCCATAAAATTTTAGAAACTTTTGTAAGCAATGTTCTCTCTCCCTCTTTTTTTGACATGGTCGAAAAGAACTACGAAGATACCAGTTGTTAACTAATATTAGTAGTTGGTTAAAGAGATGACTAAAATATCTCTAACCTTATTGAATTTTATTAAAAACTGAGGTCCCCCCAAACTAGAGCTCCCCTTCGATCTTTGCTTAAAGGCTCCACTTGAAGACTGTAGTTGAGGACTCATCGCTAATGCATTATATGAATGAACTTAATAAAAAAAGATCAGAAATATCCCAGGTTCTCGACAATGGACTTCTCCTATCTTGATGCATTCTCCATGGCGGTGGCATCTATCCATGGTTGTGCACCTAGTAGTCCTTTAACCACGACGGGGTCCATCTTGGATGTTGATATGGTCCCTCCCTTTTCTTTAGCCTCTAATATCTAAAAGATTTTTGTTTTGGTGCCATTTATTTTCAGGTCCTTCATGATAGATTGAGATGTACTTTTGTGTAACCAGCTCAAAATATTTCTCTTAAAATAACTAGGTCTAGAAGCCTTATTTTCTATTTTTCTTTTTTATTAGCAGGCACAAAAGTAGTATATCTTTTGAGCTTGGTAGTTGATGAATCCACATTTCATCATCTTTATTCTATCATTTTGGTACCAAAAACCCTAGCAAATGCCTGTAAATACCCTTAAATAGAGCATCTTAGCATTCATGCATGTGCATTCAGATAGTGTTTAAAATACTGTAATTAAGGCCAAAATTATAGAATAAATAAAGAAAAGAAAAAGAATGAAATATTGTAAATATTTTATGACCCAAAACCCTCGAGACCTAGGCATCTTGATGAATAGGTCGACAAGGAATAAAGTAGGGGGAGATAAGGTCAGAAATACAGAGAAAATACCTTTAAATTCTATTTATCCTTTATTCATTTTGGGACCTATTTTTGGTTCCACTTTTTATACATCAAATAAAGAAACTTTGTAGTTGTAGATAAATTAATAAAGAAAAATACAAAATTGATTTCACAGAAAAATAATGTACAGATAAAAAGTTATGATCTGAATAAGAATCCAAAATCCCAACTTCCCAGACCCGTATCTCACAACTGACAACTCCAAATGCAGCATACTCACCTTTAATTGTATATAGAATAAAATAGTCTATTTAATGATGGTGGTTTCGCATTTGGCGGAGCTACGGTTTGAAAGTTGAGTTTTGGACTCCTATTGTATACTTAACTGAATAAAATATTCAATTTATTCTTTATTCATTGTTTATTCATTTTTTTATTTTTATAATTATGTAAATATTTCTTGTAATATATATGTGTACTAAAATCAGAATAAAATGCAAAGAAAAATAAAAATAAAAATACTTGTATAAAGACTACATAGGTATACTGCCTCCATCTACACCTATATAACATACTCTTGTATTTTATTTAATATACAAACTAAATCAGGAAAATAAAATAAAAATATATTTGTGTAAATAAAAGTATTCTATAATTTTATAAAATACTAAATAAAAATAATAAAAATAAAATACCTAAATAAAAATAAAATACTTAAATATATAGATATATATACTATAAAGGGCATAAATGCAAACTTGTAAAAATATGTCTCATAAAAATAAATAAAAATCACCATAAAATACCTCATAAAATTACAAACATTTTTTATTTTATACTCAAAATTTAATTAATTCATCTACTATTTTTAATTCATTTTATAAGGGTTTTTAGCCAAGGAATTTTCTGGTTGGTCCACGTGGACCAACCAGAGCGCTCCATTGGTTGACCTCGGTCAACTCCCTGACCGAGGTCTGACCCTTGTCAGAAAGGGGTTTGACCCCGTTTTCACTCTTTTTTCGAGGGTGCCTCGATCACCATTTGGTGATGGTTCCTTCTTGGAATCTTTTCCTCGGTCAATGGTGATTCACGCCCAAGTGATTCCTTGGGCTGTGGATCACTGACCGAGGCGCTGAGCCCTCGTCTTCCACGCCTCGCCGTCAACCATTCAAAAGGAAACCCTTTTTGCCCTAGTCCAGCGTCTTCTTCTTGTAGGTCCAGGATCGAGGAGGTGACAGATCCTCTCCGGCCTCTTCGCGGAGGCGTCTGGTGGGGTAAACGGCGGTCTTCACCATCTCCGGCCAACCTCGGCCGTGAGGTTCAAATCTCCTTGGCTCCGGCCAAGTCAAGGTGTTTTCTGTCCTTTTTCTTGACCATTAAGTAGCTGATCGTTTCAACTAACAATCTGTGCTTTTAGTTTGCTGTTTAAGTTTTGATTAGTATAAATATTCGCCGTCATTCACCTTCGAGGTTCACCGGACCCACTCCGGCGAGCCACCATTTCCGCCACTCACGCCACCAACTCCTATTCCGCCCTCACCCCACTGCTGGAGCCCCCAGGACCCTATTTTTTTGTTGTTTGATCTGTAATTGCAGGACCTAGAGGCTCAAGACCCCGCTGGGGGCCGGATTTTGAGAAACGACGAGGTCCCTGGGCACCCCGCCTATCTCCGCCCTTGGAGGCTTCCCGGAGACCTGCTGGAGCTCGTCCTCGCCCATCGCGGGCGCGTAAGACCTCCAGGAGGATTTTGCGCTCCGCGGGGGTCCCTCCTCTGGCTGGCGGAAGGTGCTGTGTGCGCGTGAAGTCCGGACTTGGCCGGACTCGTCCTTGTTCTTGCGAGGGGGGTTCCTGTCGTCCGATCAGAAATGGGAGCCAGACATAACAGCAGCCGTTTGATTTGAAGGAGCCTCCAGCCGTCGGATCTCCAAGGAAGGATCTAATCATGGCCGTTCAAGGCCGAAACGGCATCGCGGGCTGTGGCAGCGACACGTGGCATAAGCAACGCCCCATCCGCCGTCCGTGCCACTTATTAGACTGGGTATTTTACGCACTAAACCCAGCGTTTTTGTTATATTTAATGTTCAGAACTTAAACATTCATCTGAAGGGTATATAGTTATTGAAACTTTGCAGTTGAGACCTTCGGTTTTAGATAATGGCACATTCAGCCCTCCCAGGCGCACGTGCTTAGCACGCACGCCTTGGGCATTTTTGCAGGCAAAGCCCCACGGGTTTTTGACATTTGTAGTCAGTCTAGCAACAGTTTTGTGTAATTATAATCTTGCTGGCCATTTTACATTTTACCCACCTTCACTTTTAGGTTTTTACACATGCGCCCTTCCCAGGCGCGCGTGCGTCGCGCGTGAGCTTGGGAAGTTTTGCAAGAGAGCCCCTGTGGCTTGGGGTATTTACTTATAGTCCAGTAAATTACATATTCAGTATAAATTATTGCGTGAAAATTGCTCATAACCCCCTGGACTTTTAATTATTTGCATATAAGCCCCTGTCAGGCCCTCCATTTTGGTATGCTTAACGTATTTATTTAAGGCATCAGTTGAAATCCAAAAATTCCCAAATTTTGAACTTAAGCACCTGGAAACTTGTACTTCCACGCCACCATTTTAGTTTTTGTTTTTATTTTATTTTTATATTTATTAAAAATCAAAAATAGCCTTTTTCAGTACTGTCTAGCTTATAAAATACCAAAAAAATATAAACACTTCTCAGAAAAATCCCAAAAAAATATATTTTATGTCTTTTAGTTTGTCTTAGCTCCAGACCAAAAATCATTAAAAAATATAAAACCAAACTCCTAAAAATTACAAAACTCTAAAAACCTACATAAAAATTTATAAAATTCATAAAAAATCCAAAAATAGTGTTTTCTTTTCCTGAATTTTCTTTGTTTTATTATCTTTAAGAGAAAATTAATTTGGAGAATTTTTGTTACTGTTTGCTATTTTATTTCTCCATTTTAAGTTTTAGCCTTGCATTTTTGCCACTGTTTTCTTTATTTTGTTAATTAAAAACACCAAAAACATTCTGAAAATTACCCAAAAATCACAAAAACAGTAAAAAAAGTATAAAAAGAGCAAAAAGACTTTTATTCCTAATTTTTGAACATTTTTATCTATATTTATAAATATCTCTTCCTCTCTTTTATTACATTGTCCTTATTTTCCAATATTAGAAAAGAATATAAAATTATAAAATATAAAAAGAAAATAAAAATCAGTAAATTAAAAACCAAAATACGAAAATATACAATAAAAATTAAATAAAAAAATAAAAATTAAAACCCACAAAAAATAGCATCATAGACTCTTGATCACAACTCACACATTTTTGAGCACTTGTGCCCCGTTCTACATGTCTGCTCCCTGTGTTCGACCTCTACACATACTTGCACTATACACATCTTGTTGTAGAGTTATAATAAATTTTAACTCCGCACATTTACATTCATTGTTTGATTTAATTGTTGTGGGTTAATTGTTGATTAATTCGGGTTTCGTGAGCGGTCGCTCAGCGACACTGTAGTCCCGCCTTGTGTGGACTATTTTGACCCTCGCAAAATCCGAGTTTTCAGTAGTTTCTTTTTTTAAACAAGTATTTTAACTTTAAAGCTACTTAGATCATGTTTCAACAAGCCGTTTTCCTTTTGAAGATAGTTAAATCATTGAACAAGAGAGATTTGTCATCTACCATTTTTTATGAATCTTTTTAAGAGAATCTACTTCTTTTTCAAATGTCATGACTTGTTCAAAGAGATATTGTGAGGTATTGTAAAGTTTACTATTAGAATTTTTTACTTATGCCATGCATGCACTTTTGTTATCCTCTTCACTACTACTAGAATCATCCTAAGATGCTTGCATAGATTTCTTTATGAACTTATTCTTGGGTATAAAGTTCTTTTTTAGTTGAGGGTAGTCATTCTTCACATGCCCTGCCTTATCACACTGGAAGTATTTGATTTTTCTTTCCCCTTTCTACTTCTTCTTAAGGAACGACTTAAATTGTTGGGTCATAAAGATAATGCCGCCATCTTATTATGATCCTTCTTGAGCTCCCTTGTTGGCTGCGAAGGATAGATTCTTTTGTGAATTTTCTTCTTATTTCTTCATATTCTTGAGCTTTGTAAGAAGATTACCATTGAGGACTTCTGATGAGATTATGATGAAATATGTGGATTCTTCTGTAACAGTGACCTTATGTTCCCATTCAGCTGAGAGAGAGAGAGAGAGACTAATCTTGCTAAGCAGTCCTCCGTGTAGAAATACTCCTCATAGATTTCTTAATTGATTCACTATGGCAGTGAATCTAATGTTATATCCTTTATGCTTTCTCATGTATGCATCTTGAGAGTTTTATACTTAAGTATAAGAGTCCTAAATCATGATTCCTTCACTTTTGACATACATTCGCAGGTGGTCTCTGAATAATTCCATATCTCGTACACTGTCTTCAGGTGGCAGGTTCTTTCAAACTCTTCTTTTGATACAATATAGTATAAGAGCTCATTGACTTTGAGTTGAGAGTCATATGTGCCAACTCAACGCCATGGTATCATGTCTCCCTCTCTTTAATGATTTTGAATTAGAACCTTATCATATTGCAGATAGCAAAGTTGGATTATTGAAGTAAGATCATCATCTTAGTCTTTGCGCTTGAGTAATTCATCCCCTTAAAGAGAGGTGGATGAACCACATATATTCCCTCCAAAGAAATTATCGATTTGCAAGCCTTGTATGCATTAGAGCATTATTTCCTCTACACGAACTAGGTCTGATGGGGGGGCTTGTTTATAGTTGGGATCTAGGAGTAGATTTAGTTGGGGAGGCCTGAGAGGCAGTGGTTTGCCATGTGGAAAATATCGATGTTATGAATCCTCTCTAAACAAATAATGAATGGTATGCAATCGATCTCATGAAGCCATGCTACTCTATCAAGTCCGAAAGCTTCTGGAACTATGCTTTGGACGTTGCTTAAGGCCATAGATAGCCTATCACACCACATGGTGTTATTTTATTCACTATAAGTTGGATTTTTTCCATTTTATTCATCAATTGAACATATAATTACCTGATTTCTTGCAACCTAATCATCAAATTAGATCCACCTTTAATTGATTAGTTTATTACAGTTGATTGATCACCCCTAATCGATAAATCACGTTCAATTGATCGATCAACTAATTTAATTAACAGTTTTTAATCATCTTTTTGGGTTAGTTGATCAGCTCTAGTCGATCGGCCTAATTTTACGAGAATTGTAACCTACAAATTTAAGTACATGTACGTGCTTTTCACTCCCAATGCAACAATGTACTTTTTATAATTATTTGATACAGAATGCTCTAGTAAATGAAAAAAAATGATGTAATGAGTTTTGGAAAATGACCCACATGCAACCAAAAACAACTATTAAGACTTTATAAAAATCGTATATGTGTTGCATATTTCCACAAGGATCCAACAACAAGAGGAGGAGTCAATTTGTTACCTCTAGGAATGTTACCCAAGGATGTCCTCCCGCAAGGAACGAGGGTTCCTATGCAATGTCCTCAAGGCGAGCACACTACACCCTCAATTCATCAATTAAGTCATTTTTTTCTAGCGATAATGATGGAGCTCCGATGAGAAATTCTGACTAAACTCCGACTAGTGGGATGAGCTCCAATGACCAACCATTTTGGTCAGACTACCCACCCTTGTTTAGGGTGGGTTTAGCCCAAATGGATCCAAATATGAATCCCGACACATGAACTTGAAACACATGTTTCTCTAGCTCCTAAACTTGAATTTCAACATTCTTTAAACTTATTTAAAGGACTCGAGAAATGGTACGTAAATGGATCTAGAATCTCAAAGAGGTCAATGAATCATGGTGCCAACTTGCCCTTGACACCAAACCTCCAAATACCTTTCTTCGGGGATACTTTAAAAAGATAAAATCCCCCACCTCGAACTTGAGGTGCTAATGCCTATGATCGACGTATCTCTTCTGATAACTCTACATGGTCAGCAACTTCTGCGATCTCGTCAATGATTTCAATGGCGCATATATTATTGTCACCCAATTCCCGCTAGCACAACCATGTAGTGCACCTTCGCTTGTAGAGGACCTCAAAAGGAGCCATATCGATATCGGCGTGATAACTATTGTTCTAAGTGAACTGCACTAATGGAAGGCAATCCTTCCAGGGTCCATTTCACTAAATGCCACAAGCTCGTAACAAGTCCTCAAGTGTATGTATGGTCCTTAGAGTATCCATTTGTCTGCGAGTAATGAGTAGTGCTAATACACAACTCGATCACCAGGGACTTCATGAATTTGTTGGAACTATAAGAACTTAGCAACCCGTTAATGAAATAAAAGTTGTTTATTTCTTCATCTAAATTAAATATTTATCTTTGCTCTTTATGAATGTATCTTAGTACAATTAGTATAATGTACCATGACTATCTTTATATCATATAATCGTTGATCCAAAGAGTTAGATGTAGGTTTAAAGAGTTTGATAGAGGATATAACATGCAACATCAAGTAATATTAAAGAATGATCTCCAATATGAGAAAGAGATGATGATCTTTCTTTAAAGATTGATTTCTGACTTACCTCTTGATATAATTCATATGTATATGAATAGAGATTCGAAGACATTCGGTTAGTCATGTCGAGATATTAAACAAAAGTCGAATTTGGTCAACACATTTATCAAAAGTCAAAGTATCGACCAAAAAGTTAAAAATATTGACCAAAAGTCAACAAGTTGTCCAAAAAGTCAAATAGTCAAAAAGGTCAAAATGTTGTCCTGATGAGATCGTGGTAACTTAAGCCATGTGTCATATACTGTCACGATCATGCATGCATCCTTTGACTGGCATATGAGGAGACATGAGATGTTGATCTCTTGAAGGAATCACAAAGATTCATACTTTTCTAAATCAGGAGATAGATCTCACTCATGAGATATTGGATCACATTGAATTCTATGCATAGTCGTCTTATTGAAATAAGATAAGAATCCATAAATATTAATACATGCTTTTACAAAGCATGTAATTAATATTGTCATCTAGTGATGGATTGAGAAATCTACTGATAAATTCTTGAAGAAAATAATCAAACAAGGGTTTGAACTTTGGATTTAATCGAAGTCTTCCACTATGTAGGATGCTTGAGTAGTGGATATATTCTAGGTTGATGCGATCATAATAGATTATATACCATGACACTTCTATTCGAGGGAGTGATTAAATCAGATGGATTGTAGTGTCTCCATTTTGTGGTCAAAATGATTAAATTAATTCAACTAATTCTCAAGTTATTAAACCATTATAATATCGATTCTTGATCCAAACGATTGGATACGGAATACAAGTGGATATGGAACCCATTTTCTAGTAAATATTTCTATATCCAAATAGTTGGTAATGGAATTGGCAGGAAATGAATCCAAATGGTTTGGATTTATTTTGAAGATATCCGATATAAAATGCTCGAAGCAGATTAAACCTTGAAAATATATGGATATCTAATTTTCAAATCACTGTGCATGGATAATATAATCTCCAGGTTTCCACGAATATTGCTCACAAGTCATAATTGGATTATGACTTGTACATTGAGATATCAATACCAAGATAATTATTATCATTACCTTGTCTATAACTAAAATAGGAATATGTGAATACGACTCATGTTATTTAGTAATTAATATGAATATGGATTCATAATATTTTATATGAATGTGATTCATATATATATATATATATTCATGACATGTGTGAATATGATTCACATAATTAAATGTGAATTGGATTTACACTAAGTTTTATATTAATGAATTGGATTCATTTACTGGGATGATGATTTTACAAATATCCTAATATAGATATTAATAATTTCATTTCATTTTTGATATCATGCATCAGTTTCTCTCGTCATCCTCTTGCAATGATATGTGTTTTTTAATAGAAACAATGTACAACGCTCCTATAATCGAGGAAAATATGATCCAACAACTTATCACAAAAATATATCATGCATAAAACACCAACGAGGTCTAGAGAATATTGGATCGAAAAATTTGAGGAAATAATAACAGAATAGGTTTTATCCATCTTTGAGAATGTTCCTTCAAGATCTCATCGCGTGTAGGAAAGATGTTTCTGATGTGCTACACGCATTGAGTACACTTGTACAATGATGACATTGTGATGCTTTCTACAACAGTGCCTTTGGATTGTTGATCAGATCAACTTCCCCAGTAATGATGATGTCTCTACATTGTAAATACTGATGATGATAAAGCTCCAGCGAGAGGTGGAGAGAGGTTTAGATTTCAACCCTCCACCATCCTATTTACATGAAAATTCGAATTCTGGTTTGGAGTCATGAATGGATCCTGTCCCATTTACATAAAATGGTTATATCATGAGCTCCCGAGCTCGAATTTTAATGTTCATGAACTCACTAGAAACGTCTCAATGAGCGACTAGGCAATGGAGTTATTTGCGTCATTTAAATATCTAAACTATCTAGATTCAAAATTACATGGTTTCACATGTTATTTGTAGCATGTAGCCACACAGTGCACACACCTCAATGACTATGCACAAAGGGTGGTCAAAATAGGAATCTATAATATTGAAGAATTAACTTTCCATTATAATATTCAATTGGCTAGTTGTCTGACTCGGTCTAAACTCAATTGTACAAGTCCTTGAATTATTTCTTTATATGTGGTCCCAAATTTCTAAGGCACGTTGACTGGTAGATTAAGCGTTATTCGAAATATTAGTCTCGGTATAGATAAATCTAGATTTAGTGCTAGATAAAGTATTATTTAGAATATTAATCTCAATATAGGTGAACCAATCATTATATATTATTATCAAAAGAAAGGGTTTAAAAAATATTACATCTCTTAAATGAATGCATTTATTTATTATGATATAAAGTTGTTAAGCTAATACATGTCTTTTTTTCTCAACAACCTATTTAGTTTCACTAATTGCAAACACCAGATAAACTATTATGTTCTCAAAATTTGTCTACTACAAAACTAATGCGTGTTTCCCTTGTCATGATGAAGCTTTTGTTTGTTCATAACTTGTTTATTCTATTACTAAGAAAACCAAGGTGGTTTCAATTCTTAAATGAGAGGATGAAATGATAAGACCATCATAACATGACGCAAAACACTCAAGGAATGCATTCAGGATGGACATGTAGGACCCAATTTGCGATGACTTAGTTGGAATAAAGAAGGGAGTGAGCTTCAAAGTGACCAAATAAATGCCTCTATTTGAAAAAAAATTGAACTGACATGCACAATTAAATTCATCAATGTAGTATCACAGGAGGCTCACTTAGAGGAGGATGGTATACAATGGAGGAGGAACTATACAAAGGATGGTGCATGTTGAAATAGGGAAAGATAAGGTGAAGGGTTCATAACATGGAGGAAGAGGTCTACATGGTGCGGGGGGAGGAGGTAACCCTGCCATGATGTAAATGGGAGGGATGTGAAAGTAGAAATAAGAACAAATACATATACTTGCACATGCTTTTTAAGGTTTTTATCAATTATGCCCCTCTGAGATTTTGCAATATCATTTATATCCCTTCTTTCTGGGAATATCAGTTCAACCCCTAACTTCTTCCATGATGATTACTTGCGCCCTTTGGGAGAGTTGTTGTCCATCCCTAGTGGAAATAGAAGTTAACTTTAGGTGTACAAGGAGAATTAAATTAGAAAAGGTCAAAAGGTCTTTCCAACCACTCTTCCCCTCCACCTCCTCCTATGCCCCAGCTACTCCTCCTCCCTGTGTCCCTCCTCTGCCTCCTCCTCAATTTCATACACGGTCCATGCATGTCTTCATAATTGTTGCATGTGCGATTTGGAGCATCATGTTCACTTGATCGCAAACGGAATTACCTAGGAGATCGAGCCATCTGAGATCTGGTCAACCATTAACTTAGCACTTGGGAGACATCATCAAGAGAGCAGGGATCTAATATGACAGATCTACAAACTTGCTCCGACTTCGATCAAGATCTCATCAGAGAAGATCGATACCTGACCGCATACGCCTAGAGTCGAAACATGTGATGGACCTAAGTTCGGATCGTCGGATCCTTCCATATCCGAATCTAGTTACTCAATAATAATTTATTCAACGATCACAACTAACATTCAGAAACAAACTGCAATTAAAAATATTAAGAAAGAAGCATTCAATGCTTTTCCGTTCACAAAATAAAGTTTATACGGTGCATTGTCCCACTATAACCATATACATATACATCATATGGAGATGAAACACACAAAATATTACCAACTACCTTATAAAGTAATGCTATTGTGGCCGGTCGGATGGCTATTATCCCTGTGATGACTCTCTGATGTCTGTTGGATTTTCAGAAAATATAGGAAAGAAATGAGCAAGTGCTCAGTAACGAAGAAAATAAACATAGACCATGCATGATATTTGAAATATTCAATAAGTCAAATTATGTAGTTGTTCCTTTATTCCATTTTATTTTAGTTCCTATCCATTCTAATCTACATTAGGGATTGGTCATCTCCCCTCTACGAACCCCGAAGCTGTGGATACTCTGGGATTGTGGATTACGTTGATACTTTATGAGCTTAGGTCGTTGTCCGTCACCTAAATCAATCCTCCAATCTACCCTTGGTAATATCTCTTTTGTTAGTAATCTATGGTCCTTAGATCCTACCGCATGTTCAACACAAATGCATACCGTCCTCAAGGATTCGACTTCTTAAAATCACATGCCATTTTCATCTTAATATTTTTACTAGAGGATTATTTCAATTGTTATCTTAACCTAGACGCTAAACATTCCATCACGTGCCTCTACATGGCACAACCATATATTTTGTCGTTCAACCAAAGACATTGGCACCCGGTACCACGCGTTGCAAATCATTCATTCATTTCGTATGTACTTATCATAACATTGCAATCGTGTACCACCTAGGTAGGGTCATGCCAATACGAGTTCCTTCTGACAAACCTACATGTTGCATGTCCAACCTATAGTTCTACTTCCAATCATCCTTGACGTAACACATGACCTGTTTCAATACACATCCATTCTCATCATGTAATTCCTACGTTAAGCCTTCGATTTCCTTATTCATCAACATCAAGTATAGACTTACATATATTAATTTATATGTATATATACTCATATTTATACTTATTTTAACTCCCAAACCCTAACTTTCTAAGCCATTGCATCAATTCAATGTTTAGTCATTATTTTAGTGAGAATCACAAAAGCAACTTTTCATATTTTCTCAAAAATAGCCAAATTAGGGTTATTATAGTGAAGAACATAAAATTAAAAATTTCAATGATCTCACACGAAAAACCCAATAGCAAGAGGTAGGATTTTGTTACCTAATTAAGCTCTCTCTCTCGTGTATGCAGTGCTTTATCTGATTCGTTTTCAGAAAGGGTAAGGCTCCTGAAATGATCGAATTTCACTTTTGTAACAAGAAGTCAATTTATCCCTACATGTGGCATCTCAGATGCGGCCACCTACCGCAGTAGAAAATTTTTCGTCTCATACATGGCATCTCTATCAAGTCCATTTTTCAGTGTGAGGCATGTGAATTTGGAAAGCATTACCGTCCAGCTTTTCAAGTCATCAAGGTCGTGTTCATAGAGCCATCTCCATGCGTATACGGACACGGTACAAGAAAATCATTATTAGCCAGGACATATTTGATAGGACGTTACGAGGACGTCAAGTCCTCACCAGATCGCTAGACGTGCCAAGAACGTGAAGAACATTTTTTCCTCATAATTTCAACAGAGTTTACCCGTATATCATGACATATTTCTATGAAAATTTGAAAGAGTTTTCCCTTATATTAGGACATATTTATAAAGAAAAATAGGAATGAATTTCCTCTATAAAATCATCGAGAGAAAAAACAGGAGTGAAACAGAAAGAATATAATAGAACTGCAAGCTATGGAGAATTAGTAGACACCACACGTCTTAGGTGAGTGAAGCGTGTGACGAATCATAGGGTTCATTGACGGCCTAGTGATGAATCTCAGATTCACCATTCTAAGTCTCATTAATTAAAGCTCAAGTCCCTCAAAATCAACTGCATTTCTGCATTTATTCTGCATAATTAGCATTCATGCATGATTTCATAAGAATTGCATTTTAGCATTAATTTCTGCATAAAATAAGGAGCCAAAAATCCAAGCCAAAAATGACCTGTAAATAGCCTAACTTCCCCTATTTTTAACTCCTTCATGCTAACTCCGAATGCCACAAAACCACATCCACTGTGTGCACATCATTAACAAGAATAAATAAAAAATACAAAAAAAATAATTAACCCAGGTAAGTGGACCAAAAACCCAAACCCTAGTTTCAGGATTTTCGGACTAAAAGCCACATATCATCCCCATCCAGTGTCTGATTTGATCCTACTCACTTTTGAACAAATACACATTCAATTACCTTCAAAACAAGACCAAGTTCAAGTGAATCGGAGCTCGTATGTGAAAGTTGGGTTTTGGGCCTCTTTTGTACATTGTATTTTCGCGGCTTTTTGACCTGTATTTTATGTGTATATTTTCTTTATCAGTAAAAATCCAAAAAAATTATATTAAGGTGTCTTTTATTTATCTTTGAGTTTTCCCTATTTTTCCGGTTTTTTATCGTGTTTAAAAATGACAAAAAAAATTAGAAAACCAAAAATCAAGGTATTCTATGTACATGGGATACCCCAAAAATTCACTTTTTACATTTGACCGAATTTGGCTTTAAGGTCTTCATGAAAGTTGTATATCTCGTCGAGACGAGCATTTTTCCTGAAGAAACTTTTTTGATCCGAGGTCATTTGATATTTCTTTTTGATTTTATAAAGGGTTTTATTTTCAATTTTTCTGGAGCTGACACGTGGCCGCCCCAGAGGCCGCCACGTGTCATTGTTTTTTTTAGCCTTTTTTACTTTCGTTTTTATAAAGGGTTTTATAAAAACGAAAGTAAAAAAGGCTAAAAAAAACAATGACACGTGGCGGCCTCTGGGGCTGCCACGTGTCTGCTCCAGAAAAATCGAAAATAAAACCCTTTATAAAATCAAAAAGAAATATCAAATGACCTCGGATCGAAAACGTTTCTTCACGAAAAATGCTCGTCTCGACGAGATCTACAACTTTCATGAAGACCTCAAAGCCAAATTCGGTCAAATGTAAAAAGTGAATTTTTGGGGTATCCCATGTACATAGAATACCTTGATTTTTGGTTTTCTAATTTTTCTTTTCATTTTTAAACACGATAAAAAACCGGAAAAATAGGGAAAACTCAAAGATAAATAAAAGATATCTTAATCTAATTTTTTTGGATTTTTACTGATAAAGAAAATATACACATAAAATACAGGTCAAAAAGCCGCGAAAATACAATGTACAAAAGAGGCCCAAAACCCAACTTTCACATACGAGCTCTGATTCACTTGAACTTGGTCTTGTTTTGAAGGTAATTGAATGTGCATTAGTTCAAAAGTGAGTAGGATCAAATCGGACACTGGATGGGGAAGATATGTGGCTTTTAGTCCGAAAATCCTGAAACTAGGGTTTGGGTTTTTGGCCCACTTACCTGGGTTAATTATTTTTTTGTATTTTTTATTTATTCTTGTTAGTGATGTGCACACAGTGGATGTGGTTTTGTGGCATTCGGAGTTAGCATGAAGGAGTTAAAAATAGGGGAAGTTAGGCTATTTACAAGTCATTTTTGGCTTGGATTTTTGGCTCCTTATTTTATGCAGAAATTAATGCTAAAATGCAATTCTTATGAAATCATGCATGAATGCTAATTATGCAGAATAAATGCAGAAATGCAGTTGATTTTGAGGGACTTGAGCTTTAATTAATGAGACTTAGAATGGTGAATCTGAGATTCATCATCCCCCTATACTTAAACCATGCTCGTCCCTGAGCATCAAAAAGAAATGCCATTAAGTGAAATGAGACTGGGTTCCATACCAAGATCATGAACTGAAGGTGAAAGTGAAACTAAACTCGACCTTTGGATTAATAGTGTGGCGGAACTTCTGTGAGACTTAGAATTTCAAAATCAACAGCCCTCAAGTTCTACACATCATTGACACAGTTTCAACTCAGAAGTCATCTTAGATCAATCCTCTTCCCAAAGTATACCCTATGAACATTGAATAACCGACTCATGTGTGTGAAGGTTTTAGCTCTTCCCATTCAGAAAACCGGACTACCATGCTCCTCTCCTCTCCAGTAACTCGTCCTCGGGGAGTCAGGTATTTCCTTCTAAGGTCTGTCGCGCTGTGTTCGCAATCGAATGAGGGAGAAGATAGAAGAAAGAGAAAAGAACTGGAGTGTGGCCAGTGTAGTCACCTCTCCTTGTGGAGATAGCCAGTGTAGCCGAGTCTCCACCAAGATCTGCAGGTTTTTGAAGCTTGGACCTTTTTGGTCGGATTTTTATTTGGTAGAATGCTTCTATGTATTTGGAATTTTTTGGTGGTTCTGCTTGGATCTTGTTGTGCCCCTACGGATATAGAATCGTTTGTTCCGTACATTTTTTGGGGTCTTAGAAAAATTGTGCTCAGCCGTCCATCCCTTTTCCGAAGCTTTATTTCAACCCGTACTCCGGTCTTTAGATTTCCACGCTACCAGAAAAGAGACTCACACAGTCTTCCAACATCCCGTTTGGGTTGAGCTAAGTGCATAGTGCGAGAGTGCGAATTAGTTCCCTATTCCAGAGTGGTACCCAGAATGAAGAGACCATGTTAGACACTAAGAGTCAAACGCTGCACATTGTCATGTGGAACTTAAGGAATTAAGTTAAAAAGACCTAAAGCTCTTAAAATTCTATTTCTCGGTGAAGTTCCTCTGAAAATTAGGTGGATTAAGGTCAAGCCCAGACCACTCTCGGTTTCGACTCATAACTCGGTTCAGAACCCAATGACTTTTCACGGATGCAAATGCATGCGGTGATGGATGAAGTGCAGGTGCGTGAAATGCAGACACTTTTTTTTTCTTTTCTTTTTTTTGACATTTTATGAAAGGGATTTTTTATGCAGAAAATGGAATAAGAAGCCTCTTTTCATTCATTTTTTTTCAGAAAATTTGGGCAAGTCAGTGTCCTTTTTTTTTCAGTTAGTACCCACCCCGTAAATACATATAGACTTACGCGAAAGTACGAGATATGGGTAAAATATATACAAAGTATATATACAGACCCCCCTATACTTAGCGAGTGCTGTGTCCTCAGAGCACAAGAAGCGTAAAGAAGACATAGCTCGGGCTAAGCGTAAGAGAGTGAGAAAAAAGAAAGAAAAAAGAAAAGAAGAAAAAGAATGAAAAGAAAAGCGGTCAGGAAATGAGGAGAGTATATACAGATGGATGTTGGTTCCCCCTATACTTAGGCTCTGGACAGCCTAAGTATGGAAGAAGGGTGGAAATGACGCGATCAGGAATTAGGAGAAGAATGGTATATACAGATGGCATCGGTCCCCCCTATACTTAGGCCTTGACCTAAGTAGAGGAAGAAGCTGTACAAGGGAACCGATGTGGTCGGGAGGGAGGGTGGGTAGCCGATGATTAAGGCGGTTTTCGGTTGATCTTTTTGTGAGCCTGCGGTGGGAGATCGTAATGATGAGTCGGAGATGAGGCATATGATTCCCAACAATTGTCAGTGTCATCCTCAGACAAATTATGATGGATAGTGGATGAATTGTTTGAGTCAGATGAAAGATATCCATCATCGGAATTATCCTCAGAGGAGTAGTAATTGAAAGTGGGCATACTCCAAGTATTCTGGTCTTTTTGTTTTTTCAATTGTTTTCTCAGAATTCGTTCCTTCTTGGGGTCAATCAGTTTGTCCTCGGATGAATGCTCAGAAGCACCGGTCTCAGTCAGCTCATACGAAAGAATTCCAGTGTACTTGAAGAATGCAGGAGCATCAGCTTTGGATGAGTAGTAGTTAGGAACGGGAGTTGTCCAACGCGGATTGAATTTTGGATCCTTATGAAGATATGGCTTTAGGGCTGCCGAACAGACTTCACTCATGTAAACCATCTTTTCCGGTCCTGATGAGGGATCATCAACTGATTCCTCTTCCGAAAGGTTAAAGGTGACTCTCTTTTTATTTTGTCGTGAAGGTGTCGGTTCACTTGAGTATCCAGATGAATAGCCATTTGAATTCTCCTTGGTCGGTGCTTGGTCTGCGTGCTTTCTCTTAGTCTTTTGAATGTTCGAGCACTCTCGATTTGGGATGATTTGTTCAAGATATTCAGAGAATGTTGCTCCAGGGTGTGACCATGCATATGTCTCTGGATCGTAGTAAAAAGATTTGTCTATTTTGAGATCCTTGGGGATTTGAATATTGGGGAGATTTTCTAAACCAATAGTCTCATCAACAACTGCTATCTCAGGTGTGGTTGCGGGGTAGGGCTCTTCTACCGCTTCATGGTTACGGTTGTTGGGGACTTCGTGGGTTGCCTCAGAAGATCGTGGTTCCTCAAAGATAGGGCCAGATTTAAGTGCTTCCAATGCTGTGAAATTGATTTCCCGAGTCTCACAATCGATACTCGCCTTGGCCAATGCCAAGAATGGCTTTCCGAGAATGATTGGAGATTGGGTAAATTCTCCTTGATGCTCAATATCAATGATCGTGAATTCTACCTTGAGCGGAGCACCTTGGAATTTCATGATGACAGAAATGATTCCTCTCGGCCGCTTTATAGATCGGTCTGCCAATTGAACAATTTCTCGTATCTTCCGAATCGGCCCGAGTTGGAGTTCGTGAAAGACAGAGGTCGGGAGGATATTAATTGGTGAATCGTCATCAATCCGAGCATGGGTGAAAATTGTGTCTTTGATTTCGCAGTCAAATCTGGGCAACCGCTTCACTATTCGGCTCTTGATTTTTCTCCTCAACACCAAGGAGGAGGCCATTGACAAGATATGTCTTTCAGTCTTTGTTCGTATCCTGCCCGACTTTTTGTTCATTAATTTATCTGTTATAAATCTTTTAAGGTCGGGGAAGTGTTCAATGGCCTGTATAAAGGGAAGTTCAAATATCAAGCGTTTTTCCAGTGCTTCCCGTACAGTCGGATCCAAATTTCGCAGATCATCTTCAGTTTCAATTTTTATGAAATTTTTTGGATTTTCAATTTTTTTGTGATTTTCAAATATTTCTATTTTTTTGGTATTTTCTGGGTGGTGTGGGGGTGTGGGGTGTTCTTCAGACGAAGAGGGGCTCTGGTGTTCAGGGTGGTGGTCAGCAGCATAACCATTTTCAGAACTGTCCATAGGTCCCTGAATATCCTCAGAATTTTCAATCTCAGATCCAGTTATTTCCTTATTCATTTTACTGTCCGAGCCACCATGGAATGCGATGAATCGATCGGTAAATTTTTGAAATCTCTCCTCTATTGAATTGAATTTCTGATTTATCCTCGAAATATCCTCCTCAAGATTCGGTTCATGATTAATTATGAGAGCAGTAGGTGTATGTTCGATAATTTCATCTTCCATTTTTCTCTTTGTGCTGAGAGGAGAGCTTCTTGGAATATCCGAAATATGCTCAGTATTTTCTGAAAATTTCTCCTCAAAAATAATGGAAGGAGGCTGCTCATAAGGTGCAGACATGTGTCGTTGATTGGTCAGACCTTGATATTGCGGAGTCAACATACATGGTTTATGTGTTTCTAAGCGGTCAGTCCAGTCCTTTGTATGAGTATCCTGTCTGACGAGGGGTCTATCATGGTCAATCCAATGTTGATGATTATTCAGTGCATGTCCATCCATTTGAGTTTGGTTTCTCTGCCAGTCATGAGGTTTGAAGGGATTTTGATCTTGAAAAGTTTCATTGGCGAGAAACTGAGAATAAGACGATTCGGTCCGAGATGGTAGGTGGTCATTTACGATTGGATTGTTCGAATAGAAATTTAATGAGGAGGCCGAATTTATCTGCGGGTGAAAGCCTCCCGCAAATGTTGGAGGACTATTGAAATAAGGTGATTGAGTTGATTTGGGCCTAACCGAAACAAATTCATTTTCATAATATAGCTTTGATGGGTGTTTGGTCAATTTTGAGAGGAATGGGGAGTCGGATCTGTGAGAGTTTTTGGACAAGAGTTCCATTATGAGGTTTAAATCAAGATAGGGAAGAGATGATTGCACGGGATAGTCAAGAGAAATCAAATGTGCGGCTATTGATCTTGAAATCGGTTCACGCACACCAATGCAAACACAATTCAAACCCCGGGTTCACCAACTCACACAATGAAGCCGTAAGAGTTCGGCCATTATCTTTTCAATTTTAGTTGGTGATAAATTCAATCTTGCAAGCCGTTTAAACGAGATGTTAGGTTTGGAGCTGGGCTCTATCCTAGTGTGCGTCTCTCTCCTCGCTACAAGATAAAATCAAACAATGTCGGGGTTGCTCTCCCGCAGAAATTCTTGATTTTATGGATTTTTAGATCGGCTATATTTAGCAGTCCCAGTTTTATTAAGGCGATCACTGTAGAATTTAGATGAACACACAAATACACGTCTACCGTCCAGTCCCAATTTCCTTTAGACTTATGTGATAAAACAAGAGAGAGAGGAATTCGGGAAAAGCCGATGCACGCGGAAAACTATGATGAATGCTCAGTTAGAAGACTTACAGTGCCTCCTCGTAATCTCCATGTGGGATGCAATACAGAATTGAAAATTTATACTAAATGCGTGCAAGCCGATGAAAATCGCACCTAAGCAGAAAGTTCTATTAGCGGGAAGAATTGAGTTGAATTTGGCTAAGTTGAACGATCTAATGTGCGTCTCAGTTAAAGTGCAGTGTGGCTTAAGATCCTACGAGCACAATCAGAAATAAAAAATGCTCTAAGAGTCGTATGTGCAGGTCTATCCTAATCGCCACTCAAGTCGGGCCCCACCCTCTCCGGAGAGTGAAACAGGCCACGACACACCACAAATAAAGTTCAATGTCTTTGTACACACGCGAGAGTCCAAACAGACACCGCTAGAAATGAGCAGAAAATAAAAATGCAGAAATTAAAAACCTAGACTCTACTCTCTCTCACGACTCGACTCGATCTTAATTTAATTGCGGTTTCTTAGGATGTCGGTGAAGATGCGTCGGTTTCTTGAAAAACCGCTCCACGTGCGCCGGGTACCTCGCAAGAAAAATAAGAGAGAGATTGTAAGAGAGTGACTCAAAAAAATAATCAAAAATAAAATAAATGAAAGAAATGCTGAAAAATAAATACAAGAAATAAAATGGGATTTACAATGAAAAATTCGGGGGTCAGACTACCCGAATTCGGAAAACCGAACAGAAATTTTCAAAACAAAAACTAAGCCGTTTGCCTCCCCGGCAACGGCGCCATCTGACGAGCCCGCAAAAGCCGCGATAAGAAATCATTTTTATCGATCGTGCATGAAATTAATGAAAGTCGTTCGTTGTAGGCGGCGATCGGAAACAGTCAAGAAATAACCACAAAATAATGATTCAATTTTAATCTCGTGGTGTATGTTTATTTTACTTGGGCAAGTCCCAAGGTCGATTACAAGGAGGCAAAGGAACAACCTAGATTAATGTCTATCCAATTTTGAGTTCGGTTTTCAAGGCGTTCTTTTTTTGGAATTTTTCAATGCAATATGAGATGCAAAATGCAAATTCGGCCTATTTTAGGGGCTAAAATGTAAAACACGTGCAAACGGTGTCCGAAAAATATGAGACTTGGCCGAGATGTAAAAAATGATGAGATAAGTGCACTGTAATTTTTTTGTAATTTTTAGATGCAATATGAATTTTTTACGAATTTTTAATTGCAAACAGAATGATTTTCAATATTTAATTTTAATAAATATTAAACCTACTTATTTTCGAGAACTAAATTATCTGAGATCTATCACTAGGTGATGGATCCCAGAAAAATCCTAAACCTCGAAAATGTGGGGTTTAGTACCTATTAAAAATTAAACATTGAAATGCACAAAATGATTTTTACAGGGCAAATAATGCATGCAAATGCAATGATTTTTGGGCACGATGTTAATCAAAGTAATCTCTACGATATTTGATTTTTGGGGAATTTGTAAAGCCACAGTTAATTAACTATGAATTTCAGAGCACATATTGGGCAAAATATTCCAATTTCCGCAAAACAATTATTTATTAATTAACCATCAATCACAAAATTACCCACAACATGTCAAAGCGTAGAGGATCAATTAACCAACATCATGCAATTTTTGGATTAAGAAAATAATGTAGATAAGATGTTCAAAACACAATGGGAATGCAGGGGTACAGATGCAAATAAATAAATAAAATATAAAAGCAGAGGTTTTTTTTGTGTGTAATTACCAAGAGCTCGGGGGTGACTTCTGCAAATATTCCAAGTGGCACGTGCCAGGCACGTGCCCTTAGAGGCGGGGGATCAGGCGCAAATAGAGGAAACTTCCAGGGGGGCGCGTGCAATTTGCCCCAACGTCACGTGCAATGCACGTGACTTGGGGGTTGAGTGCCGATGAAGTTTCCCCACGCACGTGCCTCGCACGTGCGGGGGACCTCGGGTTTAGCGCCCGGCCGCGCGGCGGGGGAAGCAAGGCGGAGGAGGCACGGAGCCTGGCGGCCAAGGCTGTGGTGAGGTCGGTGGCGAAGTGGAGACGCGACGATGGAAGGTGGCTGGCGGAGACGGTGGCGCAGTTGGTGAAGAGGTTGACAGAGTCGACGATGCTCGATGGCGCGAGGCGGTGAGTAGCGTAGGTCGGCGGAGTTGACGTAGTCGTGGCGTGGCGGAGGAGCTCCAGGCGGAAGCGAAAGGCGGGGGAGATGATGCCGCTGGAGATGGCCGGTGAAGGTGGAAGCGCAGCCGACTTGAGTGGCGGAGACGAAGGTGGCTGCAGCGAGTTGGTGGCGTAGTCGTCGAAGGCGGAGGAGTCCCGGCCAAAGGCGGAGGCGTTGGAGATGGCCGGGGAAGACGTTGTAGTTGTCGATAATCGGGTGGAGAAGATGGCGGCGTTGGTGTCGTAGGCTCGACGCAGGAGGCGGAGCTTGGGAAGATTCACGGCGGAGGCGCTGCAATCGAGGACCAGAGGTCCTCGGATCTCGCCGGCTAAAGGTGACGGCGCTGTCACCGCCGTCGAGTCTTCAAGCTATCGGCGGATGATGAGGAAGCGGGGCGGCGAGGTATTATTTATAGGCGAGACGGGAGGTCGGAGGTGGTTGCGGGAGTTGAGGAGGTCAACGCGGGGATAAGGGAGGTTCGTTGGCTGCGGCCGTTTGCGGGATAGCGGGGCGGCGGTTGGTGGCTGGCGGAAAGACCAGGGTCGTTGGGCGGCACAGGAGGTAGAAGATGACGACCCTTGGCCGTCCGATCGGCCGAGATCGGGCGGCCAGATGGGCACCACGTGGCGAGGCAAGAGGAGGCGCGGGCGCACGTGCAGTGCGCGTGCGGGGGAGGCACGTGCGCTGCACGTGCGGGCGAATTTTAATTTTAATTTTTTTTTATAAAATTGATAAAACTACAAAATTGACAAGTCTCTTCTCAAGGGTGAGTGGGTCATACAAATAACTTGTATGCCCACTAGCAGCCGAGCCACCGGCACCAGAGTGTGGTTGTGCTCAGATTTCTCCTTGAGCCACAACACAGAACGAATAGGAAAGGAAGATGAATCAAACCCTAGTTCAAGTTAGAGCTGATAACTTCCTACATGAAGCTAACTAGGAGAGGATCACATCGTCCTCCTCCTCTTCCTCTCATTAGCACTTTGCTATTGCTCCTTCCCCATCTCCCTCTCCTCCTCTCGACCTCTCGACCCTAACCTTCAGGGTAGTGGTGGTAGTGGAAATCATAGAGAATGAATTGGTAAGGGAGTTATTTAAAGGCTTCAGAAAATCATTGACCATTGTTAGTAAATTATGGTTTAACCCTTAATTGCGATAAGAGGCCTATAGTTTTGGTGAAGGCTTATCCTGAAACTTGTTGCTTGAGTTAGAACCTTCCATAAGCTTATAGATTCTTTAATGGTACTTAATTAGCGTTAATCACGATTAACTTTCATTGATCGTAATTATCGCTAATTGAGATTAACATTCACTAATCATGATTAATATTCACTAATTTATTATTAATGTTCGCTGCTGGTGATTAGTGGTCCTTAATTCACCATTAGTTTCCTTATTACAATTAATTAGTTTAGTGATGACTATTAAGGGTTAATGATGTCTTAAGCCTCCTTCTCTTTCTTCGAAAAATCATAACAATTCGAAACAAAGTCTGATTCATATGGAATAAATTTCATTGATTTCCTCTCAACGAGTTGGATCTTATGACACATGATCTGAGACATGGCCAAGTCCAAGTCTATACAATTATAACAACCTTAAAGGAAGTATCGTCCTTGAGACTTGAAGTACATGCATAACAACCTTAAAGAGAATGAACATCATTCCATTTATTGTGAAGATATACATAATACATAGTGTTATGATTCAAATAAATAGGAGTATTTCTTTCTTATATCTGTCTCAGATTCCCATGTGGCTTCTTCAAACCCCTGGTTTTGCCAAAATACTTTAACCAGAGGCACCTCTTTATTCTTCAACTTCTTAATATTCATGTCTACTATTTGCACATGTATTTCTATATATGTCAAGTCTGGCTCAACATGCAGATCATTAGAGCTTATCTTATGCTCAGGATCCCTAATATATTTTCTTAGATTTGATATATGAAAACATCATGTATTGTCAAAATATGTGAATGAAGTGCAAGTCTACATGCAACTTTCCCAACCCACTAGATAATTCCAAAAGGACCCACGAACCTGGATGCCAACTTCCCATGCAAGTGGAACCTCTGAACTCCCTTCATAGGTGATACATTGAGGAATATAAAGTCACCTTCCTCAAACTCAAGATCTTTTCTCCTGATATCACTATAGCTTTTCTGATGACTTTGAGCAATTATTAGTCTTTTCTGATCAAGCTCTACAGCTTCCTGTATCTCCTTGAGTCTATTTGAATCGTAAAAGGTCTTTATCCCGACCTCTTGTCAACACAGAGGAGTAGTACACCTACGCCCATATAGTGCATCAAATGATGCCATGCTAATACTTGCATGGTAACTATTATTGTAGGTGAATTCCATGAGAGGTAAATGTTTTAACTCATGATCCATTCCATTCTAAGGCACATGCTCATGGCATATCCTCTATAGTATGAATAATATGTTTTGATTGACCATCTATCTATGGGTGATATGTTGTGCTCATGCATAGTTGTATGCCAAAGGCTTTCTTAAAGTTCTTCCAATAGTGTGAGGTGAATCGTGAATCTCGGTCGGAAGCTACCTTTTTTGGGATACCATGGAGGAGAATCACATGTGAAATATGTAACTCCACAAGATGGTTTGGAGAGGAAGATAATCTTATTAATATAAAGTGTGCTACCTTGGTCAGACTATTTATTATAACTCATATACTATCTTTACCACCAATCGTCTGAGGTGAGCATGTAACGATGTCCATGGAAATGCTTTTCCATTTCCATTCAAGGATAGGGAGACATTGCAACAATCCTGGTGGCTTGGTGCGAAGAATGTATATGCTGGCAGGTGAAACATGAGTTCACAAACTCAACAACATCCTTCTTCATTCCCGACCACTAAAAGTACAAACGAAGAACCTTGTGCGTCTTCGTAATTTCATGATTAATAGATAATATGGAGCAATATACTTTATGTAAGATGTCTTTCCTCAACTTGGGTGGGTTTGATGCACAATTTCTGTGATAGTTATATAAAAACATATCTTGTATATGGAATCCCTCTGTGTCATTCTTTTCAAGTTGTTATCTCAAGTCTTTAAGGAATGGCTAATCCTCATGTCTTTTCTTTATCCCATCCTAGATCTCTAGTCTGTATCGGTGAGGAATAGTTATAGTTTCAGTAGTACTATCAAATGATTTCCATCCACTCAACGTTGATAATAAACCCTAGAAGCGGATAGCATTCACCAACCCATGTGACTAAGTTTTTCTGATAAGGGCATTTGCTACGACATTTCCCTTACCATGGTGGGAAGAGATGATGCAATCATAGTCCTTCAATAGATCTAATCACCTTCTCTGCCTCATATTGAGCTCCTTCTGGTCAAACAAATATTTCAAGCTTTTATGAAGATATCAAAACTAATACTATAGAGGTAATGTCTATATATCTTCAAGGAGAAGACTACAACAACTAGTCCAATCATGTATCGGGTAGTTCCTCTCATGTGTCATGAGTTGTCATGATGCATAAGCAACTACCTCACCATGTTGCATGTGAACTGCCCCGAGTCCTTTAGATGCATCAAAGTACACTGTAAACCCTTCAGTCCCGGAGGGTAGAGTATGGATAGGTGCATATGTTAGGCATTCCTTCAATGTCTTAAAGCTAGTTTCGCATGCATCAGACCATAAATAAGACTTCCTTCTTAGTCACCCTAGTCATCGGCAATGCTATTCATGAAAAGTCCTTCACAAATCTTCTATAATACTCAGCTAGACCCACAAAAGTTTGTATTTCTGTGATAGTCTTCAAGCTATCCCAACTCATCACAACATAAACCTTTGCAGGATCAACTGATATACCTACCTCATAAATAACATGGCCTAAGAAGGATACTTCCGATAGCCAGAAGTCACATTTATTATATGTAGCATACGGTTTGTTCTTCTTTAGTGTTTTGAGTGCCTACCAGAGCTGATGTTCTTGTTGGTACTTATCTTGTGAGTAAATAAGCATGCCATCAATGAAGACTACCACAAAGTGATCTAGGAACTCCTTGAATACTCTATTCATGAGATCCATGAAGGTTGTTATGGCATTTATCAATTCGAAAAGCATAACTAAAAATTCATAATGCATGTATCTAGTTCAAAAGCTTATCTTGAGAATATCCTCCTCTTTAATACTCAACATATGGTATCCATATCTTAAGTCAATCTTGGAATACACAGTTGAACCATGCAACTGGTCAAAGACATCATCTATTCTTCGCAGAGGATACTTGTTCTTTATTGTCCTATTGTTTAACTATCTATAGTTAATGCACAATCGCATTGACCCGTCCTTCTTCATCATAAACAAGTCGGGTGCAGCCCATGGTGAAATATTAGATAGATAATGTGACGACCCGCCCCGTGGGGAGGACGTCGAACCTAACTCCCTAAGATCTAGATACTCAGCAATAGCCACATTCATACATCATGATTAACATTCGGAGTGTAAAGCAGGAAAAGTAAATAATAAAATGCTCAAAGGACATTTATATATTCATGGTTCCCAAAACATAACAGATTTGCAATAGAGTCCATAATATTTTATTACATGACTAACAACTTAAACTACATAAGCTACAAAAGTATAATAACAAATGTTACAACTCTGCAAGTGAAACTGTACCATGTGTCTTGTGCAAAGTGCGGAAGATCAAGCCACTACTGCTGCTCAACAACCTGTCAACCTGGATGGGTTCCAAAGAAGTACGTATGAGCTAAAATGCTCAGTACAGCTAAAACAGGCTAACACTACACTAAGCAGAAAGTGTAAAAGAGTAAAGAGAGGGATGTTCATGTTCCATTATTATTCTTGTAGTTGCTGCTCATTATTCCAAACCACCAATAAGATTGTTATTATAAGTTGCATGCAATTTGCTATCCGTACTCTACAAGTGTCATTATTTTTATTCATATGATGAGCTCACTAATTATACACTTATCCACATGCATTGTTTGGGATAATCATATAAGTCTATGCACATAAGTATAATATTCAAGAGATCTTGCCATCATTTAGTTATTGGGTTCAAACATTAATAACCAAACTCAACAGTCACAACATGTGCACTGGAGCAACTGACACAAGCCAACAAACCCCAACTCCAACTTCAACCCATTTACCCCAGCTTACCCATCACAAGGGGAATACCCGGGAACGAGTACACCGTGGCCAAACGGGACCGCACCAGATACACCCTTGTGACGAAGTACGAGTCTTCGACGAGTGCCGTACTAGGGACGCGGACACACCGACTGTACCCGTAGCACTACGTTCAACCGACAGAGTAGCGGAACACACCGACAAACTCGCGGAACTAGAACTAACACTCCATCTAGGACTCACCGGGACCACGAGAGCTGCGCCACACTCCCCGGTATGCTAACTTCTCTAACCATGACAGATACATCCAAACGTCGATAAAGTGATAATTCAATCTTACTTTTATTTGTTAATTTAATATTTACTTAAAACGATTTCTATGGTTGGCTAGAGTTAATAACGAGGTAAAAAGTGATTAGAGACATCTGGTCATGCATTATTTCTTACAAATAAGCATACGCTACCCTGTCACATGCCTACTCTGTCGAGTAACTCCAGATACAACCGGGCTGCTAGGTGCAGTGTCATCCAACTCGTCCGTTGGGGTCGTGGCCCTTCATGGCATCTACCCGGAGCCCAAGTTGTGCATGCCCAATCCCTTGAGGCACCTAACTCCATCTACCTTGTCATTGTGAGTTCTTATCCATGTAACATCACACGTCGCAAGATAGTACAATGTCAATTACTTATTAGAAATATGGGGTGTTTGAGATGACGACTGTCGTGTGTATGTGTATTGAAATGTAAAAGCAATGATGTTCTGTTGGTAATTGAATACTTTGGCTTGGGGTTGTTTATAAATTGTGATCCAATCATAAGTTATAAAACCGTAACAATCGTACTTGCTTTTATGTTAACTAATTTCACAATTCCTTTAAATCAACTTCCAATCTCGATTTATTTTCCTTATATCAATGATTTTGACGAATATGGTAGAGAACTAATGTCGTTGCTTGACTTATGAAGTTATCAAGATATAAAACTTTGCTTGGATGCCTTTGGATATGTACTGTACAACTAATTCTTTCATTGTAATACAAGCAACCACATTTCTTTTACTTAACAATATTAGTATAAGATAAATGAACTATTATTATACTGGTCATTGTATTGTGATAAGTATAACTTAACTAATGCAATGAAGGAATTGCTTAATACATTAATTGAACAAAATAATTACAAACAGGAAGTTGTTGGTGTTGTTTTATCATAGGAAAACGATGATAGAATATAAATGTTAGACCATACTTTTTTTTTCACAAATTAATGTATGTCACCAACGTATGATATTATTCATGTTATTATTTCTCACAAATTAATACATGTGTAATTGTGTACACATAAAGGCTACATAATGAGCTTTGAATGTAATTATGGTTGAGCAGTTATCTGATGTAGGTCAATTTTCTATTTAGGCAAAAACACCCATTAAGAGTAACAAAGATATTACATATATGGCATATTTACGTATCATTGAATTTCCCAAAGTCTATTGATATGCTATTGACGAGGCTGCCTTTATTTTATACGTTACTGAATTTAACAAGCAAGAGTATGTAACCGATTGTTTTAAAATATAAGCAGGGGTCCCTCAAAACAACAATCAAGTATAACGCATATTTCCTTAAATAAAAATATAAGAACTAATGTCTCACCTATTAATTATTTACATCCAAAAAAAATTATACCGCATATGAGATAATCGTTGTTGTTGAACCTCTGCGATATGTTTTCGTAATTGATCTCACTCAGAAAAAACATCTCTCATTATCTCACCAAGGGCAATATACAAGAATACTATTTCTCTTAATCGACAACATAATCGTAAATTGGATTTTTCTTTTCTACTGATGAGATAAATCAAGATTAACAACTCTAAAGAATATCCGATGTCTATAAAAGGTTTGTTGGAATAACCATTAAAATAATATGAAATAAACTACAAGGAGGGTATAACTTCGTAACTAGTATGAAATACATCATAGGAGTAACCGAGGTTGTAAGGATATTCAAGCATATATGAACACAAGTACGTGGAAACCAACAGCAAGAGGAAGGCATTCATCGTTACGAATTTATCTTCCCATGCAGTCATTGATAGGTACCTTAAACCCCGATCAAATCAATCCATGTGACAACATATATTTACAGTACATCTTTAGTTCTAATAGTTTTAAAATTTATTTGCATGTGGATTTCACAGAACATATCATTTATCCTATATATACATATATATATATATATATATATATATATATAATCTTTAAGAACATGAACAACCATCAATCTCCACACCAAAAGGGGAAACCCAATCCAGCAAGAGGGACACGAAGGTCCATGGGATACAAGCACGACGAGAAAATCACAAAGAAAAGGGGCAAGGGACCGTACCTATATGATGCTCGCGCTTGCAACTCTAACTCTCCGTTCTAAGTCATTTACGTGCTTTATCATGATCACGAAAATCCTCTAAACAAAAATAATCCCTTGCTTAGATCCAACGTACAATAAAATCTTGAAATATAAGGAGCGAAAGAAATGATCTTACATTCTTGTGGTAGATCCGTGTAAAGGATGACGAGGGAAAGCTCCTCTCCAAAATGGTGACGATACGCCACCTCCGCGATGCTTTGATGGTGCCACAACAAGCTTGGGAGGTGGGAGATGGTGTGTGGTGGCTAGGGTTTACAAATGAGAGGAGAGAGCAATCCATGGGGTCTTTTATATCTCAAAAATCATACTTGGGCGGATCTCTTAGATGGATCTTGCTCAATCCCGTATAACCATTTCAGACTTGACCCATCCTCACTAAAATGATCATATCTCACTCATCCGATATCCGATTTACAAAATTTCGGATGCGTTGGAATCCTGACGACGATACGCATCCAACAAGTCACAATATGATACAATCAGATCGAAATTGGATTTTTCATAAATTTCTTATTGAACCACAACTATTTGATTATCATCAACTTGACCAAGTTGTGGGCTAAAATCAGGGGTTTCACAGATAATTCCTTTGTCAAATAGTTCTTGTAAATGTAACTTTAACTCTCGTAACTCGGCCGGTGCCATCCTATATGGAGGGATAGAGATAGGCTGGGTATCAGGTGTGAGAGATATTTCAAATTTAATTTCTAGTTCATGTGGTAATCTGGGCAGTTCATTTAGAAATACATCAGGAAACATACACACTATGATATATATTCTATCATTATGTCTGACCATGATGTAGTGGATAACATAAATTAAATAACATTGGCACCTTTGCTCTAACAATTATTGTGCCTTCCGAGTAGAGATGTATTCGACGTCATCGTTGGATGTCTTTCCAATGAATTGGAATTCTATCGAGTTAGGAAGGTGAAAAGTTATTGTCTTCTGGAAATAGTCAAGGCATGCATGATGCCTTTCTAGATGGTCCAACATTAAGATGAGATTAAAGTCCTCCATTTCAATGAGTAGTAAGGAAACATGGAGTTGATGTCATGCTATATGTACTACACAATTATCTAGAATTTCTCATATTATAAATACTTTCCCTCATGGTCCTTAATTAGTCAGGATTATTGTATTTCTACTAGTATCTTACTAAAAGTGGGAGCTAACCGTCGAGCAATGAATGGATGCGAAGCACCAGAATCAGATAAGGCATGTACTGAAAGGCCACGAATAGTAGCAGTACCTCGTACGACCACGCTTAGATTGTAAGCTTATTATCCAGTGATTGCATTAAGCTGGCCATTAGGAATAGACAAGATAGAGACTACAACACTTTGTGGTTTATATGCAGGAGAAAGTCCTTGGGAGCCGTGACATCTAGCATTTCTTTCTCCACATGTTGCTTCATTACTCGTGACGGATGCTGCATTATTAATTGGGGTTGGATTCAAACCTAATCCTCTCAATTGTGATCAATCTTTCTTAAAGTGGCCTTCTCGACAACAGTATTAACATGCATGCTTTCATGTATAAACCAACGATCCAACCACAAAGATACTAGCTCGTGTTGTTGAGTTACGAGGGTACAATGGAGGTCCAGAGAAACATCATCTTCCTAATAGATTCTTGCTGAAGGTTTGTGACGAGCTTATATTAGAACCAACTGGATGATAGCGATAGTCTTTGCAGTTATAATTTACCTTGCATTTGGATGGTCCACCCTAAAGTGGAAGCTTGTTCTTTGATGATTTTCAACCCTTTCCATCTAAATACGAGCGATGATGCCCATTGTTTCATCTATAATAATGGTTGTAAAACCTGCAAGCTTCTCTCTAAGATCTCCTAGAAACCCGCTAATAAATTTGGTAAGACAATCATGTGGTGAAGTTTCTAAAGCTGGGGAGTAACATAGTATCTCGGTAAAGTGAATATGATAAACTTGTACAATCTTGGAGCTCTGGGTCAGAGAAGACAACTCCCTCATCTTTAATTCTTCCTAATATGAGGGACATAAGTGAACTCATAACCTTTATTCAAAGGTATTCCATTGAACAAAATCTATTAATTTCTTGAAAATAGCTCTCCACCAATTGTCTTGCATGGTCTGCTAAAGAGTAGTCGACAGAGTACATGCAAGTATCTGTCGATGCATGTATTATCCTCAAAATCTTACTAACATCATCAAGCCATAATTCAGTCTCAACATGTGTCTCTATGCCTTTGAATCGAGGAAACTTTTCCTTTCGATAATTGTCAAGTAATTTTTGATGTATAAGAAGGATCTTCTTCATTGCTCCTTCAACTGGAGTAGGAGTAGACTCAGTGGAATGATGGTAACTAGATTCTTCATCGGAAAGGTGAATGGAACTCTCAAACCTAACATCTATATATCTGGATGCATCGGGTCTCTCAGCTTGTACATTGGGTCTCTCCTCTAACGATTTATACATTTACCTCATCTCTTGAAGTGTTGCCATCATAGACATTAATTGCCTAGACATGTCTTCGTTTGCCACGATCTTGTGATGAATCAAGGCCAAAGGTTAGGTCATATGTGTCTTAACATGATGCACATAAGGGACAACGACTTGTGAATAGTATTACAATCAAATATCAAGATAAGAAGATCTTAATACAACCTTAGTTTCTGAATACTTGATGAATACCCATTCATCATTCTTTATTCTTTTATTTTAGCTACAAAACCTATGCAAAACACATGTAGATAGTGTAAATAGAATAAATTATCATTTAGCATGCATTGTGTAAAATACAATAATTAGCATGTTTTTGTGCATAAATAAAAGAATGAAGAAATAAAAGTAAAAGAGGGAGATATTTAGAATAAATATTGAGTGACCTAATCCCAAGGGAGGGCTCAGCATGGGCCTGACCGCAAAAGAATCAAAGTAGAGAGAGATAGGGAAACTCAATTGTGTACATCTACCTATATATAAATAAAATTATTTTCCTCTTAATAAAAATAAAAATTGGGTATGCATTTATTTGTATATATTTGTAAATATAAAATTAAAATAAAAATGAAAAAAAATAAAAGAAAAATAAAAATAAATAAAATTCTCTTTATCATTGTACATAAACCATGTGTATAAAAATAACTTATCTATTTATTTCTCCTTATAAATAAATAATCAAAATCCCATAAAAATATGTACATATTCCTTATTTCATAATATAAATAAATAAAATAAAAATCATAAAAACAAAAATAAAATAAAAAGAAATAAAATAAAAATAAAAATCAACCTTGTATATACACCATGTAAATATGTATATATATCTATTTATTTAACCTCTGTAAATAATTAATAAAAATAAAATAAAAATACCCTTTTATTCCAAATTTTATTCTATAAATAAATAAAATATAAAATTGGAATAAATTGTATAAAAAATAAATAATTAAAAATCAAAAATAAAAAATTCATATTGTATATACCTATATATAATAATAGTATTTTATAAATACATAAATTATATTTCAAAAAAATAAATAAATATCTCAAAAAAATAATTTAAAAATAATAAACATTTTTCATGTTTTGAGTTTTTCGAAAATAAGTCATTTATTATTTTAAAATGAATTTCCAAATCTTTATTGCTTGGCGGCCTAAGATTGGTCCACGGGGGATTGTTGACCCCCGGTCAACTCTCCCCCTGGACCAGTCAACCCGGATCTGTGCGCCCGACCCGACTTCTCACAATTATCCTCGCATGATCCGAGCTCCATTCTCCTAAACCCCGGGTCCTAATCATACTTCCTACATCCGAGATCCACGCCCGGGGATCTACCTAGGGATCCGAGCTCCGACCACCTCGCCCGACCTCATTCTTCTCGGACCCCTAGCCATATTTATCTGAACTTCGGCCGCACTTTTCACTCCATCTTTGGCGTCGCTCCTTCATCCCAGGACCTCCACCCTAATCCTTAGAGTGACAACTATCGATTGGCGTGTCGAAGAGAGAAGAGGAAGCCCTCCGCCACTGATCCGGCGACGTCTGCCGCCGTGCGCCGCCGAGAGGTGCGCTTAGCCTCGGAACTTGACGCTTCCTTGAGGCCAGGACCCCCAAAGCTCGCCGAGCTCGTTCCCAGTCGACTACATCCACCAGGTAGACCTAATTCTTCCTAGTTTTCCTTAATTTCTCTTTACGCCCAATTCGCTCTGCCGCCATCTCTCATCGATTTCGGCCACTCCGATCATCCATTCCATCATCCGACCCGACCGTCATCTTCGTGAGACCCCTCTCCACTTTCTGCACCCATGCAACCACCTTGGTTTGCCCTGGAACCAAGGCTCGACCTTCATCACCGTCGCCTCACCGGAGGTCGTCCATCTCGACTCGCCAGCCACCCATTCCACCTCTAACTGGGTCGAGGCAGTTTGCCCTCGACCCAGGAAGCTTCCTAGGCTGTTTTGTAGGTCAATGCGACCCATCTGAGGGTCGTCTCGTTCGAGACCAGGAGCTTCGAGCTTCCGCCGTCGCCGGGCCACTCCGGTGGTCCCTAGCGTCATCAGAGGATCCCAGTAGCTGCAGAGCATCACGGCGGAGCTTTTCCATATCTCAGCAGCCTGAGAGGAGGCATCCACCGTACGCACGGAGCCGGCGAAGCGCGCCGGCGAGCTGTTCTTGGAGGACCCTCCTCTGTCGTCCGATCAACCCCTTCAGCTCCAGATTCGATCCGATCCATCTATTTGAGGAGCCCCGCAACCGTCAGATCTTTTGGAGGCTTGATCCGGACCACACATCTTTACGAAGAGGCGCCCGATATTCACCACCGTTCGATCTACACGTGGCGCGATCATCACCGTCCATGCAGGCGAAGGGTTAGCCGCATAGCATCCACCGTCAGATCCTCCATGTGGCAGCCCCTCAGCCGTCCAATAATTAAGGGGTAATTTACTCTTAGGCCCCTCTTGTCTTTGCATTTAATACTTAGTCATGTAAATATTTAATATTGTTGTTTTTATTTTGGTAATTTTGCACTCTGGACCTTCATGTTCTTTCTATTTGCATTATAATCTTGTTATATGTGGTCCACTGCATCGACACGTGAGGTTGTGGTACATTTGTATTTTGTCCCATGTGCATTCTATGTGTTACTGTTTGGATGTTTTAAAATAGGAATTGCAGATATACCCCTCTGTGCCTGAAACACGTGCCCTGTGTGTGATTTGTTGGACAAATTGCACGAGGGGCCATGGGTTTTCTCGCATTGTTATTGTTTGGCCCCCAGACATACTTTTTATTACATTTAGGTCCCTATGCACTGTGTGCTTTTCTTTTATTTAAAAAAAATAGCAAATCATGTTCAAATTGCGTGAAAATTGGACACGTGGCTCTTGCCACTGTGTAAAATTTTCACCAAAAATTTGGTACATTTTTGAGGCATTTTTCTATTTTTAAAAATTAAAAAACTGCCGTTTTTATGTCTGTCCAGATTAGAAAATCATAAAAAATATAAAAACTGTTTTAAAAATTCCAAAAAAAATTAAGTTTTGTTTGTTTTTGTGTGTTTGATTTTCTATGCATTTTTGACGATTTTTGGATATAGAAAAATCTTAAAAATTAAAAAATACTTAAAAACTCATAAAAAATTCTAAAAAATTATAGAAAAAACAAAAAAATACAAACTTTTCTTCTGAATTTTTTATTGTTTCTATTTTATATAAAAAATACCTCCAACTTTTACAGATCAATTTGATATTTTAAATTGATCTTCCAAGCCTGACTGGACAATAGCTTCCTGTTTTTGCCTTCTTTTATTTTTTGAAAGTTATATAAAAATTATAAAAATCTTAAAAATTCACCAAAAATAGTAAAAACCTAAAAGATATAAAAATATTTTTGTTTCAATTTTTGGAGCTTCATAGAGTGTTTAAATAATTTGTTGAAGTTGCTTGTTTTGTATTTTTTTATTTTCCTTCATTATTAAAAATCCAAAAAAATATAAAAATAATTAAAAAACCACCAAAAATATTTGTTTTCATTTTATTTTGCTTTTAGACTACTTCGTAGGCCGCGAGGCCAACTCGTGTTCCTTGAGACCGACCATGGGTGCTATACCAGGTTAATCACATAGCATGACCGCTATTTTGGTTTTCATTGATTTTTATCTTTTTGATTGGTGGTCTGATTTTGTTTTCTTGATTAAAATCTGAGCCCCAAGTGACTGAGGTCGCAACGACCTTAGTGATATATTTACCTTAGTCTATCGGGCGGCTCATCAATACTGCTCATAGTTGTCAATTACTGAATAAATTACTGAAGAAATTGAGCTCTGATACCAAACTATCACGACCATAAATTTGGGTCGTTGGATCCTCCCATATCCGGATTTGGTTACTCATCGATAAGCTATTCAATAGTTACAACTACCATTAAGAAATAAACTGCAAATAAGACATACTAAGAAAGAAGCATTCAATATTTTTCTATCATAGAATATAATTTACATGGTACATTGTCCAAGTATGACCATTTACACGTAAATCACATGGAAAGGAGATGCACAAAAGATTACCAGCTACCTTGTGGAGTAATGCTATTGTGGCTAGATAGATGTCTATCGTCTTTGCGATGACTCTTCGATGCCTATTGGATTTTTTGAAAATATAGAAAAGAAACGAGCAAATGCTCAATAATGAAGAAAATAAATATAGATCAAGCATGATATTTGAAAGGTTTAGCAAGTTAAATTATACGAATGTTTCTTTATTCCATTTTATTTTAGTTCATATCCATTCTAATTCATGTCAGGTATTAGTCATCTTCCATCCACGAACTCTGAAGCCGTGGACACTTCGGGGTCGGGGATTGTGTTGATACTTGATGAGCTTAGTCGCATGTCGCCTTAACCAATCCTCTAATATACTCTTGATACTATCTCTTTTATTAATAATCCAGGGTCCTTAGACCCTACCACATGTTCAACATAGAAGCATACCGTCCTTAAGGACCCGGTTGCTTAAAATTACATGCCATTTTCACCTTAAACTCTTTACCATCGATTTATTTCAAGTGTTATTATAACCCAACCGCTAGTCATCCCACCACGTACCTCTGCATGGCACGTCCACATGTTCTGTCATTCAATCCGAAGATATTGGCACCCAATACAACGTGTTGTAAGTCATTCATTTATTTCGTTCACACTTGTATCATAATGGTGCAATCGTGAACCACCTAGGTAGGACCACATCAATACATGCTCCTTCCGACAAACCTACATGTTCTATGCTCAACCTGTAGTCTACTCCTAGTCATCCTTAACAAAACACACGATCCATTTTAGGATCAATTTCAATACACAACAATTCCCATGATGTAGTTCCTCTGTTAAGCATCTGTTTGCTTATTCACCAATACTGGGTATAGACTACACACACACATCAATTCTTACACACACACATACATATTTATACTTATTTTTTACTCCCAAATCCTAACTTTCCATATCGATGCATTAATTCGATGCTTAACCATTATTTTAGTGGGAATCACAAGGCAACTTTTTATATTTTCTCAAAAATAACCAAATTAAGATTATTCGTAGTGAAGAACATAAAATTACGAATTTCAACGATCTCATACGGGAAAAACCAACAATAAAATGTAGGATCTTATTACCTAATTGAGCTCTCTCTTTTGTATACAACGCTTTATCATGATTCCTTATCAGAAAAAAGTGATCTATGGCTCCTGAAATGCTTAAATTTCACATTCGTATCAAGAACACGAAAACATGCCAAGAATGCGAAGAACATATTTTTTTCCTTGTAATTTCGAAAGATTTTTCCCTTATATCGAGTCATATTTTTATGAAAATTTCGATAGAGTTTCCCCTTATATCGAGACGTATTTCTAAAGAAAAATGGAAGACGTTTCCTCTATAAAATCATTGATAGGGAAAACATCGACGAAATATAAAGAATATAACAGAACTGCAAATGACGAAGAATCGATAGACACCACGCGTATCAGGTGAGTGAAGCATGTGATGAATCATGGGGTTCACTGAAAGCCTAGCCGTCCACACCTAAGTAGGACGTTACACAAATTCCTCCATCAAAATAATTATAAAATTGATAAAAAAATGGAGAATCGGTAAGTCTCTTGTGAAGGGTGAGTGAGTCATACAAAGAATTTGTACGCTCATTGACAACCGAGATGTCCACACCGAACAGGGACATGCTCAGATTTTTCCTTTAACAACAACGTAAAATGAATCGGAAAGGAAAGTGAATCGAAAAACTAGCTCAAGTTAGAGCTACTTACTTCTTACACGAAGCCAACTATGAGAGGACCACACCATCTTCCTCCTTATCCTCTCGGCAATGCTTCGCTAATGCTCCTTCCCCGCCTCCCTCTCCTCCACCCAACCTCTCGATCCTATAGACCCCGTGGTAGTGGTGGTAGTGGAAATCGTAGTGAATGAATGGGTAGGAAGGCTATTTATAGGCTTCAGACATCTTTTGATTATGGTTTAATACTTAACATTGGTTAGTGGCCTATGTTTTTGTCTCATGATTTTGGTCAAGGCTTATCCTAGAACTTAAGGCTTAAGTTAGAACCTTTCATAAGGTTTTTGATTCGCTAATGATGCTTAATTAACGATAATCACGATTAACTTTCACTAATTGTGATTAACTTTTGTTAATTACGTTTAGCTTTTATTAATAACTGATTATTATTCATCGATGGTGATTAGTGGTACTTAATCCTATCACCAGTCTTCTCAATTGTAATTAATTAGTCTTAATGACAATCATTAAGGGTTAATAACATCTTAAGTCTCCTTACTTATATTTATTCGAAAAATCATAACAATTCGAAACAAAGCCCGATTCACATGAAACAAATTCATTGGTTTCCTCTTGACGAGTTGGATCTTATGACACATTATCCGAGAGAGCCAAGTTCAGGGCTCTACAAAGCATTTGGGGGAAGAACACAATCTGTTTCTTATTGCATTCTCTCCTCCTGCGTACCCCCTCCTCCCCCTCTACTCCCTTCCTCCTTCACTGCCCCCACTCCTCCGCCCCCTTCCACCCCACTGCCCCTGTCCTCCTCTGCCCCCTTACTCCTCCACCACCCCATGCTCCTCCTTTGCCCCCCATCCTCCTCCTCCTCCTCCGCTCCCCTCTTATACCCCTCTCCCCCTACGCTCCCTCCTCCTCCTTCGCCCCCTGCTCCTCAACCACGACCACTACCTCGTGACGCATCTCTTTCAACATCAAAGCCACAAAACCTACCTGTTGGTCTGTCGCATGCATCCGACCCATATGTAAGAACCTTGATCCCCATCTACAGCTAAAGTTGATGAAGTTCCATGCATCGACGACAACGATGAAGGAGGAGGTCGGAGGGCGTGGGGTGGAGGAGGGGGGAATGGAGGAGGATGATGGGTGTGAGGAGTTTTTGGACAGTTATGCTCCCCTTAACCTCACTATGATTTGAAAAAATCAAGATCACGTTCAACTCATTGATGGCTTAAGTAACAGAGAAACACAAATGATAGAACGGTAAGAAGTCAGGGACACAATTGATATTCCAAAAAAAGAGAGGCATAATTAATATTACAATATCTCAGAAGTGTACAACTGATAAAATTCCTACTTCTTATATTTTTTCAAAATAAAAAACAACACTGACATAAAATCAAGGGATTTTTACCCGGCAGATCCTATAAACTTTTTAAACTTGTACGACCTTTTGCACAACGTAATTACCCCATCAACCATATAAATTACCCCAAGAACTCCCACGAGCTTCAAATAGATTATTCGGGAGGTTCATGGAGTAAGAGTTGGCAAGTTAACATGGTCGAGAGGGGAATTAGGTTATTTCAAAAGTCGTAGAGGTAATTGAGAAAATTTATAGGATATGTCGGGTAAAAATCCCTAAAATTAATAACTCATTGGAGAATGGAGATCTTACCGAGGATTTACCACGATAAAAAAAGAACTACGAACACATGTATGCAAAATGACCTTTTCTTTCTTCATAAGCAAGTACCAAAAGGTCATTTTCGAATTTCCATTTGGATCTCGATTCTTCCACACCCCCGGATGGAAAACGCTTCTTAATTTCCCGTCCAATCCACCCATGCCATGATCCATTCGCCTCCTCTTCCCTCCCCTTTATAAGGCCTCCCGTCGGTCTCTCCCCCTCCCTCCCCAATCCCCATATTCTCGTCCACTCTTTCCCCCCCCTCCTCGTTCGATTTTTTCCTCTCTTCTCTGTTTCTAGGGTTAGGGTTTTTGCTCCGCCATTTCATCGCTCTCTATCTCTCCATAGTTTCGTGTTGCGAGAGTGCTGGAAAGAGACTGGAAGCGAAGGAGGCGGGCGAGGCAGATGTTCGAGGCTCCTTGTTCTTCCCATACCTGCTGTTGAATCGTCGTTGTCACCATCTTCGGATTTTTATCTTCCTGGTGGGTATTTCGTATACAATTTTCGATAATTTCTGCTATTCGCGCTTCAATTGTGAAGGATACCTATATTTCCAGATCTCGCTTTGCGCTCAATCTTGGTTGTTAGGGTTGGTCGTAATTGGCATGTTGTAAACGTCGATTCATCCAATATTGGTTCTTTTCACCTCGTGAAATACGGCAATTACGTTAAAAATTAGTTTTGTAGGGCAATTCGTGGCATGTACTTTCTCGAAGCATTGGATTTAGTAGCCAATTTTTGCGTTATATGTACTTGCAATCGTCACCTTTTCTTTTTGCGATTCTTCAAGGTTTCGGTTTTATTTATTTTGTTCATGGAAGAAGAGTGGTTTGTGTATCTGTGTTAGCTTAGGGAATTTTGCATTCTCATATCCCTTTACCCATCATAAACTGTTTTCGTCCGGTACATGATTGCCGTACTACTTAATCGGCAGTCTGAATTTCTCAGAAGCATCAGTGGACCTACACTTGTTAATTGAATCCATGCATAATGCTACCGTGCATCATGAAATGGTACACAAAGAGAAATCAAGAACTGAGCAGAACTGTTAGCCAATTATGCTTGCCCAGAGTCCTAGATTGAGAAGGGATTTCCTTTTCTATAATGGTGTTAAACTGTTTTCTAATATAAAATATCAAATTGCGTTATCCATTCATGCCCACAATAAAGTCTCGAGTGTTAATGGTGCTTACTTTTATTTGTGTTTTTGTGCTGAACATCTTGTTAGTTACCTAGTCAATTACATATGTTTATTGTTCATTATCTCTATTGGAAGTGTGTAGATGTATTTAGAGTCATCTCCTAATAGTAGTATATGGCGTATAACCTCACAAATATATTCAGTGGTCCGTGTTTCATTTTATGATTCAGGGAGGATCATCCCATAATTCATCAAACCTGTAGCAATGCTCAGAGATCAGCTTGATATCAACTTCTAAAAGATGAAAAGAATGATGAGGTGGATACTATTAAGATTTTATCATGTCTAGCACCTTCTGTGAATTAATATTGTGTTGGATCCTGCATTTTGCAACTACCTTTGAAGTTGTGAATGTTCATGAGGATCAAGCATCTGCATAATGGGTGCTAGTGAAAAGTGGAGACACAATTTGCATGTTTATCCGTTGCATATACTCTGAATCTATGAGTGCGTGCATTTTGGCTTTGCTCTTACAGTTGGGGTATATTGATTGGTTAGAGTCTAGCCATTTTGGTTGTCTTTGCCTGGTGCAAGACAAATGATAGGAACAATCAATGGCAAGAAATATATAAAGTCAGAGCTCGTCCAATGTAGGCTCACTTAACTCAGTTCAAATGTCTTGTGACCAACACCGTTATTTGTTTTTCCAGGGTCATCCAAACGTTGTGATTGGACTATATTTTTGATCACGTTAGCATACAGTTAGGGTGTTCCTATTTCTATCCATCTAATGGTATGTAGATTATGCAGATACATTCTGGTAACTGTTTAATTATGAGTATATGTAGAGTGTCTTCAGCCCATACAGGCTTTATATTCCCATTTATGAGACGTGAGACTTCTCGGACTAGTTTCACAAGTACTTCCGAGCTTGAACTTAAACCTCTCCCGAAGGACCTCAAGCATGTCTTTCGATCAGACCCTTCTTGTGATAATTAATGCTCATTCAGATGATACACTGGAAGCCAGACTCATAGAGGTCCTAAAAAGGGCAGACAATATCTCATTTTAGAGGAATAAGTGCAGATCTTCCTGGACCAAAACTTATCGGGAGCCTCAGAGGCCCAATATGAGAGAAGTGGTTAAGGTGGAAATCTGTAAATGGATGACCACATGGATCATTTTCACCATTAGTCTATAGTCAAAACATGCCAAAAAGCAACCTTTCTGTGAGGAGTGTTTACCCATCAACATGAAGAAAGCATGTTTGGAGGAAGCATGTTTGGAGGAAGTTAAGAAAGAGCTTTCTTTCTGTCCATAATTGAATAATATGAATCCTAATAATTGCATCTTTCTGCCCACACACAGATACATATGAATCACAGAGGCCTGTCTATAATATAGTCTTCAAGTTCTCAAGTTGCACATGGCTCTCAGTTGTCACTGTCACTTGTCAGGCTTATAACTTGCCAGTATATCCATTTTATGTTTCTTTCATTTGTTTGGTCACCACAAGTTCTCTTTGCCATGGTTTTATTCTTTTCTATTATTAGTACAACATCTTCTTGTAGTTTAAGATTATGGAGGTTGCAATAGTTGTTATTTTAACAAATGCACTAGTCAGCATTTTCTTATATACACTGAATACCACATAGATTTCAGTAGAAATACATTTATTGAAATGTAGGAACAAATCTTTTTTTCATGCGTTAGTCGCTTGTATAACTCCTATACCCAGATGACCCATTATAGTCTGAAAACATTCTGACCTTGAATATAGCTTGCTTTGTCAGAAAGCATTCTGACTTTGGGTATAAGAAAATGCATGACTGTGCTCAACCCCATTTCTTGTTTCATGTCGTTTGTCATATTCCTTTTCCCATCCCTCTCATCTTCACACATTCTACTTTAAGACTGCGAGTGGCATGCGGTGCCATTTTTATGTATTTCGTTTAAAACATCTATTCCTAATTGAACTGTGCTAGTTATATCATAGTATGAATTCCAAATTGCAAAAACTATTTTTTTATCACATGAGGTACTCCGAGGACTAAAATGAGAAGTAGAAATTGCAAATCTTCTGATATCCATGCATTAAAGAATTTTCACATCATGGTTAAGGTTGAAGACGTGCTAAGTTCAATGCAGAAAATTCAAGGTTATCAAAGAAGATGTATGCAAACAAAAGTGTCTCTCAAACCCTACATCCCTACACTTCCTTTTATGTTTTTCAAATGGACCCCCTTCTATGTTTTGAAACCTTTTTTAATCATCTCCATTTAGGATGCATTTTAGTTCTGCCAACTTTAGGGAGGACCAGTCTATTCACCACAATTGGTAGTGACTAAACAGCCCATGCTTCAATGAACACTGGATCTACCATTAATCGCAGATCTGACAGTCATTGGAAAAAATGTTTACATCAATGGTCAAAACACCATCAATGTTCACTTGTGGGGCTTCCGAAGCTAGACCTCATCGGTCTTGTCATCCTCTCTGTTTGCATTGATAGGAGCTGGCGCAGTTCGTATCGGCGAGAGGTATTTTGGACAAGATCAGATAAAAATTGCTGGACTTGTTCACTTGCATGCTTTCTTGGAGAGAATAAATGAGGATGCTTGCAATGAGGTGCCGTGAGGGACATGCCTGTTGCATCTGGGCTAAGAACTGTAGTTGAGGAGGGAAATGATGATAGAAGAGGAGTATGAACCAGGAAAGGAATAAAATTCTTAGCCATATATCTATTATTCACCATATCCAGTTCATCATTAATGGATGAGTTATAGCCAATATTACTCCTTGAGAATATTCCTCATCATTAAAAGATACCAATCATATGGAAATCTTGAATTTACTACTATTGGATTTACAATGTTAAAGATTACAAGAAAAAAAAAAGAAATGGATTGAATTTGATACATGCTTTTCTCATTTGGTAATATATATCTTGACCAGGTAGATATTTCGTATAATATCCATTTGCAAATACTCATGTTAAATTTGAAGTGTTTGATGCAAAATTGACACTTTCTGAACCTTTTTGAAATTGGCGTTTGTTGTGCAAGTTTGCAAAAAATATTGGACTTCAATTATTGATGGGAATTGACAGATGAATGTTTCTGATTTCTTTTTTTAATACAAGGGGTATGAGCTCTCCTTTGCTTTACTGAGTTGATGTAGCTTTTTTTGGAAGAAGAGGTGCCAGGAACACATGCCAATAGATAGTATCATGTGCAGTTGATTGAACTCCTTGGTGTTCACAACAACTGGTGCTATTTGTGGAGTGTGAGGTTCTGATTGGGTGTAGTGAAGTAGTGGCCGGACCTTTATAGTAGTCATTTTTGAAGGAATACTGTATAATTAGAAATCTCGTCTTCCTGGAAGACTGCCTGGTTTAGGTGGCACACTACGGTGCAACAAAGGTGCTGGCAGAGGCCTTAGGTAGTCCGGCTGACAGAACTTGCGAGAACTGAAATATGCCTTTATTAGCGGCTCTTGTAGTTGTAACAATGATGAAGTTGTTATTAGCAGTTTGGACAGGCCTCTTTTGGAAGGTTTTAGTTATAAGAGGAAGTTGTTAGAGCCGTGATGCCCACAGCAATGTTGGTGGTTGGTGACTTTGATTGAAGTCTTATTGTGATGCAATGCGGAGATATATCGTTATCTGGGTTAGGAAGAACAAAGTTTCAGTGTCTGTTCTAGTGGTTTTGAGGAGGAACTTCTCATAGCATTCTTAGGAGCGATGAGGTCCTGCTGTTATGGAATTCAGCATTTCTTGGACCCCACCTGGCATCGACATCTTCTGACAAGAAGCCTCTACTTCTTTCAGCCATCTTCAAATATTTCACAGGATTGTCCAGCTGTGGGGAGAACTTCTTTGTTATTCTTTGATATTAACAGTGCAACCCGAATTATCGAGAAGAAATGTAGAAGGAAATAAGAAGAATTGCATGATTGTCTTGTAGGAGATTGGAGGTGAATGCTTGAAGATGTGCATGATGAGGAGATGAAGATGTCTGGCTCCATGAGAGCGAAGAAATTGCCAAACATGTACAAATATCAATAGGTCACTGCTTTCTGTCCAATATAAATGGCCTTTGGCTTTAAAACGTGACAGTGCTTAGATGGTATACCGTCTAAGCGGCACACTTTGTCACTTAAAAGAAAACCTTTCACCTGGAGGAGACCACCAAAGCTCACTTAAAAGAAAACCTTTCACCTGGAGGAGATCACCAAAGCTGCAACATGTGTTTTTTTAAATAACATGAAGAAAATGAAAATAAACTGAATTTGAATTTGGTCTGCAATCAATCAATCAACTTATTTTTTTGTAGCATCCTTATTTTGTGGGGAACTGATGGCTGAATTTACTTTTGATTCAAGTAAATTCCAAAGATCTTATTTTTTTATTTCAAGAAATCAGTTGAGAGAGATTTTCCTCATTCTTCTTTCCAGAATGTATCTACTCTTTTTTTTTGTTCTTTGTAATCTGAGAGGGTTTATATTGTTCTTTGATTTCAAGAAATCAGTTGAGAGAGATTTTCCTCGTTCTTCTTTCTAGAATTTATCTGCTCTTTTTATTTTTTGTCCTGTGATCTGAGAGGCTTATATTCTGCAGTTGGTGCTGGCATGGAAACAAGTGGTTCTGATCATTGGACTACAGATATATACACGGTAATATAAGATGAGTGAAAGGGAATATCAATTATCTATTTATGAGTTAGAGGCATAAACTGGCTTCCGTTAAAGATCTGGGTGAATTTAATATTTTAATGCTCTCGAATCTTGCTAGTGGCATTACTTCACGAATTGTAACATGCTTTTAATCGATAATAGAAGCTTTAAACATCAAATTTATTTATACGATAATAAAAGCTTTAAACATCGAATTTATTTATGCCATATTGTTGACATCAACAGTCTGTAATAACTCAAAGTTGAACCTATTGTGTCAGAATTTGGTGTTGAATGTGTTTCAAATTTTTCTGGACTCTTGTTGTGACCAGATTCCACATCCGACTTCGCATCTGAATTCTATGTCCATGCCTTCCATCCAAGAATTTGAAACTGTGGGCAGTGAAATGGTGACGGATTACGTTGTTGACCAGAATGCGTATTATACTACTGCTATGGCACCTGCCAATTATTATGGTTATGTTTATACAGGTACAAATCATATAACTATATTTCATTTTGCTTCAAAAGCTTCATTGAAAGCCTTTTTTCATGGAAGTTATCTTGGGCAGGATTTGAATCACCCGGAGAGTGGGACGACCACTATAAATTTTTTGGTTTAGATGGTCAGGTCCTACATTACCAGGTAGTTTTCATAGCTCTTGTGCAGGAGACTTTGTTGCAGTTTTATGCTAACTATCTAAATAATGCAGGGTATGCAACCTGAAGGTCTGCAATATGCATATTATCCACCTCCTGGGTATGCACAGTCTCCTTACAATGCTTACTGTTCCTTTATACCTGGTGCTGTTATTGGACCTGATAGTCCAGTCATGACTCAGCAATATGTCAGCAACCCTGCATACCAACAACCTATTATATCTCCTAGTTATTTCCCTGTTGTTTTTCATCCTGGAGCCGAGATCATCCCGTCCATTTCTCCAGATCCCTCTCAAATCAATTCTGGTGGATCATCCACTACTAGATCTGATGGCCAAGTTGTAAAATACACCTTGCCATCTTCATCGATTCCTGCTGCTACATCCAGTCAGAAAGATTCCATCCAAGCTTCTGCAATTTATACACATTCCTCACCTAAGTCAGCAGAAGCTTCACATGCTTATGCCATCAAGAAGAACTCAATTCCTGGAAACATGCCCTCTTCTCGACCATTACCTGTGTCTGTACAAACATCTGAGAATTTTGTGCATGGAAATGAAGTGATCCAACATGCTCCATTGAAAGTTACAGTTCCTAGTCACCATACTTACAGTGATCTAGGAACAGATGTTTATGGCTGGGTTCCGGTTGATGGGACTCAGCCTAGGATGCAGTTCAACGGATTCTTGAAAACGGGAAGTGGGGCACCGGACATGTTGGGTGAGAAGAATCGAGGCCCAAGAGCAAGCAGATCAAAACCTCAGTGGACACCAAAAATACTGTGCAAAGCCTATACCACAAAAGCAGGTGTTGTTGATGCTGAAGGCAACATAACAATCAACACTGACGAATATAATAGGATGGACTTCCCTGTGAGTTATCCCAATGGCAAATTCTTTGTGATCAAATCTTACAGTGAGGATGATGTGCATAAGAGCATAAAGTATAATGTATGGTCTAGTACTCCTAATGGAAACAGGAGACTGGATGCTGCCTACGAAGATGCTCGAAGGATTTCAGGAGGCAACCCAAGTAATTGCCCAGTTTTTCTCTTCTTTTCAGTGAGTGACCATGGTCTCACATTATGTAATTATTTCATCCATTTTTGGGCTGTCGTAGTTTATCACAATTTGCACTTCTTTGCAGGTTAATGCAAGTGGACAGTTTTGTGGTGTTGCCGAGATGATTGGCCCTGTCGATTTTTACAAGGACATGGATTTCTGGCAACAGGATAAATGGACAGGCAGTTTTCCGGTGAAATGGCACATTATTAAAGATGTTTCCAATACCAGTTTCCGCCATATTATTTTAGAAAACAATGAGAATAAGCCCGTGACTAACAGCAGGGACACTCAAGAGGTAAGCGCTGTTTAACTTCAATCTCGTTTCATTTTGTTATGCATTGATTTCACACTCAATAAATCGGTGACACATGTAAAAGGACAGAACCTTAATTTTAATTATTATTATTTATTGGCTTGCATCCAAGAGAATCAAACTGAACTTTACATGAAATTGGAAGATAACTTCGCAGGTGATCTGTTCTGCCTTCTAATTGGCAGAAGATTTGGCTATATGCATATGCTTTTGAGTTTAGTTGATGCATAAAGCTTTTTTGTCACTAACACTTTCAAAAGTTCACGGAGAACTTAAGGACGTAGGTCCACCTATTTGTGTGCAATTTGTTCTTGATCCATCACTTGTCGTTATGAATGGAAGATGCACCTCAAAGCTTCTAAAGTGCATTTGTGCAAGGAGGTGTAATGATATTTTTGAGCTAATGCCTATGAATTTCCATGGTTGAGGTGAAAGTAGGGATGCGGGCTTATGGACACAGATTTAGGTGTTATCATATCTTTTTATTTTTAAATATAAATACATATGCTTTATTGATATAGATGAACATAAAAAATGTATTATTATATCTTTAAAAATAGGCACAAATAGACATGGGATATGAACAATAGTAGACACACTTTATAGGGTTGACTGAATATACATATATTGAAAGACTTGCATGTGCAACAAATATACTAAATATATATATATTTTATAATTATTTCAAATATAGTGAAAGAAGATGCATGAATTTGTTACAATTATAAGTAATCTACATTTATATAACATGGACATGATATGAACAATAGTAGACACACTTCATAGGTGATAGGGTTGACTGAATATACATATATTGAAAGACTTGCATGTGCAACAAATATACTAAATATATATATATATATATTATTTCAAATATAGTGAAAGAAGATGCATGAATTGGTTACAATTATAAGTAATCTACATTTATATAATTTATTTTCTTTGGAAGAAAAAAGGACGGGGCATTGAAGAGACGTCCATCCAAAAACTTAATATTCACAACTTAACACATGGAATTATAGGGACCAAGAGTCCCGAAGTATCCTGGCACGCCCTATATTTACTCGTAAGTCTGATATTATGCGGATCAGATAACTGTTTTCATTGATTTCAAAGAATGTGCACATGAAGCTCTAAGAGAGGGCATATAGGCTATATTGATTTCAAAGAATGTGTACATGAAGCTCTAAGAGAGGGCATATAGGCTATAGTCATTTCGACTTGAAAATGGCCCACATGGTCTTGAACCAAAGAAAAATTTAACCAAGCATACCCCACTACTACTATGGCCTTGAAAAAACAAAACTAAGTATTGATATGGCCCTCACGTCTTGGATAAACAGAAGTATAAACAAGAGGAAGTGAGTGGTGTGCTTCAAAGTGACCATCAACCATCCAAACCCTACTAAAAGGACATGAACTTGAAATAGATGGGGTGCTTTGAACCATCCCTCTTTGTCCTCCTTGACTTCATTGATTTGTAATACATTTGTAAATCAAGATCTTTGCGTGTGAGTGTTGCAGTTCTTCTATCTCTTCTTAATCTTTTTTAGAAATCATCTTCCTCCGCCTTTGTCTAACTTCCATGCTTAATACAACTTTCCGTCTACATCAATCTGTTATGATGCCTTTCCTTTTGATATAAAAAAAATGATATCTTTCCTTCACCTAATCTTACAATCTTCCCCTATCCAAATTCACTAACCTTTTTGATACTGAAGACATGCTTGATTCTCTTGGAATTGTAATGCCATTGCCTTTTTTAAACAATTTTAACCTCATAATAGGAAAAAGATGGGCCAATTCTTAAAAGCTTCAAACTCCTCCATCTCTTCATTCTTTTTTAGCATGGAAGATTCAATGTCCCATTCTGTCTTTTTTTGGTAATTCAATGAGTCATTCATTCACCACTTGCATGCACACCATCTCGTAGTTCAAATCATAAGAAGCTTCTTGAGACATGTATCTTTTCTTTCCAGATTGAGTAGAGTCTCGGCATTCAACATCTTCTTTGAAACCCTGCAATGCTTCAAAGCCTTTATCCCAACTTTTTCAGGCTCATACCAAGTCTTGCCCAAGCCAAAATTCCAAAGGAGGGGATTGCCCCCCATCTTTGGCTTTTCTTTGTCATCTTTCCTTGACCTACCCTATTTTACACCAACAATGTATTCTATTGAGTCATTACAGAGCTCTTTTGGCTTACTGGATCTTTGTATAATCTCTTTGTTTAAGTTTCTTGGAAGTATTATAAACTTTGTGGTGTTTCCCATCTTGGGATTGCATCCTCTTTCCCTTAGACTCACTATTGTTCTGCACAATCAGGGGGCAGCCTTGTTGGGACAACTGCTGCATGTTCGACTGTGTGTTCTCTCTGTTGCATGATTGCATTGATAATTGGCTTTCACTATAAAAATTTGAATCGCATATCTTTAAAACAATAGAGCCCTTCTTTGACTTCATTGGAACTAGATGTGGGTGGGACATCCTTACTCCTTAGAATGTTGCTTCTGCTGTAGCCGCTAAATCTCCATCATTTGTCCATGTCGCTGCTGCTGCTGCAGAACATTATCATCCAGTAACTGTGATTGCTGCTCTAAATGCTGTAGTCATTTAGTTCTTGTTACTGCATTTGTTGCAAAGTTTCAACACTGTCACAACTTCCATCAACAGAAGCCTTACCCTGCATTTCAACCCAGATGTTCTTGTTTTTTATAGCTTCCTGTATTCTCCTTTGAACCATGTTTGCATCCATCCAAGTTATGCCCTATCACACAACCATCTCTGCAGAATTTAGGAATCTTTTCATATACTACTTTCAGCTCAAAAATTTGATCCACATTTCTAATCATCACATAAGGTTTTTGACTTTAACCACAATATGCTGCTCCAGATGCTGTAGTCATTTAGTTCTTGTTGCTGCATTTGTTGAGAAGTTCCAACATTGTCACAACGTCCATTAACAGAAGCCTTACCCTGCATTTCAACCCAGATCTTCTTGTTTTTACAGCTTCCTTTGTATTCCCCTTTGAACCATGTTCGAATCCATCTAAGTTATGCCCTATCACACAACAATCTCTACAGAATTTGGGAATCTTTTCATATACTACTTTCAGCTCGAAATTTTGATCCACATTTCTAATCAGCACATAAGCCTTTTGACTTTAACCACAATATGCTGCTTCAAATGCTGTAGTCATTTAGTTCTTGTTGCTGCATTTGTTGCGAAGTTCTAACACTGTCACAGTGTCCAACAGAATCCTTACCCTGCATTTCAACCCAGATCGTCTTGTTTTTTTACAGCTTCCTTTGTATTCTCCTTTGAACCATGTTTGCATCCATATGCCCTATCACACAATCTTTTCATATAATACTTTCAGCTTGAAAATTTGATCAACATTTCTAATCATCACATAAGGTCTTTGAGGTTGCAGTAGACCAATTTCCATATACATCTTCACATAGATTGGACGAGGAAATTCCATCACATCCTTGTCTACACATAGGTTTGCACAAAATTTAAGTAATAGACTTTAACACCCTTGGATCATGTAGATGGACATTTAGATTTGGTAAACCTCACCCATAAGGCCAATTGGGTAGACCTCAAATTATGCCCGAAATAGTTTTTTTATGTCAAAGGTCTGAAATAGTGAGAACACTTAATCATCGAAATGTGAATATATAAAAATACAAATAATCGAAATCCCCTGATGTGTATACTCTTACAAAGTCACTCTCCTCAACATACATAATCAGTATGTGTCTTGAGCCAACAGCTCTCAGAAACATGTCACCTATTTGAGCCTTTTTTGTCAATAAAAAAATTTCTGGACTCCAACAAATCATCCCTTGAATGTAAAAATCAAGCCAGCAGACTTGTTGGAATTTATTTTCGTAACTAGTTGATTTCTTCTTTATAGAATGCCAGTACATAGCTATCCTCTACCAAAATAGCTTCACTCCCAAGAAGAGGATATCGCCAAAAGGGGGTGCCAAATGGTTGCCTTCATTTATTGCATCGGCATAAGACTCTTTATTATCCTTTTGGATTATAAGTTCTTCATTTTTCCTCAAAAAAACTTGTTCTCCATTTCACAAACAATCGGTTTAGCCTTCTTTCTCAAATGTTTTTTTCCCAAAGATCACATGGGATAGCTTTGGAAAGGGGTCCTGTTCAAGGTATTAAATGATTTTATTAGGCTAGATCTCTTACCGTCTCTCAATTTTCAGAGGAGAGGACCTACAAGAGATTAGGAGGAGCCCGCAGAATATTCGTTGTATAGCAGGTTGGGGGATTTCAACATCACCATTATGGTGGTGGATCAACCAAGAGGTTGAGAGATCATGTCCTTGGCTAAGAGGCCTTTGGTCTTTCGTCGAGGAGGTGCAGTAAGAGGTTATGGATGCTTGAGCTTGTAGGTACACTTTGAAGATCTCATATTCAAGATCACTCATCGATCTTTTCTTTCTCACCTGGGAGATGCTGCAGTCCTTTCGGTGAATTCAGTCTAATCATTTTGGAAGATTACACGACCCTAGAGAACATGGATTTAGAGAATTTTTTAGGACGCGGAAGACATGTGGAGGATACTAGGATCTTGGCCAGTCAGGAGCTAGATGAGTCGTGGGAACATTCCCTGCTAGTGAAAGATGAAGAAAAAAGCACGGTAGAGAGGAGACACTGGTTAACACAGCCCTGGTCGAGGGAGGACAGTGTGAACACAACCTTTGACGTTATGATCAGCTGGAAGTATGCGGGGAAATTCATTCAGTCTATTGGAGTTGGGAATGAATCCTTCGAATGGACTCAAGGGGTTAATGAAGTAGTGGAGGACTACTTTTGGAGCATGAGTTGAAGAATGAGATGTAGTGGTTGGTTTTGTTTTGATTCTTTTGAGGCATGGGGTGGAGGGACTGATTGAAGAGAGTCTGGTTTAGGAAGTTAAAGATGTGTTTTGGAGTTGAATATTAATGGTTTGCTTGGTCTTGATGTATTATGTATTCTTTTTCAAGGAGTTTCAAGACGCCGTGGAGATAGATGTCACGACCTGGTTGTTGAGTTTGGGATTGAAAATTTCATTTTCAGAGGCCTGTTATTTTCCCATTCATCTGCTATAAAAGAAAGAGGTTTTGCAACGTGTTAACGACTTGAGAGGCCCATTGTTTTATTTAATGCAATTTACCTCATCTCTCATCGTGTCAAGCTCTTAGGAATCGTTTTCATGAGGTGTTAATCTTTCATAGATGGCATCTGTCCGAGGTAGATTTATGATGGATTATAGTTTTTGCTAGTGAGATGGTGGCGGACTAGAGGAGACTAACATGTTGAGGGTTTGTGAAGGTGTATTTTTGTAAGGCTTTCAAGAGGGGTCTTGATTGCTTCGATGAGGATAAATGTCATAGTTGTGTCGTACTTGATTCTGCTCAACATATATCGAGTAGAGGATGTGTTCTCACCCTAATGCGGTGTATGATATGAATGGCCCCTTGTGCATTTGTTTTTGTCCTTGTGAGGGATGTCCTTGCAGTGGCTTTGGGATAGGTGGCACAGAACGAGACATACATCTATCATTGATAACATAGTCTATTCAATTTGACTTCTTAATATCTGGTTGATACCTTTTTTTATCAAGGGGTGTTTTGAATGTGAAGTGATCTCGTTGGTGGAAATCTTTGGGAGTTCTCTAGTGTCGTGGTGAACATGGAGAAGTTAGATTTCCTTCTTTATACTTGTTTGAGGAGATGGTTGCGGAATTCATGCATAACTTGGGTGCTCAATGTATGAGTTTATGGCTTTCCTATTTGTGGATCATCTTTGCTTTTGGGGAAGTTTAGACTTGCAATTGGAAGCGGTGAATCAGAGATTAGCTAGGTAGGTGGAAGGTTTTGTTACTTTCAAAAGGTGAAAGTTTGGTGCTCCTAAAGTTTGGTTGTCCTCTATGCCATTCCCATTTTTTACCTATCTGAACACCGACTTATGGGTGTGCGGGAATGCACAAGCACATGATAGACGCTTCTTATGGTCAAGTTATGGTCGAGACACGCTCAGTGTTCTATGGTAGATTGAACCTATGCAACACAACCTTGGAGTGTTGATGCTAAAGGGAGATAACCAATGCACTGCTTATGCAGTGGGTGATGAGAATAATGGTTGATGGTGATGATCGGGGTTTAAAAAGTTGGTATATGGTATTTGTTTGCTTAGGTGGTCTGAAGCGAGTAAGCGGATAGCAGTGGAGCATGCGGTGGATTATTTGTGCCTATTTCATTTGTATACTTTTATGTTTCATTGACGGAGTGTGGATGCATAGTATATTGATCATAATTTTGTCAAATTGAAATTATAATGTTCCTCCTTGACATGGATGAATTATGCTATCTGTTTTTTATTGCTTCAAATGTACGGAGGTGTGCATTATGATATAGTTTCTTCATATTACACAATACCTTTTTAAAATTTTTGGGGATTATGTCTTGCCTAAAAATGGAATCTCGTGAGTTCATTTTGCATTGATCTGATTCCAGTTTCCTTTATGATGAAAAATGTATCTAATTTATTTATAGTAAGATGCCTGCTTTGGGAATTGAGATTGATTAAAATGGAAATGAGCTTGTCAGTTCGTCTCAAATAGGCTTTTGATTGAGTAATCTCAAGGTCTCTACCCCCAATATAAAATAAAACTCAACTTCATAGCTTCATTACTCATCATTCTACCTAGATTAGGTAGGGTCTTTCCTGCTTCATAACGTTGTCTAGTTTAAAGATATCTGCATCTTTGGATACAAATGTCATTCCCTGGAAAATATGGATGCTAGAAGTGAAAGTTATTATGTGAACATTTTTTTAATCCGTATGTACCTAAAGGAAAATTTTCAATAAGGTTGACATTGAATTGTGTTGGCCCAAGGTTCTATTATTAACCATCAGTTGATTTGATTGGTTGTATCAGTCTCCGGAATAGTCTTTAGTTGCCCTGAATTTTCAAGGTGAACCTGTGCATAACTGATTATGAGGTTGCTGAGCTCATGGAGTTGGTGATGGAGTTTGGAGGCAAGGGCAAATTGTTTTTGAGGTGGAGGCTATGGATTTGTGTTGTGCATTATATGAATACAGAGGGCAAGAATTGAAGGATAAATTTTGTATGGTCTTAAAATCTGGTTGATGTGCAAAGAAACCTGACTGATGCCTTGTCTCCAAGGAGGGATGAGTTTGATGATGACACTTTACAAGAGGATATTGGGATAGCTGAATAAATCTTGGAATTTATTTAATAGTTCTTGCATGTTTAGATGTGATAGTTGATGCCTTTTAAAATCTTGTTGAAGATTCTACTTGATGCCAGGTAAGGTTATGGATTTGACCTCATATGGTCAGCAGAGTATGATAATTAGACTTTATAAGAGGATATGAGGAGCCAAAGAAATTATGAAAGTTATTTAATAGATCTTGCTTGTTTTGATATGATAGTTGTATCAAAAACAGGTTAGATGTGAGGGATGAGTTTGATGATGGCACTTTTCAAGAGGATGCTGGGATAGCTGAATAAATCTTGGAATTTATTTATTAGCTCTTGCATGTTTAGATGTGATAGGTCTGCTGATGCCTATTAAAATCTTGTTGAAGATTCTACTTGTTGCGTTGTAAGGTTATGGTTTTGACCTCAGATGGTCAGCAGAGTTTGATAATTAGACTTTATAAGAGGATATGAGGAACTAAAGAAATCATGAAAGTTATTTACTAAATCTTGCGTTTTTTATATGATAGTTGTATCAAAAAAATGTTTTGATATGATAGGTTTGTTGAAACCAATAAAATAATGTAGAAGATCCTACATGATGCAGAGTTAAGTTGTGGTTTTTACCTCAGATTTGGCTTTCTTATGTGGGTATTTGTGAGTATTTTTTAATTATGATACACAGTTATGTTTCTTTAATCCTGTGGATAAATTCCTATCGAGAAAAAAATGGTATTATTTACTTCGGCCCAAATTTAAAAAGGATGTCTGCCTTGAATTGTTTTTATGCAGACAATCATCAATATTTTTGAACAAGCCTCCTTTGCAGCCATAACCTTAAATGTCGATCCCCCCTAAAGTTGGGTCGGCAACATGGAATCTTGCTCTATTCCATGTTGAAAGATCCGACCATTTTTACGCTGGTTGTCGGCTACATAACGCAACCCCCAGAAGGGGGATTTAAACCATGTTCTTTTGGGTGGTAGGCACATTGCACCCCAGAAGGATTCTAACGTTCTCTAATAAATAAATAAAATAGAACTGCACAGTTGTTTGCTCTAATAGAGTTATAAATAGTAGGTGATGCAGAATGAAATTCGGCGACGACGAAAAATGAATTTTTTTGTGGGGGTGTTTCAGTGGAAGAATAAATTGGAGGGGAGAAGGAGAGAAGGCGCGTCGGTTGCGGGAGATTCGATGAAGAAAAAGCGTGTAGATCGCGTCGAGGGAGAAGGAATAGAGAGAGGAAGATAGAGATAAAATCTCAATTTTTTCATATAATCTGACCTCCCTAAAACAATAGCCTATCATCCCTTTATATAGGAGGGATGAGGTTACAAAAATAGAAATTCAAATTTAGCTAATTATCCTAATTTGACCATAACCGACTAATTATGAAAATTCAAATCTCTAACTGATTAACTGAGATCACAGGCGATCCCGTTTATTTAATTAAAATACGATGACTCAAATAAATGGATAAAAGTAGATAAAAATGCGACCCTATTTATCCCGTTCACGCTGCATCAATTCTCCCTCGCTTGAAAAATTCGTCTCTCGACGAATTGCTGGATCTGCAGACTGGAGGGATGATAACTTTAAATCAGCATTCTTGATCATCCCATGGAAGAACTGGTGTGGGGCAAATGGCAGGATCCATGCGTGCGTGGCGCTAGTGTTGGCGATGTTGACCTCGCGACGGAGGAGCAGGTGTGGCGCACATGCTGGCGTCCATCCGGCTTTCATCCCGTTGACATGGTGCTCGAAGAACTGATGGGGCATCTTCATGACGAGCAACTTGGCCTTTGGAGAATCCATAGCAAAGTGATAGCACAAGGAGAGTAGAGGAAGAGATGTGTCCAATGAATGAAGCCATGGGACCTTTAAATAGGTGAAACCCATGGTCCTAATCCTAATAGGATAAGGAGGCCTTCCAGGTTTCTCCCTTTCAGCACTTCTTTTAAAATATTTCTGCTCGAGAGGGTTGGAATGCAAATTTCGTAACCCTTCACTTAAATAACATCCATAGCATAATCTATCCTTCAAATAACTATTTTGGTAAAAACCTTTGGGAGGAGGGGTTCCCCTGTAATTGTTCCCAATTAACCTCCTATCCCTAACTTTTTGGGATCCGACTTTTTTTGAAAGGGCGCCTATTGTTAGGGTTTCTATCGGGGGAGACCCTCTAAGTTCCCAAGGGAATCGTTCTTTCCTCCCTCGACATCGGCGGTGCCAAACCTTGGGCCTAGGGTTCGGTCTGTATCGGGGGTTCGAGTTCGAGCCGTGGCGGCGGCGGAGTAGGCTCGAGGCAAGGTTGGGGGGTCGGTGTTGATGGGGCGGCAGTGCGGTATCGACAACAGGAGTGGCGGGAGGGGGTGGCGGTGACGGGGCTGGGGTCGCAGGGGCGTGATCTTCGGAAAAAGGGGGTAGCAGTGATGGGGTTGGGGAGGTGGGGGGGGTTTTGCGGCAATGGTGGGGCCGAGAGGGTCGTTGTGGGAGGGAGCACGGGGTTTAAGGGCTGTGCCTTAGGGGTTTGCGGGGGTATGTGATAGGGTGCAGGGGCTGGGAGGGGCACGAGGGCGGGACTGGGCTGGATGTTGGGGGTGGTAGGGGTTTCGAGGGTTGATGGGATTACGGGAGCAGCGGGTGGGGGTTCTGGGGTTGCAGGTGCAGCGAGAGGGGGGCTTGGGGGTGCGAGGGTGGTGGAGGTCTGTGAGAGGGCCGCGGAAGGGCTGGAGCTCGGCTCCTGCGGTTTTTGCGAATCTGAATATACCTGGACAGCAAGCAGGTCGGCGTTTTCCTCCTCTGAAACGGCCGGGACAGCGAACAGATCATCCTTGATGTTGTTGTTTTCGCATGACAAGGTCCAGACATCGAGCACATCGTCATTGTTGCCGTTTTTTCCATCCACAAAGATCTGAGCAGCGCACAGATCATGGTCGACGACAATATTTTGTTCGTCGTCAACTTGCACCATAAAAATGTCAACATTGTTGGCTTCAAAAAAATGTCAACATTGTACCATGAGTCTATCCATTGTTGAACCTTGATGCTTTTCCGGAGGCGCTTCTTGTATTTTTGTTGACGCGAACGCGCATGTGATCCTCGTGATAGGGTGGCTCGATCGAGCTTCATTCTCCAATATGCGACAGGACCGTCAAATCGTGAGAACGATTCAACAACCTGGCTCTGATACCAATTGATGCAGAATGAAATTCGGCGACGGCGAAAAATGAATTTTTTTGTGGATTTTTCGGTGGAAGAACAAATTGGAGGGGAGAAGGAGAGAAGGCGCGCCGGTTGCGCGAGATTCGAGGAAGAAGCGCGTAGATCGCGTCGAGGGAGAAGAAATAGAGAGAGGAAGATAGAGATAAAATCTCAATTTTTTCATATAATCTGACATCCCTAAAACAATAGCCTATCATCCCTTTATATAGGAGGGATGAGGTTACAAAAATAGAAATTCAAAATTAACTAATTATCCTAATTTGACTCTAACCGACTAATTACGAAAATTCAAATCTCTAACCGATTAACTGAGATCACATGTGATCCCGTTTTTTTAATTAAAATACGACTCAAATAAACGGATAAAAGTAGATAAAAATGCGGTCCTATTTATCCCGTTGCATCAATAGGTTTGATGTATACTACATCATGCACGTCATGTTGGAATACTGACATAATTTGAAAAATATAATATGCATTTGTTATGTAGGAGTACAGTGTTATATTCAATTACAACCGTCAATATATGTGCAGTCAGCCAGATATGTAAGTATGTTTATGTATGTGTGTGTGACATGGGAAGATTGGTATCACAATATGTGCATGCATTCTTGGAGTTGGGATTGATGAGATACCATGAACTTACTTAGCTGGATGCAACTGTAGTTGGATTTGTTTTCATGACATTTATCCCCCCATTGGAAACGGGGATCTCGTTGCCCCATGCAGGATGTCAGGAGGGGTGGGATCTAAGGAGGAGCAAGTGCGCTCCTTCCTACTGGGTCTCTCGGTCGGAGCCCCAGAATATAATTAGAGATGTCTTTTTATCTGCTTTTGAGGAAATCTATAAATAAGCCTTATGATATGTACAAATAGTTGTTCGCAATCTAGCACATATAAATAGAGTCTCGCGCTTCTTATAAGATCAACGGGACTCATTAAATTAATGACATTAAATAGTACAACAAAGGCAAGACAAGAAGGCATAGCAAAATTGGATGATATCTGAGAAATTTATAAAGAAATTTTCACATTTTGATATATGTAGTTGTCTTTGGCGATATGGGGGTGAAATCATGGAAACTGATAAAGGAGTTGCTTTCAATATCAGTGTATCACCATCTTTGTGATATGTCGGTGACATATATCCTTATTTAAGGCCATGTTTGCGGCTTGCCTTGCCACATGGCAGGGGTCTCTGCACCATAAGGCAGACTCTGAACTTTAATGAGGCGCGAATTTAGATGGATGCATTAACCTTAAGGTTGAGAATTGGGTCCATCACGTTTTCATGTTGGCAAAGGAGCGCCGTCATGGGGAACTAATTTTAGTTTGTTTCTTATGAGATATGTTGAAGTAAAGTGTCCATTGGATTTGTTCAAGAGTCGATACTTTGACAGCCATAAATAGTCAATTTGTTGGATTGTACCTTACTGTATCTTATTCTGTCTGATAGTACTGATCAAATTTCGAAGAAATTTATTTGGTATTACACCACACTCCTAGGTACATAGGATGGTGGGTCAATCTAGTGGCATGACTTAACCGGTAATTTTGTGATGTAGGGTTAAAATACCATTTTTTATGTTGCTTTCACATTTGGTGGCAGGAGTCATGCTAATGTCACGGAAACCCATACACTTAAAAATAAGTGCCATGAGTGTTGATTATCATTTAAGATAGTATTTTTTGGAGTTTAAAAACATGCATGCCAATGTTATCCCCCTTTGCAAACATGCAGTTGCTTTCTCATGTTGTCATAGAAAAAAGGTGTTTAGGATATTAGCGAGAATCCGTTAGTTTTGTTTGCTATAAGTGGGTGTTGAATGTTGTAGCAGATGGTTAGTTGTGCAGTAAGATGATTATTGGTGCGCCATACAACAGAAGGATGTTTTTTTACTGAAAAGTTGATGCAATATTTGAAGGCTTCTGTATTGTCACAAGGTGGCTTTTAGCCATTTTAAAGTCCTTTGATTTTGTTTGGACGATTGGTTTGGAAGGGGCACCGTTTACTGGTGACTGAACACTCTCTGTTACTATTCTGGAGTTGATGGCGGTTTGTTTGAGCAAAAACATTGTGAAAGGCAATTGTGTCTACCAAATTTTACGCCGCCTTTATCTTCTCTGGGACCAGAAGTTTATCTTCTCTGGGACCAGAAGTTTTTGTTAGTTGTCCTGTAACTCTGTTGTGAGCAAGGCCTTAAATGTCGGTTTCGGTCACCATTTCGGTACCGACCAAAACAGAATTTCGATGGAATTTCGGTGGAATTTCGACCGAAATTTCGGTCATTTCGGTCATTTTTTGTACTAGGACCCCCATATTTCGGTCATTTCGGTCAAATTTCGATTTCGACTGGATATCGATATTCGACAGAAATTCGACCGAATTTCGCTGAAATTTGAGGCCATGGTTGTGAGGTGACTTGGCATGTGTTGACAGATAGCAGGATGCTGGGGAGTCATGTGATTATGATTTCTGCATTACTGCAAATTTTGCGACTTGGAGCATTCATTATTTGACCTGGAGATTTGTTGCTAGGCTTTTCCTAGATAAATGGTTGATTTGGAAGGTTGAGGTGCAGCCGAAGGTATATGTTCATGGTTGCGAAGGAGAAGACCAGGGGCATGTTTACACGAGTATATGAGATGTTATGTCTAGTCGATTAAGATGTGGATCATCTGCTATTCCCAATTTACCTTGTGCATTGGTCTGATGGTATTTGACTGAATCGCTTTTGATGGCGGTGTGACCTTGTTTGCATAATTTTAGTTGTCCAATTAAATCTGGATGACTACTCAGGCCGTCTTCTGATGTAAAATGTCATGCACTGATACCCACTCCCCAACATCCCCAAACCCTAGGCCATCAACACTAAGTCAATTTTAACAGTCTTATTGTGAACGATCTCATCTTTTACGTAGATATCTTCGGAAATATTTTTGATATAACATAAATATTTTCATATTTCCTTGAATCCGTTCCTCTGTCCTGTTTGAGTTTGAACTAGGGATGCACACGTTTTTAAATACGAATATGTATGCTGATACTGATATTAACAGATATTAAAGATATACGTATGCAGATACTGATATTAAAACTATGTTACTATATCCTTACGAAATGGATATGGATGTGTAAAATGGACGTTGATCACTTATGATACTAGAAATGCTCTATAGATTAGCTCCAGTAAACATGTATTGGATGGAATACATGATATAAATAACTGAGTTTATATCATAATAATTATAACAAATATAGTAAAGGAATGCACAATTATGTTATATATGGTTAAAATACTTGTACCATTATTTTTATATATGAAATGGATATACGGCACATATTTGATCTAGGCCTGGTGTGCGATCCAAATTAGATCTGTTTACAATCAAGTTGCTGACCACCCCCTTCAAAGTGGAAAATCCTGGATGGTTTGTGGAAAATCACTTCGGTTTAGATTTGTTTAAAAAATCACATATTTGCTTCAGGCACAACAATACTGGATGGTTTGTGAAAAATCATCTCGCCTGAGGTGCGACATGGATTTAGGGCCTCGCCTTGATGCCCAGGCGAGCGCCTTGAAAGACTTGGACAACATCAATTGATACCAAAGCATCATGGCTCTCTTTATATGGATGGCAACTTTAATAATGCTTGCACTGTCTTTCCTTTTACTTTTTTTTTAAAGTTTGACTGCATTAAAAGGATATCATAGGACCGTTAATGTGGACAATAGGTTTTGTTTTTGAAATATATACTTTTAATGAAATTTTCCTCTGGAGCAAATGTTGCTTCTTGTCTGCATGTTTTGCGATGTCCAATTCTCTTTCATCTACTCATTCAGGGCACATGTGTATCATTCTATTAATTGCGTTTTTGTGGTCTATGCAGATTCTTTACATGCCGGGCATGAGTATGCTCACCATATTCAAGGATAGCTCGTTGAGAACATCCATCTTTGATGATTTTACGTATTATGAAGATCGACAGAAGATTATGTACGAAGAAAAAATACGGTTGCTTGGTAGGAACTACGAGTATCCCACCCTTTTCCTCCCCAAACCCGCCCCTGTGAAACAAGTTGTCACAATCAGGGAGCCTCCAAAAGTCGAGGTGAAGCCGTTTAAGCCGAGTAACGTCGAGGCAAATAAAACCTCTGCAGTTACAAGCCAGGTTACTTTGGAAATCGAAGATAAAGATGGATCCAAGAACATACCATCTGTCGACCACCAGGATTCTTCAGAAACTGAAAATACACCGATATCCAGCGACACAGACAAACGTGGGCCTGCCGCATCTAACTTCACCGGCCAGGATGTGTCTGCTGCTTCTAGTGGCAGCGCGGAAGATGCATCATCTGCATCAGTTGAAGTAAAAACCGAAGCTGAAGCAGAATCTACTCAACAAGCACCTGGTGCAGGTGCCATAGTGCAGATTGCTTCCTTATCGATCGACGACAAGGAAGAAGATGCTGCAGCGAATCTGTCCACTGCAACAGCTGCAGGTTCCTCCAAGGTGGATGTTGTGAACGTGGGATCGGTGCCTGTGAAAGTTAATGGGTTCGTTGCTGATACTTTTACTGTAGGAACGATACCCATCGGCACCAAGAGCAAACCTGGTGCCTTCGGGTAGGTCGGGTCGGCAGAAATCATCAGTTGACACCTGCTCGGCGCTTTGGCTTGTGAAGGAAGGATGACTCTATCGGACGCCAGCATTTCTTGCCTCGATTGCATCCCAGATTCATTAACAATATTCTTCTCTTCAACCCATGTCAAGTATATTTTGCTAAGTTCCTCCCTCCGTCGTCTTCGATGCGTCATCGTGTAACCAGCGGCGCTGTTTCGAAATCTTTCTTTTGGGTTTTTCATTGGTCATACTAATGATGGTATAGGTTCGGGGTTATGATTTTTTTTTCTGGGTGGTAATCAAATCTGATAATTCGTAGTTCCAGAGAGATTGTAAAACGATTCATACCCATTAAACGTATACTGACTCGGATCTCCTGATCCCTCTCTCTCTGCATCTTCTCGTTGTGCTTCGGTTTCATGTTTCTTGTCTTTGTATTGATCATCTTTGGAGGAAAAAAGCTGGCAGTTCTCGGTGAATTTGTGTGGCTCTTATATGGCGATATAGATTTGTGAGCTTTAAAAGATTGATCTTTTATTAAAGTGGTGCTTGCTCTGCTAAGGATGATGGAATGGAGAGGTGATATGATGAATAAAGGAGTTAATTTCGTATTCTTCTTCCTTTGGAATGATTTTTTGGCAGGTTTGCTGGCGTCAGTAACATTGGAAATAAGGGGCACTTATTAATTAATATAAACTTACAAGATTGGACTCAATAAGTTCAAGCTTTGGAATGTTGGCTCAGACTCGAACTGGTTGAGTTTGATTTGGCTTACGAGCTTCTTGGGTTAGTGACCGTCCATCCACAGTGCAAACAGACGTTAACTTTAATGACATAAGCGGTATTAATTTTAAAAAAAGAATTATATGGTCATTTTATACCCTCCTCATCCTCTTCTTCTCCCTCCTCTCACCCCATCCTCTTCCTTCTCCTCCAACCTCCTCCTCCTCCCTCTCCGCCTGAAACTCCTCCCCAGCCCGCACCTCCTCCCAGCTTCGCCCCGAGCTCCCCGCACCTCCTCCCAGCCTGCGGCCCCCACTCCTGCTCCGCCCAGCCCCGCACCGCGTCACCACCATGGCCCACTTCATCTCCGCCCACAAGATCCACATCAAGGACTACCTCTCCAGCCTCTCTATTCAAACCCGTATCGCTGGCATTGTCACAGAGTTTGTCACAACCATGGTCGACGCCGCCAAGGTGGAGTAAAATGCATCCTAAATAAGTTCCCAACACGTCCACTAGCTATTTCGAACGGTTGTGGTAGTAGATCAAAATCTGATAAGGATGATTTTCATAAACTGATCTTTTCTCTTCATCAAGAATTACTGGCGGAAAAGTAACTAGCACAACTACAACCAACTTAACTGTAACCAAGCTTTCATGTAACCAACTCAACTGTAATTCATCTCAACTTTAGCCAAACTCATTTGTGACTCAATCCAATCTCAAATGTAACTTTTCCAAATTCAACTGTAACTGATTCAGATGTAGCCATAGAGGATTTAGATGTATACATGGATGATTCGGATGTAGCATCGCCAAGTCTGCTGGCGAAAATAAACAAAACTCAAGCGGTGAAGTAGCCTACAAAAGGCTCTTCCGTCTCGCCCTCTAATTGGAAGGCGGTCCAATAGAGGGATAGGTCTACTCCAAAACTACGCCACTAAGACGGGTGAGAGAGACTTTCCGGAAAAGTCACTCTAAAAGAAAAATCGACCCGACCGGTACGGGCTAACGAGCTCGAAAAACTAAAACCAAGGGTCCTCCAGCCTAGGTACCCTAAAGAACAAGGGTCAGCGGAACTGGTCTTTAAAAGAAAACCTGTGGATCCCATAGAGGCGTAAAAACTGCGAGCGCTCGCGAGAAAACCGAGAAAAAGATTGGGATCCTAGACCCGCGCACCAAGCGACCGCTACCCTAACTGGGCTTCCTAATCTCCTGCCCAGTTGAGGGTCACCGCACCCTCGCACAGTCAGGCGTAAAGGTCACCATGACTGGCGCTCTTAATTATCAGTCATCAATGACTTGATCCCTCATCCTTTCTTAATCCTTTATGTGGTTGATTGTACAGATCTATGTCTTTTTTATCAACGATCTTATTGATATAATGATTCAACATTGATTTCACTTATTCATCTACCACATCATTTCTCAATCTCTTCAATGGTCGACTATACAATTCTAGGTATTTTGTCACTACCTATCTTTGATGATATGTATAAATAGTAGAGTATACCTAAAAGATTAATTTATGAAGATGATCGGTCTTTGTGGTCACATCTTATTATTTCTAAAATCATAAGATCGTCATCTACGCTTTGGATATGGATCTAGCTAGTCTTTATCATTTTGTTTTATATGGTACCTAAACAAGAATCATGTCTCAATTGTACCAGTTCCAGTTGAGACATCAAAAGAGGGATGTTTTCTGATCATTTGTCATAACATCCTATATATAATACATTGTATGAATAGTAGACTATACATAATGATCAATTGATTGATGATTTCTTATTCGTAAAGATCTTGAGAAATCATTATTGACTTTGAGAGAAGATTTCTAATATTTTAACAGATGAATTCTCAGAAGATCATCATATTTTCTCCTATATAAGTAAGATATTAAATCCGATCAATGTTTGTAAATGTGAAATTAACCAGTGGCATCAAGGAGATTTCCTATGATGATTAAGCCATCTTATTCGAGCAGTGTCTCATAGGTAGATAGAAGTCGATCATAATAAGGCCATCCATAGTCTTTTATAAAAAAATGTGGCAGCAGAGTCATACGTTGCAAGGCTTACAATGTTCATTTGTGAAGCAAGAGTTTCACTAATTGAACAATCCTCAGCAGATTTTGATTTCGAGCGATTGTAGCCAATGGACATATGCATCTAATTTCGAACTTCTATCCAAAAATATGTTCAGAAGGTATCACTCCACCAACCTAGTTTACATAAAGTTACAATGGTATAGATAAACGTGATTAAGATTTCTACATGTGGTGGGGATGTGAACTTTCAATAGTGCAGCATAATCATAATTCATAAACAATCCACATCTAGCCCTTCATCAAACATTGCTCAAGATGCTTCTTTATCTCACTTGGTTTCCCTATGTGAAGGGGTGAGATCATGTGTTCACCATTCTATCTCTAATTATTACGAGTAATGACTTATCTGATCTCGAATGCAATCCATTGATGTACTGTTAACTGTATTGATTCTAAGAGATTATATCGATATATTACAAAACTCTAACTGAAGTCAGGTCATGAATGATAAGAAGAATGCTCCTCTAACCTCATGCTTAAGATCCATATTTAAACTGTCACCTTTTAATTAATAATAAATCATGTTTAATGGATCTTGAGGTGTGGATGTTGAGTCTTTGTTCTTGGTTTTTATCCAATCAATCAGATTTAGTGGACAATCTGGGATCTTGATCTGAGTGTGACCTCATATTATGATTCTAAAATGTGACTCCAGTATAAAAATGATTAATATGGGTAATTAATGTAGGATGAGTAGAATGGGGTTTTACATACCAAACAACTTGAAAGCCTGTTTCATTGCAAGTAGCTTTAAATTTTAATTATCAAGGCCAAATTACTTGCTTTCTTTTGGAACCACTAAATTTCCTGTTATTTTTAATTAATTAAGATTTACTCAACATTTGTTGATGTTCTTTTCTCCCTATTCCATGGATTGCAGGCATAATACCTGCACCGTTGTATTGGGAGAGTTGGATGTCAGTTTCTGAAGCAAAACTTACCAGGTATGTATGTTATAATTTTGTTCAAAGATATTATATGCTTTTATTTCTCTTCTAATATAATTGGGATGCATATACATAATGCAATTTCTATTGTTACATGTTAACTGCTATGAATATTTATGCAATATAATTGTGACATACTGTAGTTCCGTGGCTTATTAGTTAATTTGTGAATGTCATATGTATAAAAAAAATCCCTAATTTTTAGTACTATAATGTGATCTTTAGTGAACATGATACTACAGATGATATGTAAACGGGTATCCCAGATCCGTAGAAGCGGGCCTCACAGATATCGGGATTCGGGAACAACAAAAAAATAAATTTTGTAATGACAATATCAACAAATCTGCACTTAAAATAATGAAAATATCTGATTTCTTCTCGCATGAATGAGCCCGTCTCGGGAGGTGGCAAGTGTGGGCACCTGATCCTTACACAAAACCCTAATCAAATCCCCGCTCTCTTGGTGGATCCTTTCAACGATCCTACCACCTCTCCCGAGCACACCCTCAACCTACGAGGCCGCCACTAGGAGCCTGCCGTGAGAGGCCGTCGTCCTTCCCGTCCTCCTCAATGATCCTCTCCCAAATCCTAAAATATTTAAGGTTGTAGGAGAAGGGGCCGAGTGGAAGGGGAAAGAAGGAAGTGGTAGTCGTGGGTGGGGGGTGCTCTACTGGAGAAGAATCAGAGACGGAAAGGGAGACGTGGAGGAGGATGGAGAGGAGTGGAGATGGAGAGTCTAGAGATGGAGCTTAGGATTAGGGCTCGGAGGAGAAGTCGGGTGGAAGGGGGAAAGAAGGAAACATGAGTGTAGCATCGGTTAATATATATTGGAAAATTTATAAAAACTGTAACTTGCATCCATACTTATATTATATATAATGGAAAAATATATAAATTTAATCGAGTTATTGAGTTGAGAACGAGCCAACTCGAGCTCGGACTCATTAGGTTTTTGACTCATGCTCACGAGCTCTTATCGAGCTCAACCTGAGTTGAGCTCATCGAGCTCTAGCCTTTCTGACAACCCTATGCACATGACTATAAATTTCTGCCACATGTTAAGATATATGCATGCAAAATTTTACGACTCTTCTAGAAATCCGCACAGGTAAATAAATAAATAAAAACTAAATAAATCGGTGGGTATGGATCATCTTCGAAGTAACACATGATTTAAATTTTACTGAGATTATATTCATTTATTCTGCATTTTTTATTTCTTTGGCCATATCTGACTTCTAGGGTATCGTTCTAAGAGTTAGAGTATGGGAGAAGAATTTTAATAATATTTAAAATACATGACAACTAAATTTGAAAATAGAAAATGTAAGTGGATTGAAGAACAAGAATAATAGCATGAATTTAGACATTTGAGGGGGGTTAAAACGAAAAAACATTGAAAATAAATCTCAATTTAGAGAGTAGAATGCAAGCAATTATCTCACTCCAATTCTCCTCCTCCAAGTGCTCCTAAGAAGCTAGCTTTATCCTCATAGGGTGATATGGAAAAAGCTTCTCCAATGAATGTGAGATTGTCTCTATCACTAGCTAAATGACTTGAAAGAGAAGTATGAAACATAATCACAAAAGGCACCGTCTTTACTATGTTCCCGCGAATGAGGATGTACATCTTGGGGAGAGATGGAACTTCTTCACTTCTCTAGCATGGGATGTTATGATCAGTTGCACAAATTCCCCTCTATTGAGTAAAATACTTAGATTGTTTGGTAGAATATTCTCAAAAAGAAGTAGCATCCATGCTATTCGCCCTCTTGAAAATAACATAAGGGAAGGTATAAGTATGTTGTAGTTAGTGATGATATTCCAAAAAAAACAGCGAGAGGGTGATAAAATGGTATCCTGCTATAAAGTGGTAGAAGAAATATAAACATGCTACAATGGAATGACAAAAGAGTAATAGAGTAATAAGCATACTACGATGAAATAGCAAGAGGCGAGTAAGCATTCCAAGATAAAGTGGCGAAGTTCATGAGGAGAAGAAGGCAAAATCTTCCCATAATGAGGGAAGGTGATCCTTAAGGTACCCTTCACAACTTGACAAAAAAGGCGAGGCTCCGCGAGCCCCTTTTTCCCCATCTTAGTGACCACTGAGATTGACCAGCTACCTAGCTATTCCTTATTCCCGCAAGTCGAGAAAATCAACCATCGATCTTTGGGGAAAGTGCCAGCTACAGAATTGGGGTTCTGGAGGGATTGTGGCGATAGTATAGGCAAATCAGATCGTGTGTCTTCAAACTGCCTACCCTTCTCCTGATTACTATTCTCCATGTTATTTTTTAGGCCTTGCATCATTTTCATTAGAGCTTCGATGTCATTAGAGAGTGGTTGGGTGCTCCTGGTCCATGAGGTCATCACTCTTATGATCATGGATCCCACTAGGGTTCGTTTGGTTAACGAGTTACCTCAGGGTAACCCGATTTACCCTCTGCATTCCTGGGTCATTCATGGGTTGAAATTCCATCACAAATCAATGTAGCATCACATCACATTTCTTATTCCAACCCTCTATCAACCCTCATAACCATCCAAACTGCTACTATTCACAGGAGGTTACCCCAACCCGGTAACCAAACGAGCCCATAGGGACCCCTTTTTCATGTCAATCCTCTTTCATCCACGGATTTTTAGTTTGAAGACTACGCCTAGCAGGGAAAATCCATTTTCATTCCTAACTAAATAGGCATGGGAGTAGGGGCTTCTTCCCTTTTGTTATGGTGTAAATATCTCTATAATACATATACATACATATCCTACCATCTTTTTCATAAATAGTATAATGTATCAACGTCAATGAGAGTATTAAGGATCTGTTTCTTATGTTGGAATCAAACCATATTAGAATGGAATAAAGTCTGGAATGAAAATAAGGGGCAAAGGGAAAAAGTTCGAGTTTCCCTTCATATGGTTCATTTGATAGGGGAATAGAACTGTTATAATTAGACTTAATTTCTTAGTTTCCGTTATGATAAAATAAGGGCATAACTGACATTGCAAAAGGGCGGAACTATGAATTTTGTAAGAATATAAAAGCACAATTGATATTGCAAAAAAAAGCCAAAACTGATATTGCAGAATTTAAGAGTATAACTGTGAAAAAAAATCCAAACTATATTATAATTATGAATATAATCAATATGGCACGAATAATAACACTATGTTGACTTTTGAAGGAGGTCAGATGCATGATCCATACCACTAACTCCATTTCAGGAATGCATGTATAGCAAGACGGATCCTCTGTTGTAATACAGCAGATGCTGTAACGCAGGGATCTGTTTGATGGAGATCGAACGACCCTCATCGGGGGCCGACCATCCTCGCCCCCTATGAAGGTCGTCCGATCACCATCAGACGGATCACTGCGTTACAGCACCTGCTGTATTATAGCAGAGGGTCCATGCTCCATGTATAGAGCTGAGGGTAAGCCATACCCAAATGTGGGTTGCATCCTCGATATCCAGAGTAACCTTGCAACTAGGATTTTCAATGAAAATACCTACTAGATAAAGGTCAAATTCTAAATAAAATAGAGATTTTTACCCGACAGACCCTATAAACTTTTTAAATTACCTCTACGACCTTTTGCACAACGTAATTACCCCATCGACCCTAAAAATTACCCCAAGAACCCCCACGGGCTTCAAACAGATTACCCGAAGGGTTCATGGGGTAAGAGTTGGCAAGTTTACGGGATCGAGGAATGAATTAGGTTGTTTCAAAGGTCGTAGAGGCAATTGGTAAAGTTTATAGGGTCTGCCGGGTAAAAATCCCAATAAAATATTGTAAGAGGCGCAAAGCAGTTGTTTGCATCAGGAAAGACCAACCCATCACTGTCTCATTTGACATTGTAACATCATTCTACTAATTGCATCTTAACAAATATAGTAAATACTGCATTATCCAATGACTTGGAGATGGAGTTGTATACAGCTGATACCGGCGATGTTTCTTGGCATTTCTGCAACAAAATATTGTAAAATGAACAATACCCAATCAGCTACTACTACAAGAAATCTAAACCTGATAGGTAAGCTCCAAAAAACGTAGACAATGCGACCCGCAGATAAAAACTGATCACATTTCTTCTTCAGACGCAGGGTCACATATCATGAGCCAGCTCCAGTTCAATTGCCAGTAATCTTCTGTTTTTTTCGTAGCTCTATTTCCATAGCAAGTCTCCTGTTTTTCATTCTAGTTTCATGCAATTCTTCTTCCAATTTTTCTACCAACTCCTTCAATGCCTTCTGACGATCCCTGTATTCCTCGCACCTCATGAACAGTTTTACATTTTCTTTACCGATCTTTTCAATCATGGTCGAATCTGGAGAAGAGATCATCTCGCTGTCTGCATGAGGCAACTCGTCTTCGAGCATGGGGACCGGAGCAAAGCCTTCTGTGCCAGAGGCACTAGGAACAGGAGTCGGAACCACATCAAGCCCACAATGAAGCCTGTCATCAGCCAACTGTGGTTGCCAACTAGGTGAAACAATGGCGCATGGCTGAGAAGATGGTGGTTCCGATGACCGATTGGCCTTAGGCACCGGAGGAGTCTGGTTTGCTTGATTTTGCTTAGCACGTATCTCTGCGTTCTCGGACTGGTAGCCTATTAAGTGGCAGTGGGACTTCCAGTAATCCAAGATCATTTGTCTGAGCTTCACCTCCAGCCTGTGGAAAATCGGTGATCTTTCAAAGTCCTGCTTGTCGTGGGCTGGCTCGAGAAAATTTGCCTCAAGAACTCCAATGACACATTTGCCCCGACAGCTTGCTTCCTGGAGCAGCTTGCAGAAGGCCAAAATGAGGCGGTTTTTGTGGTAGATATTGAAACCAAAGGTGCCGAGAATAGGGGCTTCTTTGGTGAATCCGATGGTTGCTGCAACCGACTCGTCCTTGCCAACAAACGGACGGTAAGGCACCACCTTCATGAATTTCATTTCACTTACAAGGCTGAGATGTTCAACAGGCTTCCCCCGTAATATGATTCGGAAATTGGCGAATTCTCTGAGATAAAGAATCGAAACATATGCCCGCAGAGAATAATGAAAGGTATAAGATATATGTGACTGTATTATTTCAGCACGATGGGAGGTGGATGCACCTTTGGCATTATTATCCCGAAGCCTTATGTCATGTGCATCTTCAAAGTCCAATTCGAAGAGGCCATCATCATCATGCCACAGATTGTACACAAAAACTTTCGTTCCATGACAGCCAATATCCCCGAACTGCTTCATAAGCTCATCTTTGGTGGTGAACGGAGACCAATCAATTATCACCTTCAAGCTGTCATCCCAATCACCCTGGGTACCGTAAAGTAGCGGCATTGCTTGGTCCTCGGCAATCTCGAAGTCAACCATCGGAACAATGATATCATTTTTCATGGTTTTCATCAGGTAAGTATATGACAAAAGGCCAATACTTTGAGTTCGAACATTATTGCGATTGGAGCAACTGAAGACAATGGCATCAGCACCTAACCGCATCGTGCTCGTCTTAAAACCATTGCCATACTGCCCAATTGTTTTAGATGCTTTCTTGGAGGAAAAACCCAGGCTCATGCATCGTCGAATACCTTCAGGATCCATACCCCCACCATCATCTTGAATAACCAAAACTGGACTATTATCCTTCTGGTTGAAAACTCTGTCCACTTTGACAAAAGTTGCACCGTTGCATATCTCGTCTACGGCATTATCTAGCAATTCAGCTATCGCCCCAAAGGCCCAGGTGTGTGAAGTCGCATTGGAGTGCAGAAACTTTGGGTGTACTCTTGCACGCTCAAACTCTGAAGATTCCAGTTTTTCATCTGGCGTATAGCATGGAGCAGGAAAAGCATCATCAGAACCTGCTTTCCAGAAGCTGCGGCAATTAAGGGTCGGATACTGGCTAGGGAGAGCTGTGGGCTTCGCTTCATTGTGTTTGTGTTCTAATATCGAGACTGTTTCCGATGAATTATTTCCTTTCCCCTTGGCATGAGATTTCCTTTGATAAACGATTACATTGTTGTGAGGACCAAACTGTGAAGCAGAAGACATTTATGCTTCCTACAATCTCAATAAAAGACAAGCTCACCTGCAAAAAACTAACAACAAAGAGAATGATGAGTAAAAGATAACGACAAAGTGTACACACTATTAATCATTCTAAATCTTAAGTTATTGAGTGGAGAAAAGATTTGAAAAATGCCAATGGGGAGAACTGCAAGTCCGCAGCTCCTCAAAAAAGTAAGATAGTCTCCACAAAAACCCAACTCAGGAAGTACAAAAGACGTCGAAGTGTTCAAGAAGTTCAAGCAAGTACTCGAGCAGTTTTGCTGATTTAGAATTATTGTATAAAAAAGCATTAATGTTATATCACAGTTATCACTCAGAATGCACAAAAGAGCAAACTTCAGAGGCAATTAATAAACTACTCTTTTTCAGCATGTTACTTTGATCAGCAAACTTTAAAACCTCAACATCGAGTTTTACTGCAGTTCACGATCTTTGAACCTCAAATCTGAACCTTACTGACTAACCAAATTTCATCGACTATTACGTCATCTCAATTGACTAATCTTATTCAGTTGATTAGCCCAAAATTTCAGACGGACACTTTTTCACTCCAATGTTTTACTTGCATTAATTAATTGACTGTTATTAAATTATTTTCATAAGTATTAATTCTCAGTCAACTATATTAATTTTCTGTTGACTACTGCTTGAAGTTTCAGTCAGTTGCTCTCAGCCTTAATTACTGACCTTGCTTAAAATTCCCGAAGACGAACTATACATTAGGCCCTTTACCACCCTCAGCTATCCCCGACCCGAACCTCTTAAAACTGCCAAGCCTTGCGGGGAGGTTTCAAGCCGCGAAAGGAGAGTGGAGTTCCAGAAGATGGAAGGCCTGTAATAATCAGCTTACTGGAAATTCAGAAAGCCCCCATTCGCACTAGCTGTGAGTACCAGAGAGAGAGAGATCAAACATTGGATGTCGAGGCTTTACTGGATCACTTGAGTTGACTAAACTTCAAAATCGGTCGACTAATCACCCCCCTCCATCGACTAATATTATTTTAAGTTGAGTAAATTTGCATGCATCTGGATGTATCTTGTATATGTGTTGTTAAACCCCCACCTAACTATATTAAATTATCTTAAATGATTATTAAGCTGCCTCTAGCATATAGGACCTTTGAAGCCTTGGCATCACCTTAACTCAAGCTTTTGTGTTCACTTAAGTGAGTTTGTAAGTCCAAATTCTCAACCTTTTGTCTCATCTTCTCAAATTCAAGTGCTCCAAGCATCTATCTTGTTCCCGAGCTACTCATGACTTGTACATATGCTCGCTAGGCTCTGTAAATTTGTGCATTTAATTTGATACTAACAAGTCTGTCTCTATAATGTTGTTGTATACAAGTAACCAAGTTGTGAATTCCCTTTTTAGTGAGAGAAAAATTATCACGGGGTATCCAAGATAGAGAACTAGAACAGGAGGTTGTGATACCCTTGTTGAGGTAGTGCTAGATAGTGGAAGGTTTCTTTGATAATAGATTGGTGGGGAAATCCTAGAGTGGCTACGTTAAAGTAACACTGAGTTTAGTTTAGATTGCATGCTGGATGTTTCTATTACTTCTACTTCTTATGCTTCAAGTTCTTTTGGTCAAATATTAAAAAATGAATGGATCCACAAGAATGAAATGAGGAATCTAAAATCTAACATGGTTGGATCCAAAGAATAAACATAATCAAATGAAATGTTTGTATGTACAATGAAGAGCAATGGAGAACCTGCGCATAGCCAATAACAATTATTGATGTCATTGGGCTCAATATAGCCATCGATGTGTTTTCTATTTCTAGCTTTTTTTCTATGTTAGCTATTTATATTTGTAACCCTTCCATGTTTAGGAGTTGTGTTAAAAACTATTATGTAATTGTCACTTTATTGGACCTGGGGTTTAACACTATATGAGGAACCATACCCCATTAATAAAATTCAATCAACTAGATTTCTATTTTTCTCCACATGATATCAAAGCGAATGATCTTAGCTTGGAATTTGTGCTAAAATCTTTTTTAGGGAAGTTTGTGCCAAAATCTTGACACCACCATCGCCTCAACACCACCACCATGCCCTAGCATCTACCCACCGGAACCACTCCACTACCCTTGGGGGTCCCCATTGGCGCCCCCCCCCCCACCCAACCACCGACCCTAGCGTCAGCCGCCCCACTGCCCTAGCGACTCTCCACATGCGCCACACCTCTACCTTAGTGGCAACCGACTCTCCAACAGTGTTGTCAGCCACGCAGTCGCTGCCAATCCTTGATGTGTGGTGGTCCAAGCAGTTTCTATCGCCATCATCTTCAATGAGTTCACTACTGCTACTTCTGGTGGCTACTCCCCAATCCCTCTGATTCTCTCTCCCTAACCACAATGTTCATGACTCCAGCCGAGACTAAACCCCCGATATCCATCTCTTCCATGATGGTTCATGGGATTTTTATCAAACTAAAGGTGCAAACAACTATGTATTCTGGTCTCGAGCCTTTAAGGTATTCACTGACGGTCAAAGAATGATCATGTTCTGATGAAGAATTCATTAAAAGAAACAGACAAGGAATATGATTTTAACTGGCGGACAATTATCAAGCCATGCCATGTATGAACAACATCGAGCCCACTATTGCAACCAATCTCTTGTACAAGGAGATGGCCAAGGACATGTGGGATGAACTTAGACGACCAAATCACACCTTGCAGATATCTACATGTGGATTTGTTCTTCTTCTCAGGGAGATTCCTCACTTTCGAATATCATTGGCAAATCACCAACCTATATAAGGAACTCACCATCTTCTAGCCAACTTGCTGCCCCAAACAGGTGGCAAAACAATTTGATTGGAAAGTTTACATGCTCATTGTCAGACTACATCTTGTTATCAGATGGTGAAGGATCAGTTCCTCGGATGTGATAATATTCCTTGCATCAGGGTGATTTTCGGGCAATTGCTATAACTGAAGACTTCTATTGGATAGACGAGTCCTACTACTCAAATTGTGGAGAACATCGCCTTTCTTGTGATATCCGAACATGGTGCTCGTTACAGTTCTCGAGGAGGTCGAGGTTGACTCCGATCATGATCATGATCGTACCTACATCCATTTCACTCATTGTCGTAGGTCCAATCATCCATCTGATAGTTGATGGGCAATCACCTTTAATTATGATGCATGCGACATAGATGGCCCTTGATCAAGATCTGGTGAGACATACTGTCAAACTTTCTGCTACAGACTATTCTAGGCTCATGCCGCTTCTATAGAGCTCTCATACTCCTGACAGTACTCCTATTGCGAACTTGACTATAATCTCAGATAATATAGCCTACTCTGCTTCTGCCTTAGCACTAGCATGGATAATTGAGTATGACACATCAACTCATTTGATTGGAGAAGGTAAGTTTCTGTCTTCTCTAGAACCTTCATCCACTGTGAAGTATATTCACTTCCAATCACTACCATTAGGGATATGGACTTTTCATCTATACTCCGTCTATCTTGAGTTTTTTGTACTCCTGAACTTCCTTTGAGATTACTATATGTACATAGATCATGTTTGAAGCTCGGCTACAAAGTGGCTTTTGATGATGATCTCGTTATTTTTAGAACTGGACGATGCAGCTCTTTGGTTGAGGCCACAAGAAAATTAGTTTACTGCCTCAATATCACTACAGATTCTATTTTTGATAGTGATAGATCTCTCTCTACTGACCCATTTCTTTGGCACTTACGTCTTGGTCATCCTTCTACTAGATATCTCTCTCAGATGTTTCCTGAACTAATCTCACTAAAGATTTTTGAGTAAGAAGCATACCAGTTTGGTAAACAACATCAACCTTCTATTCCACAAAGGACTTAGCCTTATTGCTCCTGGCCTCTCTTCACTCTATTGTGACATTTGGAGACCCCATCCATTCCATATTGTTGATGGTTACAAGTAGTTTGTTGTTTGTGTTGATGATTATAACAGATTTTCTTGGGTGTATTTAATAAAAGAAAGGTCATAGAAAAAGAAAATTGCAAGTCCTTTTCCGAGTTTACAACATCCTCCAAGCACATTAAAATTTTCAAAATTGACAATGCTCTTGAGTTTCTTCAGTATTGTAGAGATATATTTATGTTTATGCAATATTTTCTTATTTTATTTTCTTATGTCCGCCTTATGTAATTTAACCATAGATCTCTCCTCCATATAAGAGAGCCTAGGGTTTCCGGGAATAAACAATTCTCATTCTTTTCCCAACATGGTATCAGAGCGGCGATCCTAGGCTAGAGCTCTCATACCCAAGAAAATCTTAACCCTAACCCCACCAGCCAGCCATCTCTCTCTCTTACCGCCCGCCGCCGATGGTGTCCTCTCATGCAACCGCTGCAATCAGGAGGCCTCCGCCACTGCCGTCGCCGTCGGCCACCACCGGCGACATCGCTAGTCTCCTCCGTCATCATCATTGTCGACTCTCTCCGCTCGTGTTGATGGATTTGATTGCATAAGTCTACACATGCAATCAAATCCATATACGTCTGTGTAGAGTCTGTAGACAAATCTCTATTAGTCTACAGAACCCTAGTTTTTCTTCATCGGGCAATATGTTATAGAGCAAAGTCGATATCCCGCCACATGCGCTTTCAGAGGCCTCCGCCACTGCCGTCGCCGTCGGCCACCACCGGCGACATCGCTAGTCTCCTCCGTCATCATCATTGTCGACTCTCTCCGCTCGTGTTGATGGATTTGATTGCATAAGTCTACACATGCAATCAAATCCATATACGTCTGTGTAGAGTCTGTAGACAAATCTCTATTAGTCTACAGAACCCTAGTTTTTCTTCATCGGGCAATATGTTATAGAGCAAAGTCGATATCCCGCCACATGCGCTTTCAGAGGTCCAGCATCGATCGTCAAGATGGAAGGGATCAACTACTAGCTATGGGCCATGCAGTTCATGAGCCTCATGAAATCTACGAGTAAGAAACATATTCTTACCAAGGAAGAGCCAGTTGAGAAAACTAGGGTCAATGCCTCGTGGAAGGCAGATGATGTGCATGCCAAGGTTTGGCTTTCTGGTACATTGATGATAAAGATCGCCAATGATGTTTACATCAACCACCGTCAAGGCGATATGGGATATCCTCCCAGTAACTTATTCCCAAACGAGGAATGAGACAAATTCTACAACTGCAACATGATATATTTACAATCAAGAACGGAAGGCCTCTTCATTCTCTGTACACGTCTCTGCGTGGTATATTTGAGAAACTCCACAGTTTCATGCCCCTCTCGTATACTCCTGAGAAGCAGAAGTCATACATGAATGCCACCATGATTGGTGTATTCCTAACAGCACTTGACCCAGAGTATGAGGCGGCTCGCTCACAGATACTGGTGGACACTACTATCCCTTCCATGAAGGAAGCTATCTGCAAACTCAACATGATCATTGTCTTCTCTCCTACTCCCAACCATACAACCTCTGTAATGGCAGCCTCCCGCGGTAGGGGAGGCTCTTCTCAGTTTCGTGGTCGTGGACCTCGTGATAAAGGAGGTCATACTCTCCAACCATATACTTACGGTCACCGCCCATGGCACACGGAGGACACATGCTACTCCAAGCATGGGTTTCCCACATCCGCTCGTGTAGCGGAGCAAGCTGACCCTCTAGTTGCTTCTTCGGATTAGAGGTATGATAACCTCGTTGCTCGATTGAGGGATATTATGCCTTCTGGGAGTTCTCTAGCTTCTTCGCCTACTCTAGGAGGCCACTCGAATGTTGCAGCTTCTACCTCTGCCAGTACATCTGCCATTGCCAGTACCTCAGGCAACATCTATGCTCTTACTAGTTGTCATGGATCTATATGGACTCCGGGGCGACGCACCACATGTGTGGGTACAAAGATTAGTTAGCGACTTACCGACAGGTTCCTCTTGGTAGAATTGTTGTCATAGCCGATGGCAGTGTAGGTAATATCGGTATCGTGTCGATATGGCATATTGACGTCAAATCACCTAAATCAAATCAATTTTGTGAAGAAAATAGCCTTGAAAGGGCAAATTTCGGCTATATCGACGATAGATCAGTCACTTAGCGATATCGATATATCGATGATATATCACGATATGGCTTACTATGGCTGATGGTACCGATTCCTCGATCACAGGACAAGGAGAGATCGGTTTGACACATTCGATATGTCTATAGAATATGTTGCATGCACCTGACTTTTCTAAGAATTTATTGTCTATCAGTTGGATTACGAAGGAGTTACATTGCCGTGCTATTTTTGACCAGTCGTCTCTTGTATTTCAAGACATTTCTACGGGTAGGGTGATTGATTGTGATCGTGAGCAGGGAGACCTCTACCGACTGGTCCGAACTCCATAAGTTGCCCTATCTTCTCATTCTACAGGACCCGTCTCTCCTTTCATGTGACACATGCACTTTAGTCACTTTCTCCTTCAGAAGACGTGTCATGTTCTCCCTCAAATCTCACCTCGCACATTCTTCCGTTGTGAGGCATTTTAGTTGGGGAAGCACCACCGGTTTGTGTTTCCAAGTGGTCAGAGTCGGAGCACTAACCCCCCTTTTGAGTTATTTCATGTTTATATTTGAGGTTCGAGTCGTGTTCCCGATCACCAAGGACACAAGTTTGACCTTGTTGCAGTTGATTTTTCTCGTCTGTCATGGGTCTTTTTATTAAAAAATAAGATTGAGGCTGGGGATTTGGTTAAAACTTTTACCAATGAAGTGCATAATATTTTTTCCTCTTCTATCAAATATGTGAGAACAGATAATGCTTTGGAATTATGCACCTGCGCACTATACCCATTCTTTTCATCTCGTGATATTGTTCATCAAACGACATGTGCCTACACTTCTCAGCAAAATGGTATTGAGGAGAGAGCATCACCATTTACTTGATGTTATACGAACTTTTCTTATCCAGAGTCATGCCCCACATTCGTTCTAGGGTGATGCGGTTCTTACATCATGTTATCTCGTGAATCGCATGCCATCGTTTATTCTAGGTTACAAAATTCCTTTCTCTCTGGCATTTCCAGAGAAGGAGTTGTTCTGACCCACTCCTCGCATTTTTGGCTCTGTTGCATTCATCCATCAGTTGTCTCCAGGTCTTGACAAGCTCTCTCCTAGAGCTGTCAAACGTGTGTTTGTTGGACACTCCAAGATACAAAAGAGATATCGATTCTATGATCCATTGCACTGGAAATATTATGTTAGTGATGATGTCACATTTTTTGAGTCAGTGATGTACTTTTCTCCTACAAGTATCATGTTGACTTCATCAGATTCAGATAATGAGGTCTACATGTCACCTCCTCCTACGAGTCCATCACCACCACCACCACCCTACATCACCTCCTCCTATACCGCTATCTCCTGCGATCCATGTTCCACCATTGCCATGATGATGATACTATACTCATCAGCCTGCTTGTACTCATGGTCATCGCCAGTCATCTGGCATGCCTCGGGTTTGTTCTGAATACTCTAGAAAATTCATTTCTCTCTGGCATTTTCAGAGAAGGAGTTGTTCTAACACACTCCTCGTGTTTTTGGCTCTGTTGCATTCATCCATCAGTTTTTTTAGGCTCGATTCATCCATCAGTTGTCTCCAGGTCTTGACAAGCTCTCTCCTAAAGCTGTCAAATGTGTGTTTGTTGGATACTCCAGGATACAAACGGGATCTAAATTCTATGATCCATTGCACTGGAAATATTATGTTAGTGTTGATGTCATATTTTTTGAGTCACTGATGTACTTTTCTCCTACAAGTATCAGGTTGACTTCATCAGATTCAGATAATGAGGTCTACATGTCACCTCCTCCTACGAGTCCACCACCACCAACCCCCCCCCCCCCCCAACATCACCTCCTCCTATACCGCTATCTCCTACGATCCATGTTCCACCATTGCTGCGATACTATACTCATCAGCCTGCTTCTATTCATGGTCATCGCCAGTCATCTGGCATGCCTCATGTTAACTATAAAACATCATGTTAGCTCCAAAACCTACCACCATATACTCTAGAAAACAGCATGATCCCTGGAGAAAATATCACAATGGCAAAAAATAGCATCATATACTCTTTACATCTGCGTGAATCAAATGAATTCATGTCAGATGTTTTTCTGCACCATAAAAACAGGGTGTTTTTTGTAAATAGTAAAAAAATATTTTTCTCCAACATCCTTCAAAGCATGATTGTTTATCAGTATATTGGCAACAATAAAATCTCGATGAAGAGTAATCTCCTCGGGATCATCTTTTTGAGTAACATGATCTCTTTCTTCAAATATCAACTTCAGTGACGTCTTATATAGATACCCCATGCATTCATTTCTTGTAGATGCTTGTTGTGGAGAGCCCGTCCCATCAACAAGATACCATGATGTATCATCCAAAGGAATCACTCTAAAGTCTACAATATATTCTTACAATAAATTTTTGTTTATAGAGGCAATTTGTTTCATGTTAAGATACATACATATATATGGGATATTTACACCCATAACTCTAAGTAGCTTTGTATTTACCTACATAACCCTTGATAATCATGAATTACACCCAAAAACTCCGAATAATGCTTAACCCTTACATAACATAACATAACCATGTGTCAAGTTCCATCCATTCCATCCGTTTACTTTGCCGGAATCCGCTGGTATTTAATAATTCTACCCCCTTAACAAAACTACATTTCCAAAAGATGCCTCCCACCTTCCTCAATTTTTACAACCGGCACACCGCCTTCCCGTCATCTTTCTCTTCTGATCTCGTGCACGACGGAGCTTGCCGAGGATGTGCGAAGGTAACTGCAGGTGGTGGAGGGGGCTGGAGAGGATGGGGCTGGAGGAGGGTAGGAGGAGAGGAGCAGGAGGGCTGGAGGGAGCGAAAGTAGGGATGATCATGGGCTGGGCCGGGCCCAGACCCGTAAATTTTTTTGGGCTGGGCTTGGGCTGGATCGGGCCATCTCCATGTGTGGCTGTGGATTGGGTTTCTATAACTCACCTCGACCCATTTGGTAGTATCTTCAGATCTTGCAGCCATGTTGCTTTGAAATCAAACTCTTATTCTCCAGAGGTCTCCATCTGTGATTATGTTAATTTCCTTTATGTTTAATTTCAACCATGCTCTATCCTGCTCATAAGTTGCATTGTTTATTGCAGTCTAAGCTCATATAAATTCTAGCATATGCTCAAAACATCAAAATGGAATGAATCTAATGGAACAGATGCATAATAGAATGTCAGTTCTGAACTTTTGCAATACATCCTCCCATAATACTTCATGGTAGAATTCACAAGGAAATTTTTAGACTTTTCAACTAGCATACATGATGTGCTCGGCCGAGGACATTTAGCTGATCTTGAATATGGTTTCGAGCTTTTGGATGTTGGCACAATGACTTGAAGTCGCATGTTATGTCATTTGTCGCAACCCAATCCTTCAATGACTTCCTTTCAGGCACAACTGCAACCACAAGAAAGACTCAAAGCTATTTCCATACACCCAAATCTGCACTATGTAGATATCGACTAAAAAAATACAGATTTTCTGAACATTCAAAATAATGCATCATGTTATATTGTCGATGATGAAGAAATTATACCAAGGTGGTACGAGGACACCGACTGTACACATTCTCGATGCTTTCTACAGCGACATGCGATGTGGTGGGGCTGGAGCTTGGCGCGGGGGAGGGGCAGGGGTCCAGGGGAGTCGTGACCAGGCGACACTGCAGCTGAGGAACAGGGGTGGCGTGGTGCGGTGGCGGCCCTCGCGGTCGCGGTGGATGGACTACCGAGGAGGGGGCCACCGCAACCGAGTGTGGCCGGCAAGGGGTGGAGTTATAGCTTAGGGCTTCTAAAGGGGAGGAAAATTCTTTGCAGGTTATATTTTTAACGAAATTAACTATATACGGTCGGAAAATTTTTTTTGTTATTTACCGTAGGTAAGTCGCCTCATCAAGAGGTCGCTTTGATTAAGAGGGAGCCGCCTTTTGAAGAGGCGGCTTTGGAGGAAGCCGTCTATTGAAGAGGCAGCTTTGATCGGAGATAAACCCCAACGGACGGACAGAACACCACCGCACGTGTTCATTCCTCCCAAAGCCTGCGACCTCCGCCCAAACCCTGCCTCCTCCATCCGAGCTCTCCCGCCTTCTACTCTCCTGCGACCTCTGCCAACCTCCATTGCCATCGTCTTTGCCGACGGACATTCTATTCCTCTCCTTTTCAACCTCAAGGAAGGTATGAAATATCGTGGGTTTAGGGTTTTGGTCATATTTGGAGCTTAAATGATTGTGTTAAATTGATTTTTTCGTCACTAATCTATTATTGTCGACGTAATGTTATTTAGGATGTCTCGGGAAGTTCGTTGTTTATGTCATTGTGGGGGAATAATATCAAAGTCGAGTAAGGACGTGACCTATCTAGGAGGTCGTATGAAAACCATCAAGATTGATCACGAAATGTCATTCTCGAGGTTGATTGAGCACATTAAGTTCATCTTCAGGTTGGAGTTATCGCAAGGACTTGAGTTACATGTGTTTCATAGAATGTCTCAAGATGGGGTAATTTTTTACATTGGGTGCGTCGAGTTTGATGATATATGGCGATAGAAAAATCTTACAACGATTGAAAAAAATCTTACATCAAACTTCCATATCTTTTTAGAGCCTTTGAAGAGGTCATTCCTGGTTCAGTTACAGATATTGACATAGCAACAATGAATGAAGGAGAGCTATTTGAGAGGGCCTTCTGGGCATTTGGATCTTATATTGAGGCATTCAGACACTGCAGACCCATTGTTAGTGTGGATGGTACAAACATGTATGGAAGGTATAAGCAGAAGATTCTTATTGCTTACTTAAGCGATGCAGCTAACCACATTTTACCGTTGGCTTTTGCGTTTGTTAACGAGGAGGATGGCCCTAGTTGGGCTTGAATTCTGGAGAGGCTACGTTTGCATGTTTTCCGTGACCGTGCAGGACCGATTTGTATGTTATCTGATCATGCTCGTGGGATACGTGCTGCACTCAGATACCCAGAGGTTCAATTTCTTCCACCATACGTCCATTGGCACTTTTGTCTACGACACGTGGGTAGCAATTCAATGATGCCCACAAAAATCAAACACTGAAGCGATTGGTCATGAGGGCAGGAAAAGTCTATTCACAGGCAAAATGGCAAACTTACATGGACAAACTGAAGGAGTGCGATGAGAATGCTGCAAAGTGGTTTGACACACATGATTGTCCAAAAGAACGTTGGACGATTGCATTTGATGGGGGTACAGTTCTGGTTACACAACCACAAACTTTTCTGAGAGCTATAACGTTGTTCCTAAGGAATCAAGAAGCCTGCCAGTTGCGGCATTGGTGTTGAAGACATACTACAACTGCATTAGCTACTTCTGTGACCGTCAGGAGGAGGTGCGTAATTGTAATGTACGCGGTGAGAAATATGCTAAATACGTGCATAACATGTTGAAGCGTTGGATCGACAGAAGTAATAGGCACCGTTATTTTCGCATATAATGAGCACCTTTGCACATGTACGAGGTCGTCACAGGACAACGCATGACACAATTCGGACTAAAAGGTGGAAAGAAACAAACTGTCTTGGTTAGCGATGCATCGTGTACATGTCAAAAATGGCAAACTCACAGAATCTCGTGTTCTCAAGCATGTGTCGTGCTATCTCATTTGAACACAGATGTGGAAGAATACGTAGGCCCTTCGTATACATGTCAAGCTCGGTCCTACATTTACGAGAATACAGTTCAATCTCAATGTGGCACTTGTGGTGTGGAAGGCCATAATAGGAGGAACAATACGCATGGGACTATGGAAGGACTCAAAATACGTGCGATAACTATGGTCGATTGGGTCATAACAGTAGGAAATGTCCTAACAGAAATAGTATGTGAATGATGTAATTTACAATATTTTTAAACTATTTAAATTGTGAGTCAATGTTAAACTGTTTCTAATGTTTTTTTCTAAATAGATAGAGCCAGGACCAATTGACCGATCTCTTTTACGGCAGTAGCGGGAGCACCGTTCGACAGTTGTTTGTTCAGGCGATGTAAGTATAGATTTTAAAAATATTCACATTCTATTATAAAAATTGTATTCATAGTCTATATGTTTTGATTTTCAGGTGACGAGATTTCTACGTTGCAGACGACAGGAGAGCACACTGAGGCATGTTCCCTTGAACGAGCGCAATGTTTCCCATATTTGTGTAACGGATTTTTCGGATGTAATGCAGATAGATTTCATTTCCCTGGACTGGCATTTGGTTAGAACTCTAGTAGAGAGATGACGTCCTGAGACACATAAATTTCACATGCATAATAGAGAGATGATTGTCACATTGCAAGATGTCGCTTACATTTTTGGGTTGAAGATAGATAGTCAAGCAACGATTGGTCCTACCAATTTGCCCAATTGGGTAGGATTGTCTGAGCGTTTGCTTGGAGTTCGGCCAGAGCGACCCAACATTGATGGCGCTCGAATACGCATGACTTGGCTACTTGAGCACTTTTTAGTTCTGCCAGAGGACACCGAAGAAGATATCATTTCGCGTTACACATGGGCTTACATTCTACATCTCTTGGGTGGTGTGATCTTTCCTGACAAGTCAGAAAACAATGTCTCACTGATCTATCTACCATTTTTAGAGGATTTGGAGACTTGTGGGACATACAGTTGGGGCTCATTTTGTTTGGCTTACTTGTACAGGCAGTTATGTGTTGCATCGAGGCCTGACGCAGTTGAGATTGACGGACTCCTGATCATGTTACAGTTGTGGGCTTGGGAGTGATTCCCCCATATTGCCCCGGTCGTTCACCACCGACCTCTTTGGCAATGGAAGCCCATGGGGGCAAGATGGCATGTAGAGTTTGACATTACAGTGGAATCTACACATGTGATTCGACTATATAGGGATGCACTTGACGTCCAACTCGAGGAGCATGTATTGACTTAACCCGTTGGTAACGCTTTCTTTCACTTAGCACTTGATTCTATCGCTTATTTTTGTTTACATATCTAATTTTATGTAGGTGGTATGGACTCCATATTCACAGGAGGTGTTGTCCCTATTACCGTTATATTATCTTGGCAATGAAGACTTGCATGTGGCTCGTGTCCCATTGATTTATTTTTGTATTATCGAGCTACACACACCGGATAGAGCCCTTCGTCCGTTTGGTAGAATTCAGGGGATTCTGATGGCTTGAGATACGTCATCTCATTTGCATTCGATCGATCTCTGAGGGAAGAGCAACATCGATTGGACGGAGTTCCATGCAGTTTATGTTAGACTATGGAACTTCCGTAGGGACTACGTTGTGCCAATGACACCCATTCCATTGGGAGGACCAGATACGACTGTCGACTACTTGCCATGGTATCGTAGTATTACACGACGATTCATTGGTTGACATGGCAGCACACTCGATTATGCAGTAAGAAAAAAGTAACCTAAGTAGCTATTATGGTATCATTTATCATGTTCTGACAAGAGTTGCTGATATTGCAGATGTCTCGCTTCGACGAGATTGTACATCTCTGTGATGACGATGCTCCACGGATTAGAGAGCTTGCTGCTGAAGCAAGTTCTTGTCTACGTAAGTCTATACAACGACAATTCCGCAATGGTCCTGATGAGGAGATTTTACAGGAAGATGCCAAGGCAGAAGCTACATCTCATCGTCGTCTACGTGTTCGATGACGTGGACGGGGACGCGCTCACCGACAAAGGGAAGAGAGGACTTATGGCGAGGGAGATATCCCAGCTGAGACGCAACAACCACCTCAGTCCGGCATAGAATTTGAGACCCCAATTCCTGAGTGTGGCCCATCTAGAGAGCCTACAACGCCACCTGCAACGCCACCTGCACCACGGAGGGATCGAGCAGATCACAATGCAGGACCTTCACGTCATTCATCCCTCCCACTATCTTTCTTCGGAGTTGAAGGAATGGATACGAGCAACATCAATGATATCGATCAAAATAGCCAACTGCTTGGATTTGAACCAAAAGCCTAGGAGACCACCATGGCCGATGACAGAACGGTCAAATTATAATATAAATGGAGAAGGGAGCGTAGATCCTAGATCGATATCTTGGCAATCTTTTGTAATATAAGGCATGCGTGCTAATTTATAGTGTCTTTGTATGTAAATATTGTGTTGACTTTGTGTTATGCACTTCGTATATGAACAATTTATTTTCTTAATCTATGAATCATGTCTTTTAAATTTATTTTAATATCATATCTGTGTTATGTACTTTGTATGCACTTCGCCAATCTATGAATCTATGAAAAAAAAGGAAAAGCAGCAGCTCTGCGAGCAGTAGAGCTCTGGACAACAGCCACCTCTTGAAGAGGCGGCTTTGGAGGAAAGCTGTCTCTTCTTTGGAGGAAAGCCGTCTCTTGAAGAGGCGGCTTTGTACGTAAGCTGCCTCTTCGAAAGGTGGCTCCCTCTTAACCAAAGCCGCCTCTTGAAGAGACGGCTTACCTACGGTAAATAATAAAAAAATCGACCGTATACAGTTAATTTCGTTAAAAATATACCACTGAGAGGAATTTGCTTCAACGAAAGGAGGCGGACCATGCGACATATAAATTTGGAATGAGGGGAGGGGGTGCTTGGGTGGATGGGGATCCAGGCCTCCAATTGGACCCTATTCCGGTCGGGCTGGGCCGAGCCAAGCTCGAGTCTGGCCAAAAAAAATATTCAGGCTTAAATATTTGGTCCAAGTCTGGACCAATGTTATTTTAGGCTTGCGTGGGATCACTCGACATTAACCTGTTGGATCAATCAACAAATTGAAAGCCAGACTACCTACGAAAGGATTCAGTCAAAGTTTATGGCAACAATATTTTGAGATATTCTCCTTGGTGGCAAACATGGCATCCATTCGTACAACTCTAACACTTGCAGCCAACAAGAATTGGCTCATTCAGTCATTTCTCAGCTAGATGTGAAGAGTGCATTCATATACGGTGATCTAAAGGGGGTATATACGACAATCACCAATTAACACCCCAACCCCCAAACATAATCCCACATCTAAAATTTGCAAATTGTTTGTGTGGGTTATAAGTGGTGGGGTTACTACTTGACAATTTGGGTTTAAGCATTTTGGATGGTTATCGACGGGTTCATTCGGACCCAAACCCAACAAGTTGTTAGGGTCAGTTTTCCTCGACAACAGTCATGGCATCATCTTCAGGGGGTTTCATTGACCAAGGTAATTCAGTCCCCTTGTATTCCAAGCAAACATAATCCCACATCTAAAACCCATGAAGTGTGGGTGTGGGTTAAGTGGTGGGGATTACTACTTAACAACTTGGACTTAAGCATTTTAGGTAGATGTCAACAGGTCCATTCGAGCTCGAACCCAACAAATTGACAGGGCCATCGTTCATATCTTCATATAGTGGATGTACTGACAAAAGATTTCATAGGAGCTATCAACTTCAATTTCCAAATCCAAATAAGGCAGAGCTAATTGTTACAAATTTTCCAAATCACAAGCATAAGAACTGTAGAGATATATTCCACATTTATGTATCGTTTATATATTTTCTGTTCTTTTATCCATTTTATGTAATTTGTCCATAGGTCTCTTTCTATATAAGAGGGCCTCGGACCCAAGGAATAAACACCTCTTTCATTTTTCCCAACATGGTATCGAAGCGTCGATCCTAGATCGGAGCTCCGAAACCCTAACCCTAAGCCCCTCCCGCTCCTCTCCTCCTCCCCACGTAGGACGCCTCTGCCTCACAGCCCCTGCCTGGGCACGTTGCAGAGCCCCTGCCTGGGCACGTTGCAATCCCCTCCTGGGCTCCGTCGGGTCTCTGTTGACCCCGCAAGCCCCCGTCTGGGCTCCACCGGCCACGCCACCCCCCCCCCCCCCCGCTTGGGCCCCCGCCTAGGCCCCTGCTGGCCCCCGCCCAGCCCCCGACACCCGCCTAGGTCCCTTGCGGCAGCCCAGGCTCCTCCCACGTAATTCCTACCGCCTGGGCCACCGCCTGGGCATCGAGTAGCTGCTTGCCAGAACTCTAGTGAGTCCTCCTTCCACGTGGGCTGAACGTAGTTACTGGGGCCACTTAGTATTGGATGAGATTAGTTGCATGAGTCTACACATGCAATCATATCTCTCTATGTCGGTGTAGACAGATCCTTGTCTAGACTGCAACCCTAGTCTTCTCAAGCAGTCGTGTCAGAAAGCAAGGTTGATAGTCCTTCCATAGGCGCCTTTAGAGGTTATGCGCCTATAGTAAAGATGGATTGGTCAAACTATGAACTATAGGATATGCAGTTCATGAGCATGATGGAGTCTACAAGTAAGAAACACATTCTTACCGAAGAAGAGCCGACTGAGAAGACCAGGGCTAACGCCTCATGGGAGGCGGACGATATATATGCCAAGGTTTGGCTTTCAGGTACATTGGCAATAAAGATCGCCAATGATGTACTCCATCAGCCCACAACCAAGGCGATGTGGGATATTCTTGCTGCTACTTATTCCCGGGCGAAGAATGAGACAAAAATCCTACAGCTGTAGCATGATATTTTTACTACCAAGCAGAATGGACGGACTCTTTAGTCACTATATATATCCTTGCGTGGGATGTTCGAGAAGCTCTATAGCTTCATGCCTCTCACATCTACTCCTGAGCAGTAGAAGACGTATAGGAATGTCACCATGGTTAGTGTATTCCTGGCAGCCCTAGATCATGAGTGTGAGGCGGTTCGTTCTCAGATTTTGGCAGACTCTACTATTCCTCCTATGGAGGACGCCTTCTGACATTGTTCCATCTTCTAATGCCGGTCAAACGTCTTCAGCAATGGCAGCTTATCGAGGTCGCGGAGGCTCTTCTCAGTTTTATGGTCGCGGACCTCGAGGCAGAGGAGGTCGTGTTCGTCAGCCATGTACTTTCTGTCATCGTCATGTACATACAGAAGATACATGCTACTCCAAGAATAGATTCCCTGCCTCTACTCGAGTGGCTGAGTAGATTGAGCCCCCAGCTGCTTCTTCTCTGGATCAACGTTTTAAGGATCTTGTTGCACGATTGAGGGGCATTATACCTCCTTCCAGTCCCATGACGCCTTCGTTAGCCTCAGGAGTCATTCAGATATAGCTGCTTCAACCGCCTCCAGTTCTTAGGTAGTACTTATTCAGTCACTGGCAATAGTAGATCTGATGCTATAGAATCGATTATGGACTCCAGTGTCATACATCATTTGTGTGGGGACGTGGGTCAACTTACAGCCTACAGACAAGCCTCTTCAGGACAAACTGTGGTTATTGCAATGTTGACGTTGCAGATATAAGTGAGAGAGGCTACGTCACCCAAGCATAGTCTCACATCTAGTCCTCCCAAAGTGTGATAATGGGTTGTAAGAGAAGAGAATCGATCACTACTTTACAAGATGGACTTAAGCATTTTGGATGGTGATCAATGAGTCCAATTAAGCTTGAGTGTAAGTTGTTAAAGCAAGTATTCCTCGATATAAGTTCACACCTAGGTCCGAACACGCATGCCCTTCACGTTTCTCATATTCGTGGTATGTTCTTCACATGGATTTGTTTGTGGTAGTAAGGAACATACACTTTTATAAATGAAAGATTCGAGATGTTTTTTAATGTGGCCAAGTATGTGCCTACAACTATTGGTTATATAAATTCAACATATTAGCTTATTTGGCTATATGTATTAACCATACGAAGCAAAACTATTTTCGTCGGTGACTCGAAACAATCTAGTTATGAGGCATAAATATTAAACTCAAAGTGAGTGGTGCTTAGGGATGAAAACGAATTTGAATATATTCGTATCCGATCCGCTATAGTATCCGTTTTATACATATTTTGACATTCGTATTCGTGTTAGTTTTAAAATGGATGTGGATATGGATATCACTTTGGCATTAGCTAATATTCGCATTCGTATTCGTATATTCGTTTTGTGCATAAGTATAGCAATAAATTTATTTATAGTTATGTGTAACAACCTTTTATGATTGCATTCACCATTGTTGATATGTATTATGAAATTACTACATATATATTTTATGTATAAACCATCCTAAACATATATATTTTAGTTAATCTATTAAATATTTTTATTATTATTCGTATCCGATTCGTATTCGTTTTACATTCATATTCATTTTTAAGGATATGATAACACATTTTTCACATCCGTCAATATTCGTATCCGCATTTGTATTCGTATTTTTAAATGGATAAGGATACGATTATACCTATATTCGTATCCATATCCGACCATTTTCATCCCTAGACTGGTGCTCGTCACTATATTAAGTACCAACCCCATGTTTCTTGTAGAAAAGTGTAATATAAACATTTTCAAAAATATTTGATAAACAATTGTACAGGATGTGATAGTGATGCATGCACCTTACATGATATCTCCTTTGTACAATGATTCTACTTTTTGGGTATCTATTTCCACTATTAAAGAGAACCTTGCTCTAACACCTTATGTAACGTACTAAGCTTAGGCGTGAGCCGTTATAGAAGATAATTAGCTTGACAACTTGTTGGGCTCGGAACCAACCGTGTCTGTTGATCACCTCACAACATACTTAAGTTAAAATTGTGAAGTAGTCTTCACATTCTGTTATAAACCGCTCTCACATTTTGTGAGTACTAGATATGGGATAATTTTTGAATGTTTCGATTGTACTCTATTCTCTTATTCCGAAGATAATCAACCCTATTTAATTGTGGGAAAAAGTTTTATTGTTGTTGTGTCTTGTTCCGAAGATGATGACTTTTCCTTATTGGAACCAAATAGGGTTAAGACAATTTCTTTTCATTGGACTTTTTACCGATTACTTATTAAATGAATCCAACGATCAAAACAAGAGCTTCCAACCCAACTCTAATATTTCTTCAAATATCTATAATTTGCGGTTCGCATAATATAAGTTTTTCCTAACCTCTTGCAATATTTATACATGAACATGCTTAAAGGAATCGAGTTATTAATCCATTCATTGGATCAAACATTTACTCACTACTTTAAGCTGCGTATTAACACACATTATGCAACTCCAGGGGTCTGTTTGGTAACTGGGTTGGGTTGAATTGGGGTATCCCCGGTGAATAACAGTTATTTGGTGGGTTGGAATGATAATTGTGATGTGATGTGACATTGATTATGTGTTATATTAACTTTTTAAATGATTATAATATATTTTTTGTGTTAATAATTTTATTTGAACATAGTTAAAACAACATTATACCAAAGAAATTATATGGTCAATACAAGTAATCTCAACACATGTTGAGAGGGTTGGAACGAAGGGTATGCCGATGTCCACCAGTGCACACCAGCAGCCAGGGTTAATCATCGTTGGTGCAACACGCATCACTACTTCAAATCTAAGAGTGAAATAATACAAAATTGCTGAACCAACTTAAGTGATTTGGTTATTATCGATCTCCGGTTCGATATTTTTACTACGTCTATTTAGAAATGGCGATTAGTTATATGAACGAGTTCGAAATCGGAGTTCGATAATAGGGTTCGACAAGCAGGCTGAATAAGAATTTATTCAAATTAAAGTGATACAAAGCACATCAATGAATATCATAATTTCTTTAACCTCAAAATTTATCAAGTGTATAAATATGAAGTTACACACACAATACACACACGTACACATGCAATACACAGACATACACGTATATCAAACTCGAATTCTTATCGAACGAATACATGCTATGTTCATGTTCGGTTCGTCAGGTTATGGAACTTAGAATGAAGTTCATGTTTAGTTCGTTTACAACGAACAAACTTTTTTTGAACTATTAGTGAACGAACTCTGATAGGAAATGAACTTGTTCAGCTCGATCAGCAGCCCTAGCCCCACTGCCTCTTCCTCTTCCACGGATGCCCCCGCCCCACCACCCTCGACCTCCTCCTCCAGAGTCTAGTTTGTATTTTTGGAACCACGTGTTACCTACGTGTTTTGTCGGATTGACAATCGAGATTGTGCTTTGATGACTAATCGAGAAGCGCGCTCGACGCTGATCACGATGATGGAAGAAATGCTCTAGGTGGTCGAAAACTTGAATTGAAGATTGATCGTTCTTTGATCTTCACTAGTTAGAGAATATGTAGTCACAATTGTTGAAGACTCCAATGGATTGGCATGATGTTCATGTTCAAATGAAAAAGATAACCTAACTGCGGGCTTCCTTTATTGTACATAATTTATATTTTGTAAATAAGAAACAGAATAAAATAGTTATAAATTAGTTGAAATAAAATCAAACTCATAAAACATATGTATAAAGTACTTATATTATACATCCTTCTATCTGTCTATAGTTGTAAATAATATCCAAAACAATCTAACAAAATATATTTACATATAAATAAAATATAAATAATGTGCCTATTTATAAAAAGAAGAAAGGGAGCCTACTTTGTGAAGTAGGTAACTTACCTACTTCACGTTCCATTTTTTACAATTTTTTTATTTTTTTTGAAAAATACCACCGGGGATTTTCATAATTATATCCCTCTAATATGTCATTCAAGTTTCGTCAGAAACAGAGACACCTACGGCCTCCATTCAAACAGTCATTTTTTAACGGTCACAGATTTGTTGTATATTTCATGTTCTGGATGGAGGCCGTAGGAGTCTCTGTTTCTGACGAAATTTGAATGACATATTAGAGGGATATAGTTATGAAAATCCATGGTGGCATTTTTCAAAAAAATAAAAAAAATTACAAAAATGGAATGTGAAGTAGGTAAGGTTACCTACTTCACAAAGTAGGTTCCCTTTCCTCTTATAAAAATAAAGAACTAAAAATATATAAATATGTACTTTTTGTATATTTTACACATATTAGGTGGTTTTAGCCTATTTTCTCCATTATTTTATTAGTATTCGTTATTGTATTAGACACCATATTTTAGATATTTAAGTTATCCATATTTTATATTCTCATCATTTTCTTATTTAAGCCTATTTACTATTTATTTATGTATTTATATGGTATTTACTCTTTAATGTTCAATTGTTGGTCAACTTATTTTGTCGTTTAGTGGTCAACGGACCCTTTGACCAATCCTGGGCCGGAACCCATAGTCCTTCCTCTGAGGATTGTTGACCCGACGGTCAACATCTTCTCCCCTTCATCCTCCCTGCTACTGCTGCAAGCAAGATCCAGCAACCAGTATCTGTCCGGGGCGCCGCTCCGGCCAAAGATCCGCTAGCCCACGGCCCGATCTGGTTACCTGCTTGCTCCGACGACCCGTTCTTAAACTCTGAGAACCTCCACCAAGATCCCTATTTGGATCGAAGCTTTTCCATGCAAAACCTTTCACGTCTCTCGGACTTCTACCCTCATCCTTATATACACTTCCAGGTGCGACGATCACACCTGATCCGCAGTTTACGTAATTTTCATGTGCTCCTGTGAGGTTGAGATCGCGTGATAGATGAAGAAGCTTTCGGTCGAGCTGCTAATCGAGGATTAGGAGAGATCCATGCACGAACAGCTTCAGCTGCACGTGTGAAGCCTCCGTGTGCATCGGCGCATCGTCGAGGCAAGTATCTCTTCTCCGCGAACTCTCATCTTTTTCCTCCTACTTAAGTAAAACCTCTTCCTCGTTTTCGTCTGTGTTAATTACGTTTAGCTGTAGCTGTAGAGTTCTTCGTTGTTTTGTTTAACATTCATTGTCTGATACACTGTTATTATATTCCCGTACTTGCTTTCGTCATTCTTTGTGTGTTTTGTTGCTTTGTTCTTATCCAATCCAATCATGATTTCCTCGAGCCACGCACGACATCTTCATTTCTTTAAACTTCACTCACAATATGTTCACCCATAAATCTATCACATATATGGGCTCGATCTCCTTTTCCCTTGCGTAAGTGGAGATCCTCATTCAGTGCAAATATTAAAGCTTCTTGATAAGCTGCCGTTGTTTAGATATTATGAGTGCGATGGTGTGAGCAATTAATTGACGAGATCTGAAATTTATCACTGAAGTGCTGTGAGTTTAATATAGATGAGATTGAAGGCTTAATGATGCTTTAAGATATTATTATTATGAAGAGCATTAAATCTGTTTTTACGCATCACATTGAGTCTGAGAACTTACGGTGCCAAGCTGTTGTTAATATCAATTGAACTGACATTGAGAAAGAACCTTAAATTTAAAGAGCCACCGGGACCTTAACTTCATCAACTTTTAGCTCCGACTCAAAGACGAATCGAGAGAGAAATTTCCGATTAGCTGGAATGTAGTTGAGCGAGCCGAGATCGTGATCCTCCGCCCCGATCTCGTCGACTCTGCCCCGAATCATCGCCTTTGGAGCATTGGTGAATGCATGGCGATCAATAACCTGCAGTGTGAACAACAGAGACAAAAGCAGCGTCCTCATTCCAATCCTCTTCCACGGAGGCCGAGAACCAAAACACCATCGCTTGAGTAACCTCGAAGAACAAGGACGATCTCCTCTATTGCTCCAGGTTTCACAGGATGCAGACACGTGGCCCTGAGATCAACGGCTCCAATCGACTAGGCTGTTGTAATCTGAACCGTTCTTTCTACAACTGCGTTCAAATATCACTCAAGCCCTCGGAATTCTCTGATATAACAAGCGAGTCCGTCAGCTTAGAGCCCGTGCATGAGATTACTTTTAAAAAATTTGCAACTTTTTCCATCTTTGTTTCTGATATTCGTATTAGTATCTAAAGTTTGTCTTAATTATAATTTAGATATTCGTTAGGGGCTGAACCGATGCAGGTTTCTAAAGTTTTCTTTCATTTATACCCTTGGACAGATGTCAGGTTTTGATTGGCCTGTTAGTTGGGATTTGGGAGAACTTTTGCCCATTTATTTTCTGCTCGAAGAGCAAACTTTAGAGTCCTTAATTGACTGATTCAGACTTGAGTTTGATTTTATATGATTTTCTGAATATGTTTTGGGTTATTTTGTTGTGGTCTACATATTTTCACTGCTTCACTTTCACTTCACACTTTGCACAAACACACACCTGATTACTATATAGTATAACGATTGCAGCATTATCCTAATCTACTACAATATATCACTTGGTTTCAAAATCTTCCCTTCTTTCCAAAAATTTAAAACACATACAAATTCATAAAATTAAAATAGAAAATACAAACTCACAAAGCACATAAAAAGTATAAAAAAGGATAAAAAGAACAAAAATTACACTCGCACATCGATTCACCGATCACTTTGCACAGAAATCCCTATGATTTAGTTACTCAACTTCTTGAGTTCAACACTCGTACACTTACCACTATACACATTTTTTAGGAGTATAAATAAAAAGTTAAAGTATTATATGACAAATCACTTCACGAGCCTGATCACAACAACTCTTCCACGTTTGGAGCTTCATGCTCGTCTTTGAGTTGGTTTTCAAGTGTTGTGTATATTACATGCGCATGAATGCTACGATGAAGAATGGCCACTTCTCGCGTTTCTCAACCAGATTGTCGAGTGGTTTGTGGGAAATAAATGCTTCTACTTTTTAGATGAGTAGTCAGGCTACAACCAGATAACCATCTCTTCTAAATACCACAAAAGACGACTTTCACCTGCCCATTCGATACATACGCTTTCAGTCACATGTCCTTTGATATATGTGACGCTCCTGAAACATTCGAGAAGTGTCTGATTGTAATTTTTGCAGAAATGGGAAGTGAATTTTTGGAGGTATTGATGAATCTCAATTTCATCACCTTTATTCTAGCATTTTTGCTTAAAAACTCAAGCTAAATGCATGTAAATAGCATTATTTTATACAAATTAACGTTCATTATTTGTTCCATATATTGTATATAAAATATAGTTTTTAATGTCAAAATTATAGAATAAAGAAAAGAAAAGAACAAGAATAAAATGTCAAAGGTATTTTATGACCGTAAACCCCAAGACCTAGGCATCTTGATGACTGGGTCGACAAGGATTAAAGTAGGGGAAATAATGGCCAAAAACACAATAAAATTTTCAATTTATTTTCTCAAATAATTCATTTTTGAGATTTATTTTATCTTTATTATTTATACCTCAAATAAAGAAACTTTGTACATGAAAGTTGTAGATAAAAATATATATAAAAATACAAAATTAATTTCACGCAAAAATAACATACATTGTACTTTTTTATACTCAGAATAAAAATCCAAAACTCAAATTTCCCAGGCCCATATCTTCTCCATATGAACTCAAAATGTACCAAAATCATCTTCAATTGTATACAACTTTTAGGGTTTTTATCACTTGTGCCCCTCCGAGATATCGTAATATCAGTTATACCTCTATCTTTTTGGTAATATCAGTTGTGCCCCTCACTTCTTTCCATTTTATCAGTTGTGCCCCTTGGGTTTGTTGTCGTCCATCCACAGTGCAAACAGACGTTAACTTTGAGGACATAAGCAAAATTAATTTTTTAAAAAAGGGTCTAATGGTCATTTGACACCCTATTCCCCATCCTCTTCTTCTTCCTCCTCTTCCCCAATCCTCTTCCTCCTCCTCCTCCCTCTATGCCCGGAACTCCTCCCCCACCCCCGGCGTTCCCTCTTGCTCCGCCCCAACCTCCCTCCGCCCCACGTCGTGCGTCCCCGCTGCCGTCGATGACCGAGCACAGGCACTGTGGCTCCGACATGACTACGTCAGCGAGGCTCGAGCAGCACGAGGGGGCGGCTCCTCCCCCGCGCCTCCCTGCCCTCGCCGCCCCCTACACCCAGGTCGCCCCCCGCGCCTCCTCCTCCCCCGCGCCTCCTCCTCCCCCGCGCCTCCCCTACCCCCGCCGCCCCCCGCGCCCGGGTCGCCCCCCGCACCTCCTCCTCCCCCGCGCCTCCCCTGCCCCCGCTGCCCCCCGCGCCCGGGTCACCCCCGTGCCTCCTCCCCCCTTGTGCATCCCCCGCCCCCGCCGCCCCCTGCGCCCAGGTCGCCCCCGCGCCTCCCCTTCCCCTGCTGCCCCCCGCGCCCGGGTCGCCCCCGCGCCACCTCCTCCCTCGTACCTCCCCTGCCCCTGCCACCCCCTGCACCCAGGTCACCTCTGCGCCTCCTCCTCCCCATGAAACTGGAGAGCTTTCAGTTTTTGTTAAATTAAGATAAAGTTTTGACTAATTAATTCATAAAAATTCATCAAAAATCAATAAAATTCATCGTTTGATCCGTAATGAGTGATATATCCGTGAAAAAGCAAAAAAATAGAGTTTCGATGGATGCATGAAGGTGTCACTAAGAGAGAGAAATTCTGAGGAGAAAGGAAGAAGAACAAATGGATGAGGAAGAAGATGAATAAGTCTGGACAATAATACCCCTCTTAACTGCACCAAGGTTTAAAAAAATCATGGTTAAGTCAACTCATTGACGGTGAATCTAACGGAAGGGCACAAGTGATAACGGCGAAAGAAGTGGAGGGCACAACTGATATTACCAAAAAGATAGGGGCATAACTGATATTGTGATATCTCAAATGGGCATAAGTGATAAAAACCCTAACTTTTAATAAGTTATTTAATGAAGGTGGTTTCATCCAATTTGGAGTCAAGATGCAAAAGTTGGATTTTGGACCCCTATTGTATAGTTTACATGAATCAAATATTCATTTTATTTATTATTTATAATTTTTTCTATAATTTTCTACTTTTATAATTTTTTAAATATTATTTATAGTATCTGTACATACTTGAAATATAATAAAACCATAAAGAAAATAAGAAAATAATATAAAAAACATAGATAAATATGCAAAAGTTATACATATATAATTAATATTCCTATTTATTTAAGTGTACAAAACATCAGAAAAATATAAAAATAAAATATTTATGTAAAAATAAGTTATAATTATATAAATTGAGGAAATATAATAATAAAATAATAAATACAAAATAAAATTAAAATATACAAAATATAGGTAAATATACCTATAGATAAAACCCTAAAAAGTAACTTGTAATAAATAGACCCATAAAAATAAATAAAAACACATTAAAATCCTACATAAAATAATAAACATTTTTTATAACTTAAATTTAATTAATTCATTTATTATTTATTATCTATTTACAAATATTATTCGATTCTCTTTTCTCTGGTTGGTCCACGTGGACCAACCAAAGCCTCTCGATAGTTGACCTAAGGTCAACTGTCCTTCTCTTCTGATCGATGTCAGAGTAGCCAACACCCCTTGCTTATCGATTTTCTACGCCTTGATCCATTGCTCGAGGTCTGACAACTTCTTCTTGAGTTATCATCACTATCATCGACCATTTACGCCGACACCTCATCGAGGGCTGAACCCCATCGATGCACCTGTGATCCCTCGATCAACCTCCATTCTTCTTCATATGTACATAAGTACCCTTCTCGCCATTTTTTTCCAAGGAGTTCCCTTTCTCCCTCTCTCAACCCCCCGGAGGACTTCCACAACGTAGAGACTTGTGACAGGAGTGCTCCGCCACCCTTCACAGCGAGGAGGAGTGTGGAGGAGACGTTCCCAACCATCTTCGACCATCTTGGTCGTCGATGTTTCTCTCCTTGGCTCCGGTCAAGCGAGGTTAATTTTTCTTGCTTTTTAGATAATTTAGCTCTTAGGATTAGTTTTATGCTTTTATTTTATCTTTTATTCACTTGTTTAGATGAGATTTTAGGAGTTAACCCTCGTTGGAGTTTTCGAGTTCTGACCACTTTGTTTTACTGTGAAACCTCATCTCTGGCCATCGTCAGCCATCCCATTTTCTTCCCTCGCCATTTCTTCACCGACTGCACACCGCCAGCTCACCCAGATCCACGTAGATCCGGTCCACCGAAGTCCTATTTCCTCCACCTTATGTCGGACTTCACTCCATCTCATTCCACCTCCGACTTCCACCTAATAATAACCAGCACCTTCTCCATTCCCTCGCCGTTTCTTTTACATATTGTGCATGTGATGAAGGGAGTCTGAGCTCCATCCTGAAGACCAAATAGAGCTTCCAGGCCACCTAGAGACCATTGGGCTCCAGGGACCTTCCAGTGGTCCCCAGACATTTCTGAGGTACCTAGGAGACACAAGAAGGTTACATGAGCATAATGAGCTTCTCGACGGAGTTGTAGGTGGTCATGACGACCACCCGAGCAGATGCAGGATATACATGCTTTTGATAGCATGTGTCCTAAGAGTGACCTGGACAATGATGGTAGATGCAGGGGCAACGCTGACTTCCACCTCATCTGCCATGGGACCACAGCCTATGAAATATGTAGAACCTCCCCTACCGCGAGATGCAACCATCGTTGAGGAATTCTGCGTGGTGGCAGTGTGTGTAATAAGAAGCCTGCTGAGGTGACTGTAAGTCTCCTCCATGGGAGGCATGGTCGCACCTGTAAGAAGCTATGCACGCTTCACCTCATATTTTGGATCCATGGTTATTGAGAAAACTCCAATCATCGTAGAGTTCCTGTATGCCATCTGCAGCTCCGTGGAAGTGGTAACATGCATGAAGTTGTGAAGCTTCTCAAATATACATCAAAGCAAAGAATATAAGGAATGCAGAGGACAACCAGTTTGCTTGGCCATGTATATATCAAACTGAAGCTGAAGAATCTTGGCCTCGTTCTTCGCTTGAGCATACGTAGCTGCCAGAATATCCCACATCGCCTTGGCGATGTCTGGTTCACAATGTCATTGGCGATATATGTAATGAGAGTCCCAGAGAGCCAAACATGCACATATGTTTCATCTTGCTTCCACGATGCATTGTCCATGGTCTTATCTGTCGACTCAAGCTCTTTCAGAATGCGCTCCTTATTATTGCACTACATAAGAGTCATAAACTGTATGGACCACAACTCGTAGTTGATTCCATCCATCTTCATGATGGGAGTCGGACCCTTGAAGGAACTAGACAAAGAAAAGATGTCACCCTTGTTTTCTGACATGATGAAAAACAACGCTAAAACAGAACTCATCTAGGGAAATAAACCGATCCGAGTAAATATATGTGATCATATAGAGGATTGGTTGTGCGTGTAGACTCGTACAACCATCCTCGTCAATCCTTGATATGCGCTACAGTCAGGAAAAAACTGATTTATAGGTCTGAAATCACATTTTATGATCAAAATCAGAACGTTTCAGGGTCCAATTTTATGATGAAGAGGAGAAAAACCAACCCCATGGGTCGTTGGCAGCACTGTGGTAGCGCTCAGAGGTTGTGGTAGCGTGTGGATGCGCGCGAACACCTACAACGATGTGCACCTATGCGTAAAGGGGTGCCGACAGCAGTTGGGTGTTACATAAAGGGTTGCAGCAGCGATCGAATACTGCACGGGGTCCTCGCGAGGGTGGGAGACGGTGGTCGGATGCCACACTGGGGTTGGCAGCATCAGCTAGATGCTGCATGTGTGGCGCGGTTGCACACGGTGAATGTGAGGGCGGTAGGTGGGGCCATAGCATGGGTGGGGTACGAGAACTTCGGTCTAGGACCACTACTTTAATACCATGTTGGGAGAAAAGAATAACTTTCTTATTCATGAGGTCCTAAGGTTCTTTTATGTAGAGGAGAAACTTGTTGGAAAAATTACATAAAGAAGGCGAAAAGAAAAGAGAATACATAAAAGAGACAAAATATAAATAATATCTTAACAACCTTAAAAGCTGGATTTTGGCATTTTTTGGACAAGACTGGAAAGGGAAATTTTGAGGGAATCTCATCGATATTCTTGAAAATAATGGAAACAATAATAACAACAACAAAGCCTTTTCCCACATTAAGTAGGGTCGGCTACATGGATTTTTTGCCTCCATTCAAATCTATCTTAGGTTATTCTTGATCTTAGAACCAAAAAACTAAGATCCCTTCGTATAGTCTCATTCCAACACTTCTTGAGCCTTCCTTGCTCTCTCTTAGCTGGTTCAACATCCCAAAACTCACATCTCCTCACCGGTGCATCAGCTATCCTTCTTTGCAAATGGCCAAACCACCTTAAGCGATTTTCTCACATCTTATCCTTGATCAGAGCTACACCATCTTTCCTTCTAATTGCATCATTCCGAATCCGATCTTTATGTGTGTGTGGGGGGTGTGGGTGTCAAGACATCCACCTTAGCATTTTCATTTCTGCTACCGTCATTCTCCGCGCATGTATATGATTCACAAGCCAACATTCAGATCCATAAAGCATAATAGGTTTCACGGCTACTTTGTAAAATTTTCTTTTGGTTTTCAAATGATTTTTTAATCATGGAGAACAGTAGAGACTCCTCTCCACTTTAGTCAACCTACGTGTATGTTGTGTTGGAGCACCTCGGGAAGCAGGGCTTAAGATTGGAGTCATTGACGAGTATCGAGTTCTGCTTCATGTTGTGGTGGAGCATGTTCAGCATCTTATTCACCTTACCCTCCTTGATGGGTTTGCCATGGATGTGGAATTAAGGTGCTTGAATGTGGCATGTGATCTCCTGGTCTAGAGGCAAGTTGGGACAGAGGCAATGTAGGTTTTCTAGAGTTCTTGGAGAAGTGGGTCATCGGAGATGGTGAGGAGTGACAGAGCAATATGTTCAGGGTTGGGGAGCATCGAAGCGACAGAGGGCGGAGAAGCATTGGGAGAGGGAGAGGGTACGGGGTCCGAAAACCTAGGTGCACAAATGTAATAGAATATTTCTTAAACCAGAATTTGTTGGCAAAGCATGATTCGATTTATCATGGAGATGGACAAATTAAAGGAAAAGCGCAACTATTAATTGTGCAAATAAAATATAGGGACACAAGTGTAATTGCAAAACGGTAGGGGCATAAAGTTACTATGAAACTAGGAAGGGTGCCAAGTGTAAAATCTTATGTTTATTTGTTGTTTTTATACCTTTTTCCTTTTTAAATATATGCCGCTTCATCAATGGAAAACCATCTCGCTTTGCCTCACATTTCTAAAGAAAGCCTCTTCTTTATTTCTGATTGTTTAATCTTCGGCCATGTATCCTCCATTGCATTATTTATAATCTTACTTGCACATGGGAGATCAATTGTCTAATTTTTGTTTTTTCAAACTCAATGAAATGACTCAAATCTCTTTCATCGAGTCCATCTTTGTCAGCCTCTAATAAGCTAAACACATAACTCTCTCACATGAACACTTTTTGTATTAAACGTCATTCTTGTGGCTTATCCAGTGTCGTCACTGACATTTCGTGCGCCCTGAGCAAAAGGAAAAACATTGACCCTCATTAAAAAATAAATATTTTTTTTTTAGAATTTAGGGTTATTTTTAGAATTTTTAAACTTATAACAAAATAGTTCCTAACAAAGACCTATTGATGTTTATGACGGACTGGACAAGGATCAAACAAATCATGAACTAAAAACGCATGATTGCTCAAATCTACTTTTTATAGACATGCATGTCATATCTACATAAACTAAAAACTAACCAACTCTAAATAACTCGTTGATGGATTGAATTTATTTGTCCCCATCGTTATGATCATCAAATGTTTTTTTTCTTAATAATACGATGCTTTATAGGATGACTTGTTTCTGTACTCATTTCAAGTGCATTTTTAAGCAATTTCTAAACTAGTAGCAAAATCTCATTCTCTTTACTTGGCAAAAAATGATAAACCACCTCCTACTTATTTTATTCTAGAGGCAATGCAAATGGATTCAAGTTGTAATTTTTCGCTCACTGTATTCACAGAAAATAAAATGTCATACCAAATTATCATACCATGAAGAAACTCAAAATTAAGCGCATCAGCTAAATTCTTAGCTTTCATTCTTTGATTTTGCATCATCACAATATTTATATAACTTAACAAGGCATCACTTATCTACTTGTAAGTTTAAACATTCTTTTCATTTTCTAAACTTTGCATTCCATTTTAATCTACAACTACAACGTTGTTTGCTATTAGGGTCACACTGAAAGCTTCTGCACTGGTATACTGGAATCACTGAAAATTGAGCTGAAGGCGATGAGGGATTTCGCCAAATTATTTTTACCGGCCTCTCTCTTCTTGGATACATTGCTTCATTATCAGAGCCCATTAATATCTCTGCGTTCGCCATGCTCCTATCGCACAGAGGTCATCGCTACCCCGAGGTCAATGCACTGAACATATTAACTAGGCTAAGTTGATGGAGAAAGGCTTTTAACAGTATGAGACTTTCTACATCAAGACTACCATTATTTGCAGTCTTTTTTCGGCTTTCTGTTAACAAAACTGAAGACACATTATCGTCAATGGAATTCTATGGTTGGTCAGATGTTTCCTTTCTTGTCGTTTTAGATACGGAAGCCAGCATTTGATAAGTTTATCTTCTCATCCTGCAAAATGCCAATATTATCTCAGCTGACGTAGCGGAGTCTGCGCTCGAAATGCTCCTTGAAACATGCTGGGATGGTGATGTCGAGGAAGCAAGACGTCAACAACGCAAGTTGTTGGCAATGGCTGGTCAGCAATCTGTTATCAGCACAAGGGAAACAAAGAAAATGGATACTAGTAAAAATGTCGCAACGGACAGAACATCTCCTATTCTTCCTTGGTTGGCTTCTCAGGATTCTGGTGAGTTAGATACTTCCCTTCATCTGTTCAGTCCATTTCTAGGATTCTTTGGGGATTCAAGATCTGTATTTATATCGGCGAGTTGAGTGTTGGATAAGCGAGTGAATTCGGCGAGTTGAGTGTTGGATAAGCGAGTGAATTCGCTAGATCTACTCTGGCTTATAACATCAAAACACAACTCACAGGTAACATGTAGTAATTGGGGTCATTTATGGAAGGCCTTGTCTCCATTATTTAGATGAACACATTCATGCCTCCCAAGATTCACTTGTCTCCGTCATTTCCTGAAGAGGAAAAGGATACGGGTTGTCTGTCTACGGAACAACATTTGCCCCGTATGTACATCTATATTCTAGTTTTGGGGCAAATCCTGACCCTTCACCATGAACCATCTTTAAAACAACCCTCGGCTCCAGTTCGATAGTATTGAAGAAAGGATCATCAAATTCAAAAAAATAAATAGAAGTTACCACTAGTTGATTATTGCATTATATATAAACCTCTCGTTATAATGTCATAACGAAAAATAAAAATTCCAATATTTTGTTTTACTATCTTCTATTGTATTGTTTTGTAAGGGTGGGGGTATCCGATGTGATGTTGAGGGCCATTTGATTTTCTCCGTTCCAATATAAAACAAAAAAATGAGTGATAAAAAATTTCTCGTTTTCTTGAACAAGATTTTTTTGATAATTTTGTATATTTTTTTCTTCATGTCAATAAGAAGAATGACAACTGACAAAGCATCTAGGGAGAAATGATGAATTTCCTTAAAAAACATTCTAAAGAACCAAATCATATAGAACTTAATAAGATGACACAAAGAGATATGTTTTTAAATCTTGCATTGCAAATCCTATTTTATCTCTTTATTGTAATACATCTACAATCGTATACACTAGCTAAAGATCGTTTGGATTTTTACACAACTTCACACCTTCTTGGAAAAAGGCTTGGAGAACAAATTCAAAAAAAAAAGATGTAGCGCACCTTGATAGGGCATTTGTTTTACAAAATTTAACGGGTTTCCATATCTATTACTTCTCCCATGAGCAGTAACGAGGAATTCATTATTATATTATCAATCAATCCCCAAAGTAATATATTTAAGATACATCACATATATCAGTAGAAATCTTGAATCTATAGCCCAAAAGATAAATTTATTCATCTAAAATAAGACCAAAAGGGTATGCCTATGCCTTCTAGGTGATACCAAAAATAATCAAAATCGAGATAAAGAACCAAATCTAAGGGTGTTCCCAGTCTAAAGACAAACTAGTTTTCATGAGAATAGCAAGCCAATTTGGCCACTATTTGTCGCGGACCAAAGGCATCGAAACACCACGAAACATCAAGACTAACATTTTTGTATTATTCCAAAAGAGAACATAACACCAGGATTACAAAGGCTTAATCACCTATTACCAAACATGCCACGTAGGAACGATTGCACAGCAAGTACTAATCTGATTTAAGATAAACGATTCTAGTAAGCATGCATTCCATTTCCTTAATCAATCATTCAAAATGTGCAACTCTAATCGAAACAAAAAAAGTGAAATTTCAAAATCAACATTCCAACAAATCAACATAAAGAAAACAGCAATTTTAAAATCTGTAACTTAACATGAGAACTGATCAGATACATACACACAAACGACATGGACACAATAGATGGCTTCCATGGCTTGACGATGTTGGACATGAGCAATATTTGGTAAACCCAACAAAAAGGTGGCAGGAGGCGAAGCTACATCCCGATTACTGCAATCGGGGTCTTACTTAAGGGATCGTGCAATGTCGAGGCAACAGCAGAGGCTCGAGGTGACATTGAGAGGACAGCATAGAGGGCGGTGAGGGAGATTAGCGGCTGAAAGAAGGGGAAGGTCACTGGTTGACCTATGGGTTCCTAATAATCATTGGGTTGGAACCCTAAATGTTACTTGTTTAACTATGGACAGTAGCAATTCCAAAAAAGGTTTACACAGATCATGGTGCTACCCACTTAAGCTTAAGGCTGGACACAATACCCATATCAGGATGGTTATCCACCTACTTAGGCTAGACTCCATAAAATGGTGGAAATGACGAGATGGACTTTCCATTATTGAATAGGATGATTGCACAGGACAACAATCGGGAAATTCAGACCATGTCGCTTTAGCTTAACATCTCCGAACGAATCAAATCTGTTTTCATAGAATGGAAGGGAAGCAGTCTCTCAATTGAAAACCCTTGAAAGTGAATAGATTTTACAGGATCGTCATGTAACTTATGAAGCATACGTGCTTTAAAACATAAGTACATAAGCATAACAGAGACACGGTACGCTTGTAAATTCCCATAAGACTCGACATTAGAGTGGCAGAACCATTACCACAGATGTCTCCAAACAAAAACAAGGAGCATGAACCATTAAAATTAAACCTTTTAGTAGACAGCATGCCATACAAATTATTGGAAAAAGCAGGACTACTGAACCAGGATAGAAATACAGCAGACTTGCAAAATAAGAAAGCTGGCAAATCAAAGACAATAAAATAGCAGCGAGCTACCACAGTAATCATAAGGCACATTCCAGGCAGAATGTGTAAATTAATGGTGAAAATAAAATGTCATTGAAAGATTAGAAAATATATTGTTGAACCAATACAAACAAGGAGCTACTTTCACTTTTATGCTACAAAACAATCTAGCCATCTCCTTTTCCATCCCTCTATGCAAACTACTTCTGATCAATTCTCACTGCTACTAACCCCGCAAGCCGCAGATGCACTAAAAATGTATATATCCACTCACAAACATGCAAAGCAGAAAGCACGAAAATTACCTGAAAATTAAATTCAAATCTTTAGCTAACCCATGTATCATGTATATATAAATACATCCTTTACTGCATCGAGCTCTCACATCCCAACTTGTATTGCATTCATGAATCATTTTCCCACCTCTTCCCCGTTCCATCCCCACATCGACACATAGACCTCGCACACCAACTCATATTGCATTCACGAATCATTTTCCCCTACATTCACCTTTCCATTCACCCATCCTCACATAGACATGTAACTGATCCCATATGCCAAAAGAGGGAATAAAACATCCACCAAGATCAATTTAAAAGTAAAGCACAGTAAAAAAAACAAATAACAACAAACAGGTAAGTGTGGCTGAAGTAATCTGTAAAATGAAAGCCAGACAAGCCAATTTGGTTTAGGTGTGATCATATCTTCTAACGGTTCCAGATATGCCATAAAAATGTCATTAAAGAACAACTAAATAAATGAAACTTCAATGAAACAATTAAGAATTAAATACAGACAAACCGGCTATAAAGTCCAGATCAGATGACAGTAAATTCTGCAATAGGGTAACTTAGTCCCGAATAGGTTCCCACAGATTTGACCGTCACAGTATGTATTCCTACCATACACTATAAAGAGTAGGCATGGAAGGTTTTGACCTTTAATATCATTATGCAGAAAAGCTAAGACTAATAACACTAGAAAATAGTTAGAAAATAGGGTAAATTACAATTTAGGTCCCAATCTATGGGTCCGATCTCAGAATGGGTCCCGATCTTTAAATTATAATGATTCAGGTCCCAGAGCCATTAATGTAAGGAACTTTTTGGGGCTAATGACGAGTATGCACTTGTTTAAAAGTTGGAACCCAACCTTCATTACCTTCCCAACAATGGCATATTCGTCATGAACCTCAAAATTTCTATTTCCTAAATGGTCCTGGGACCCAAATCGTTACGATTTAAAGATCGGGACCCATTCTGGGATTGGACCCATAGATGGGGACCCAAATTGTAATTTACCCTAGAAAATATGATTTAAATGGATTAGATTATTTGTGTTGGGTTGAATCATCCATGCGCTCTCATTTTCTCTCTGTTTTGCATGCGAAGCTCATTTAAATATATTCATTCTTAAAGAGACACCACCTGTTTTGCTTTGATCAATGCTACTACAACATCTCAAACTAAAGGGTCAACATCAAAAGACGTGTGTCTAAAGGACTAACTTCCCCTACAGCTGTGCTCCTACACCAACAAACTCATTCCACATTAAGCTCAAAACAAACGAAAAATGTATGAAGAACAAACACCAAAAAACAATCCAACATGACAGACTGATGCAACCATCTCTCCTCTATGTACCATACCCAACCAACCCCACTACCTCTCTTCATATACATTTCCAAACTTTCAATCAGAGAACAAAAATGCATTACACGCCTATCGAAATCTTGCGCTCCAAAGCTGTGTAGCTTCTAGGATAAATTTATTCAGTAACTTTTAAATTATGTGATTAAATCTTCTCATATCTAATGTTTGGTACAAAAAGGTCCAAGGAATTTACGTGATGGTAAGAAGAAACTATCACATCCAAATGGATTAAAGCATGATAATAGCATGATATGTTACGCCTTCTTAACATAATATATTGTATATCAGGACTAGCTGTATAAAAACAGAACACACTAAAATTGTATTTTTCACATTGGTGTATTGAGGAGTAAGTACGTTTCTGAGAAATCAGTTTAAAATGTTGTAGAGATAAGAATAACAAAAGTCACCCTTTAGGAGATTGGATAATCCTTCATATCAAACAAGTTGATCTACAGTGCATAGCCAAAATTTAGTGATATCGCAACTTTTTCGATCAGCCGAAAGAAAATGTAAAAAGCCTGCACGACAGATAATCACATAACCACCATCATATCAATTGCACCTAAAAGTAAATTGCTTCAAAAAAGGACATAGTTTATACTCCAAAACACAAAAAACTACATAGAATATACTCCAAAATCCCAACTTTTAGTAATAACAGCAACAGTCCAAATACCCAACTTACTGAAAATCCAACAAAATTCGCAACTTTAAGACATTTCCGTTCATTCTGAAGAAAACCACAAATCGAAGATACCTAATCCGGTCCTATCCTCAACGGTAGGACTTCTGGAACCTGGCGCGGGCACCACGTCCTCCGAACTTCTTGGGCTCGCAGCGGCGCGGATCGGCGACGAGGAGGGTTCGGTCGTACCTGACGAGTATGTCCTTGATCTCCTTCTTGGACTGCTCGTCGCGGTACTTCTGGAAGAAAGCAACAAGGGCCTTTGCGATGCTCTGGCGGATTGCGTAGATGCGGGATGTCTGACCGCCGCCGCGCACGCGGATGCGCATGTCGACGTCGGCGAAATTCTTGCGGCCGAGGAGGAGGACGGGTTCGCAGGCCTTGAAGCGGAGGATCTCGGGCTGAACAAGCTCGATGGGGACGCCGTTGATCTTGATGAGGCCGCGCCCGCGCTTGCAGTGGGTGACGGCCACGGCGGTCTTCTTCCGCCCGAAGCACTGGACCGCTTCCTTCGCGGGGGCCGTCGCCATGGTGGTGTGGTTGATGTTCGAATGTGAGGGGCGGCAGGGATGAGGAGGGTGAGGGGCTTATATATGAGCGGGATTAGGGTTTGCGGGATTCGGGTTTGCGGGTTTAGTACCCGGTTGGTAGAGTGGGTATGCGGGATTCGGGTTTGCGGGTTTGCAACCCGGTTGGTAGAGTGGGTATCCGATTAAAGTGTATGTCCCCTCTTTACATCCTTGGTTATATCATAGTTTAACACACATAATGAACAGGGCCGTCCCTGAGCCTCGTCTCGGGGTGCAATGGCCCAGGGCCCCGTAATTTTGGGGGCCCATTTTTAAATCGTCTACATATAGTTAGTTTTTGTTATTTTTATTTCAAATACTAGGGATGAAAACGATCGGATATGGATCATATATGCCTATTTCTATATCCATATTTGCTCTATCTTTATCGAATACGAATACGGATACAGATATGATTCGGATATGTATTAAGGAAATCATATCCTTAAAAATACGGATACGAATCAGATATTTATCGAATACGAATATGGATCAAATAAAGAGCGAACCTGAATACATATTAAATAAATAACTAATCCAAATATGAACCAGTGAAAGAGTGAATCCAAATATGGATCCAATAAATATGGAATCCATATGCGAGTTTATTAATGATCACATACGAATACGAATTGATATTTAATCAAAGTTTACAATGATTTTAAAAATTGATAATGAAATATAAATAAGTTTCATCCTGACAAAAGGGATCATCGAGGTGACATGTGTTCTAACCAGAAGCTAAAGGAGGATATGATTTTGTAACTTTTGTGCATGCCCATCTTCAAATAAACGGAAGTTTATTAATATCATTGATATATTGTATTATATAATATCTACTACTAATATAATAACATGGGGTTGTGTCTTGTAATATATTAACTAATATATTAAATGTTTTATTCTGATATCCAGATCCGGATATTCAAGCCATTATCTGCATCCATATCCGAAAAATTTTGCAATCCATATCCGATTCGTATTTGATTAATATTTGGATACGGATATCTGTGTCCGATATTTTTTCGAATACTATACGTAGATATTCGGATATATCTATATCTGTTTTCATCCCTATCAAATACCAATCCAATGTCTAAATGGCTACACATGTCCATTAATTATTTACATTTGCATGTGTCATTTGACTCTTCATATTCCTAAATGTCAAAAAATCCTTTGGGTTCCCCAATGCCACATTAATATCTTAAAAGTTAAGAATCCATAATGAACTTAAATGTGTCCTTTGGAGACATATATGACCTCCTCATCTTGTGATTTGCGATTTCTGTCACTGCTGCAATTTGTCTTGCTTTCAATTTATGACTTGTTGTTGTTGAGCACCCACAAATCACGGCTCAGTTAATGATATTTTTTATATTTATGCATTCTAATTTTTTCCTTAGATCCACAAATTATGATTATTTTTTGGATTCGCACTGTCAAATAAAAAACTGATGACTTGATTATTTTTCCATAACTATTATTTTATTATCTGTTTAAATCATGTTTATTTTTTTATTGTATTAATTGTTTAGTGCTTCTTGCTTGAATATTCTCTAACCATATTTTTTCGGCTTATATGATATAGAAAATAGACATTAAGAGATGAAACTCTTAATTCTTAAATATTTTTGTTATTGTAGTCAATAGATATATGTGCTTCTGTGCTTGAACATTCTCAAAAATCCTAACTTAAAAAAACAATGCCGTACATTTTTGCTAGCTATTTCCCATTAGCTGTTGTTTGTACTTACGTTCCTTGAATTACATTATATCCATAGATATCTATTTCGATTATAGAAATTATTTTTTTATAATTTTAATTCATTACTTATTGTTTGATGCTCGTTGATCATAAACATATATAGTTCTTTTTAAAATTTAAAGAACTTTACTTATAAGAAATTTACAAATTAAAAAAAATTATTTGTATAGGGGCCCTTTTCTTCTCTTTTGCCTAGGGCCTATGAAATGTCAGGGACGGCACTGATAATGAATGCAATTAACAAATTTATTTAATTTTGCAAATTTAGTTTTCAATATGGTGTTATTAATTACTCCCAACTTAAAGGTATTACGTAAAATCAAGATTTTAAAAATAATTCAAGAACAGATTGTCATAGATGTCGTCTAATCATATATGCTCGTCGTTAGTTATGTGCCGTTGACAACTTAATGGTATTGCATAAAATCAAGATTTTAAAAATAATCAAGGAAGTGAATCAGATTGTCATAGATGTCGTCTAATCATATATGCTCGTTAGTTATGTACCCTTGATAATTCCTTATTTTTTGAACCCCTCTAATGGTCTAGTGGTAGAAACAGTGACTCCCACTTCGAATCTCCCCCAATCCCCTCTTTTCAATCAGTATAAAAAATCCTTATTTTTAACAACGCCCTTAATTATGGTATTTTGCTCGTTCGGTGCCAAGAGCACACTTTCAGCTTCACCTTCTGCAATGCTTTGAGGCATTTGCGTCAAAGCATTGCAGAAGTATCATTTGAATTCAAATGGATGGATAACTGCATATCCGATCCACCATTATATACATATTTTGACATATGTCTTTTGGATATGGATTTTTTTTCTTTGCAAATTACGGCTTACAAGTACCAAATCACATTTGATTAATTTCTTTATTAATGCATTTAACCTCTCTGATTTTTTTATGAATTAGTGTAAAAGCTCATTTTGACTTTTCAAATGAAGTTTAAGTAGTTAGTAAAATATCAAAAGTTATTAGTAAGCTCTAATAGAATTATTATTTTAAATAATCTTGTTGAATTTTCATATATTAACTTCTGCTAAGGAACACTGCTAACGGATTATGATGTTGGATAATTAGTTTGTATTCAGAAGTACTATCATTCCCTTATCAATTAAGATATGTAGGTTGTCCGTCATCTACTCTTCGTACAACCTCTGACTTGCTTGCTTATTGATGTGTAGTCACCTCTTGTATGCGGACCCTTCTCCTTTAGTTAACTTAAAAAATAAGTTCAAGAAATAAATTCACTTAAAATGCCAAAAATAAGGAGTTGAATCCCTATATAAATTCACTTGTAATATTGCACAATCTTCCCTGATTTTTAATAAATTCATGTTAACTCCAAACGACACGAAAACAACTCCACTGTGTACATAATTCTATATTAATAAATTAAAAAATCATATAAATAATGGCCTGCAATATTGCAGAAAAGTTGCCCAGACCTTATTTTGGCGGGACTGAAAATAAAAGGTTGATTGTTTATCTTATTCAATTTCCTATGAAATACTACTCATCTTAGAATTAGCATAGATTCCAATATCCCAGAACAAGATCAAATTCAATGAATCAGAATTTGCATGTAAAACTTGGGGTTTTGGGACCTAATTATATATTATATACATGTACTGAATTAGACATATAGTTTTTATGTAAATATTTGAATTTGTTTTTCTTTAATTTTCATTTATTTTCTTTCATTTATCTTTTAAATAACCATAAAGAAATTAAAATCCAAAAAACAGAAAATCTAAGAAAAATATAAAAAGGTGTCTGTGTACATAATAACCCACATACCTCTATATGTTCTCATTTTTTTATTTTATTCTCCTTTTTTATTAAATATTAAAAAAATAAAAAAAATATTGAAAAGCGGGTTTTATATACCAATATTGAAAAAAAATCCTAATTTGTACATATAGCTTATTTTGGATTTGGGATCCTAATGAATCTACACATTTTATTTTTTATCACTTTTCATTTGAATTTTATTTAATTTATTTTCTCTTTCTTTTTTCTATTTTGGATTGGTCAATTGGCCATGTGGCACCAAGCCACTGGTGATCCCGCTCCACGTCAAGCTTCCTGATTGGCAAAGGTCAACAAACCTAAAGACCTTGATATACATCAAGCGCGAGAAAGCCACCATCTCTGAGGGACACTATGTTGAAAGCGGATAGTCTCCTTCATGTAGCGACGACAGCACCTCCACCACTGCAGTGTGATCTGATGAGACTTCCTCGCCACTGTAGTAGTTTCCCCTTGCAGCTACCAAGCCTTTGTTTCGAGAGTCGTCGATGTTTGAAGGTGAAGACCATAGCCCTCGTCGAGGAGCTCTACCCCATGCGACTCATCTTCTAGTACACATCCTTTTTCATCTTCCCGTTGCTCTTATTTCCTTATCTTCCTCTTTTTCTTTTCTTCTTTCTATAATATTTCCTTCCTCTGTTTCATCCCATTATCCAATTGAAACCCAACAACTCGATCACCGATTGAGCGCCCCCATCATAATGTCTGTCCGTTTCCTTCTACCTTCAGACCACCCCTCATCTTCCAAAAAACCTGATCAAAGCATTGAATGCTCCATATCCCTCTCTCATCAGGGAGCCCTTGCACCTGCCTCTCTTTACGTTAATCACGGGCTGAGATTTCAAGCTCGAGTCCTTTCCCCGGTCACTTGCAGGTTCCTCGATGGAGGAGGTCCACGTCAAGAACACTACACCTAATCCCAGGTTTCTAATCCATTGCAGGAGCACCTCCCTTGAATTAACAAAGCTCTGTCGTTCTAGGGCCCCATTAGCCACGTCGAGCACTCTTCACGGGAGCTCGGCATCTACGTCAAAGATGCCACAGCAGGAGGACGGGCTACACGACACCCTCATCTCGATCGCCACCATTTATAACATCGCCACATCTAACCAGCCCCTCTCACGCTACGTCGGAGTTCCTCTCAGGCAACCCCTTCTAGGTGCCTGCCTCGAGAAAGAAGAGGAGCTGTAGATAGCCCTCGCATATTGGATCTTGAAACCCCCATCATCTCCACCGTTTATTAATCAACGACCAAGATCTACTGGTCATCGCAGCTAAAACCATCCAAGTCGCCACGTGGTGAATCTTCACACGGTCGCACCACCCGATCAGCACAGGGGTAGCAACTCTCCACTGTCGGATCCACATAGCGAGTCACATGCACCACGTGACGGTGTAATTGCAACCTTGCCCCCAAATCCTGAGAACCATAAAAAAAACACAGTTAATAGCATGAGAAGGTTGTCGTTTTTATGAATATCATTGAAAGTCCTTGGACTTCGTGGATTAAATTTTTATTCATTTTCTTTTCAGATTGGTCTGTGCATTATTTTATCTATATCTTGCGAATCACATGTCAAAAATTTGCAAACTTGGGGAATCCACTAAAAGATCTTTTAAGTGTCTTCCATATGGTATATTGTGGAGCTACATTAGATTTAAATTGAATTAGTTGTGATTTTTTATTGAAAATTCAAACACATGCCCTAGAATTTTTTATTCAATAATAATTCAAAGGATTTTCTAAAATATATAAAAAAGAGTTTCGTTGTGTGACTTTAATTGGAACTGAATTTTATTGAAATCCATTAAATTTTGAGCTCTAAGAATATATTTTATCGATTCCTTGTATGAATTTTCTAATGGTATAATTGCAATATTTTTAAAAAATAAAAAAAACTAAATTTCCCTTAACTTATTCTAAATCTTTGATTTTATGACAGTTTAATTTGATGGTGTTCAAGATCTTAAAATAAAAACTCAAAATCAGTGACTTCTACATTAAACATTTTAATTAATTCATTTAAATATCTTTAAAAAAATAAATAGCATGCTTATAGTTTGGAAAAAAATGTGCCTTTTTTATCTTTGAAATAGAAAAAAACAAAAAATTCTGCGTTGAGCATCTTAAATTCATTTTAAATCAAAACTACCAGAAATGCTTTTTAAATCCATTTTTAAAGTAAGATATGATTTGATGCTTTTTAAATAAGGTATTGTGGAAAATTAATCTTAAGGAATTTTAAGGCATTGGACCATAATACATCATACTATATACTAAATTTCTTTCAAAATTACATCTTATGTATTTTGTTTTTTTTTAAATAACATTAAAAAATAAAAATCAAATAAAAACTTCAATATTCGAAAGACCAAAAGAGATAAAACTAGTTAAACTACATAAAATCAAAAACTTAATAGATTTAGGAAAACAATTCACAATCTGGTGCCTTCTCGAGTTCGCCCCTCCAGACTTCATCATATACATGATACATCTGAATCAAGGAGTATAAATAAGATAAAATTTTGTTTGAATTACATTTTCACGAGTTGCAATGATAATCAACTTTTAAACTTGAGAAATTGGGTGATTTTTCTCTGTCCCTTATATAAATTAGAACGTTTTTGGAGTAGAGTTTTGTATTGTTCATGATCATGAAATGATTTGATTTGACGCATGAATATATCTTCATCAAAGCGTTTGTGATATAGTTAGGTTTCTTAGTCACCAATTGAGAGTAAAAAGCTTGAGTTTTTTTAACATGTTCTTTACATATGAGTGCTCCTATAAATATGAAAAATTTTAAATTATACCATGTAGCACCTCAAACATGGTACCACATTCAGTAATCACAGAGTGTGGTACTAGATTATAAGTAGTTATGGCTACTACTAGATAACATGGGATAAGCATTTTGGACTGTGGTTAAGGGCTCCACTTGGGTCCAAGCCCAATAGGTTGTTTGGACTAGTAATCCATGGTAGCGGACCGGGCCTAGGTCCCAGGACGTTACAGATGGTATGAGAGCATATCCTCTCTAATAGTAGAAAGGACTGTCCAAGAGATGGAGCTACCCCTACCATAGAGTTAGGAGGAAAAGGCTATGCAGTAGGTGAAAGGCGTCACAATTACTGGGAGTATGTCATGGGCCAGTGCGCAATGAGGACGTTACAAATATAAGTGAGGGGGTTGTAGCATGCCAAATATAGTACCACATCTAGTAATCAAAAAGTATGGTAGTAGCTTATAAATAGTGATGGCTACTACCAGATAATCTTGGCTTAAGCATTTTGGGCTATGCTTAAAGGCTTCAGTTGAGCTCAAATCCAACAAATTGTCTGGATCAGTAATCCCTGATAACGGGCTGGGCTTAGGGCCCGTGACATTACATACCAAGAATTTTTACAAAAAAACCCAATATAAACTTCTCTATTTACAAAATTTTCCTTCTTATTTATAGAATTACCTTCATAAGCTTATTGTTTTTACAAAAAATTACTTAAAAGTATGTCAACATAGGACATTTTTTTGCAAATTGAACAATTTTGTAATTTAATTTATATAATATCTAATCCATACATACGTTTTAATATATAAATATAATTGCAAATTCATTTATTATATGTGACGTAATTTAATATTTTTCTCACTGAATTTAATATAATAATTAAGAAAATTGCACTTACTATATTTATCCGGTGCATTATCCATCCAACAGATACGTACTGAAATTTTATCTATAAAAGTACTCATTTTATTATTCATATTTGATCTATATCTCTTTTATATCCTTACCCCTTTTACATATATAATGACCCATTTTTTATATTTCTGACTACATGTGTCTGCATCGCTATCCTTATTCTATATTGGATAAGAGCATGGTAATACACACATATATGGGTAAAATGGGGCTGTCCCCCAAGGAAGAGTTAACTTGGCTCCCTCCACCCCATTTTTATCATATTTTTTTGAAAAATATTTATGTAGATTTCTATTATTATATCTATATATTATCTCATTCAAATTTCGTGTGAATCAGAGACTAATACGTCCTCCATACAGACATGGTTGGTTTCAACAATTCTACCATCATTAAAATATGACTGTCAAATTGAAGAACCGTAGTGCAAATTACCCCCAAAAACAAGAAGAAAAGTAAAGCTCCCAACTAACCTTCAGCAACCTTCCAAGTGCTCACGTGGCAGCAAACACGTCCAAAATAGTTTCCTTTGGACGTTTTCGGAAACACCCTCGTCCAAGTGGGGCCTAAGTGAAATATTAACTTTCCAGTGTATAATCTAAAGCAGTAAAAGAGATGGGAAACTCTGGCATCATAAGCTCTCACCAACCGAACCAAAAACAGCTCAACTCCCTCTCGTCTACTCCCGCCAATTCCTCAAAGCCATGCTCCCATTCTCTGCCCTTCTGCCTCTCCTCCTCCTCGCAGTCGCCGCTCTCGTGTCGTCGGTATCCGCCGCCTGTTCGACTCACGCCTGCAAGGTGAGAGCCTAAATGCGCGATCCTCTTCACTTAATCCCCCTTTGCTGCCAAATTCTTCAGATCCAGTGCTTGGGAATCCGCAGGTCTCCGAGGCATGCAAGAGAGATGACGACTGCGGGGAGGGGCTTTACTGCGGGAGCTGCCCCGCAGCGGGGAAGAAGCAGCTGGCGTGCACCCGAGGGAGGGCCGTTCTGCCTTCGTCTGTCGTGAGTTCCTCTCCTTCTCGTTCTTTTAGCCAAAAAGAATCATATAGATAATTTAAGTTTTACAGAGAGACTGTTGAGAGACGGACAACAAGCTGTGCCGCCAATCCTTCTCGTTCTTTATGCAATGTTAACTTCGAACAGCTACGAAATTAAGCACACATATGTTGTTGTTTGCAAGGCGTAAATCTTGTTTTAGTTCCAAACTTCTGGGGATTAAGCACATATATTTTGGATTGCGGTTCAATAAAACATTGGCGACATCGCCTTATATCGGCTTAAGACAAGGGATCGACATATCATATGTACACATTATTGAATAGAAATTTGGTACAATTTCATGTAGATGTGAAGTTGTATTCAGCTGAATGCAAATCCATTGAAGAAACCTTGACTTTAAATGATGGGGCTGCCCCTATCTCTATCTGTTCACAAGTTAGAGGGTTCTGAAGGAAGCTGTAGCTTTTTTGGTGGTTTTTCTTGAACAATCATTCACTATCATAGCTGATTAGGACATAATTTGTCAACTGTGATGTATCAGTATGATCCTGGCTTTTAAAAAATCAGGAAAATCAATAGCCAATGGTAAGGGTGTCTTGGATTGTTAAAACCAAGTTATTTGCAGGCACTGGTTTTTTTCAGGGTTGGATCTTAGTAATGGGTAAAAGGACCTTGGTTAAATTTACAAATTAAATTAATATATTTAATTCTTTTTACTTGATAATAAGCATATGGTACGCTTGTAGTTTTTATTTTAGCTGAAAGTTGCCATCTAAAGATTTTTTTTAAGATTAAGTGGAGGAGAACTCACTCTTATTTTAGATCCTCTGGATGAGTCAAATAGTTCTGGGATCCCCCTCAGTATATAAAAGATTACTTGTAGTGTATTATTAAGTTGGTTGAGCTTACCTGGAACTGTACTTTGACATGTTATTGTTCAATAAGTCACCATATTTTTTGGTCAGTAAGATGTTCAGGGAGTTGACTGCTACAACTTGTATGATTTTGATAGATTGATGAAGTTTAGGATGATTCAGGTAAAGGGCCTACCCTTCAACAAATATTCATGGCTGGTTACGCACAACTCCTTCTCGATAGAGGGCGAACCATCTCGTACGGGCACACCCAGAATCACGTTCTATAACCAAGATGATTCTGTAACCAACCAACTGATGGTATTTTTCTTCTTACCTTTTCAATCATTTTTTAGTTAAGTTCATTCATAACAACATGTTGTAAGACTGTAAGAGTTATGTTGATGTGTAATCTGGACAGAATGGCGTAAGGGGGCTGATGCTGGACATGTACGACTTCGAGGGCGATATTTGGCTTTGCCATTCTCTCCGCGGACAATGCTTCAACTTCACTGCCTTTGTAGGTTTAAACATTCGTTCTTAAGCTTCGATGCGCGATTATTTCGATGCTCTTTTCTGGTCTCCAGGAGCCTGTTTCAGATAAACCATTCATGCTCATTTCTTTTCTAGTGGAACTTAACTTAATTGTTCCCATATTTTTAATACTAATGGGTGTCTATATAAATATAGGAACCAGCTATTGATACGCTGAAGGAAGTAGAGAAATTCTTGACGCAAAATCCCAAGGAGATCATCACAATTATCATTGAAGACCATGTACACACTCCCAAAGGGCTAACTAATCTGTTCACTAGAGCTGGACTGATGAAATACTGGTTCCCGATTTCTGAAATGCCAACAAATGGCAGTGATTGGCCAACCGTCACAGACATGGTTGCGGAAAATCATCGCTTACTGGTCTTCACGTCTGATGAAACAAAGCAAGCTTCCGAGGGAATCGCTTTCCAATGGAAGTACCTCCTGGAGAACGAGCGTAAGCGCGCCTAACAAAAGACACACATTCTATTTTTTTTGCATAGCATTGCCAGTATGAAGTACCTGTCTTTTGTCACAGATATAGCATGTTCAGTTTGATAACTTGTTTGGATGTAACTCTCCTTGTCAATTAAGGAAAATGACCGCATCCTAGCGGTAAAACACGCAAAAAGGACCATTTTCCGGTGTGGTCAAGTATGCAATGAACGTATAACATGATAATCGAGTTGATTCCATGATTATAAGTTCATAAACCCAACTCATTCCCATTTTGGGTGGAATAGATTTACTGATGAGGGATCTTGAACTAAGAAGTAGAGAATGAAAGCTGAAAAATGTATCCCGAGCAATTGCAAGAATTAGAGCATATATGCGTAATGTTTTGTGATATAATTTTTTGAGTTTTTATCAAGATCGTCTACGGGCATATCGCACGAGGTTTTTTATAGTTTTACAGTCATGTATTTGATGTTTAGTCTCACTTTAATGCATTTTGTTGCGCTAGAAGCAATGTTCACTTGGTAATTTGCCGATTTACTACGTTTACGTCGTCGATCTTATCGTAGCTTGTGCATCCATCACCTATCTATGCATTTTGCATCTTATGTTTCTAACCATATCTAGATACTTATGCTGCATGTCTACCCTTCCACTAGCTGGAGATCCAGGCTTGGTAAAAGGGACCTGCCCAAACCGGAAGGAATCTCAGCCTTTGAACTCGAGGGCGGCGTCCCTGATTCTAATGAACTACTTCCCCACTTACCCCATCTCTGGGGATGCCTGCAAGGATCACTCCCATAACCTTTCTGAAATGGTGGACACTTGCTACAAGGCATCTGGGAATGTGATGCCCAATTTCCTAGCTGTGAACTATTACAAGGTATCGTATACTTACCACTCCTGATGAACTGTTAGCTAGACGATCCTTCGAATGAATGTATAAAACCTCTCTATACTCATGACCTTGATCGTGTTTTTTCTATCGACGGTAGTTCGCAGTCTGTGTTATTCATCATTTTTTAATGTGTCGCTCGATAGCCTGTAAGCGATGCGCTTATTTTGATCAAATTATTGAACTTGGAATCAACATTCTTGACATTCACAAATGAGAACTTTGATTGTATCTCATAATCAGCACTGGCAAATAGGATAACTGAGAAGAGGACCCTTTTTAGTACAGATATATGTCAACTGCTGTGTTAATTTGAAGCTGAATTATACTGGAAAAAAATACACCCTCATCAAAAGATCTTACAATACATGTAGTTGGCAATTGACTGAGCCTCACATTTAGCATTATGGTTTTTCGTGTTTCCAGAGGAGCGATGGGGGAGGTGTCTTTGATGTCTTGGACAGAATGAATGGCCTAAGGTTATGTGGTTGCGATACGGTCACATCCTGCCAGGTTTGTCGCACATCGATCTTCGTACATTCTTTCATATTCAAGGACATGTGCGTGCGTGCATGCGTGCGTGTTTTCTGCATTGTAAATACATTTGTGACAGCTGAATGTGGTTTTCTTGTACTCAGGTCAGCTCGTCTCCAGGATCGTGCAAGAACACCAGTTTACGCAGCATCGATCCGATCAATGCTGGGAATGGAAATTCAGGATCCACACAGTTGGCTTCGATTTCTGTCGATGTCTACTCTTTTCTGATTTGCATTTTGTTGGTGATAATGCTGTCATTATAGTCACTTAAAATACACACTAAGAGAATTGTATGGCAACTCAGGTCGTCGCTCAGAGTGTGCAGTAACTAAAACAAGGTCAAACATGCACTGTTGTCTGATAATATATGGTTCGTGGACTAGGATATAGATACAATCCTCTGTTCTGTTTGAATAACTATTCTGATTGCTGGGAACATGTCATGTTTGTTCAAGTTCAATTTGCTGTTAATTCATACTAATTTTGATTGTTGGAGAGACAGCCATTCTGGCATTGACGAGTGAATGATACAATTGTTAGAATCAAACACACAAAACACGCTCAAAGATGGAGACAAGGAACGTGGAAAACCTTACAGACATGAAATAACCACGAAGGCTCTCAATCCCTGATCTCCCTCACTAGAGATTAGGGCTCTCTTCACTAAGACGGAAAACCAATGAGGCGGGATAAATACAATATATAGAGAAGGACGGGTAAACAATCCCTCATCCAAAGATCCATTTACCCATACAAGTACGATAAATCAATACCCCTCCATGTCAACCATGTCCAACTTGCCTACATTCAACTCAAATTGTACCTTAGACAGCTAATTTGTGAAGAGATCAACAACCTGATTGATAGGCTTCAGGTAAGGAAGACACAACGATCCATCATCAATCTTCTCACGGATGAAATGGCTACCAATCTCCAAATGCTTCGTTTTTTCATGCATTACATGATTGTTGGTCAAGTTTATTGCAGCCTTGTTGTCACAAAATATTTTCATTGGCATATTAACCTTGACGCCCAAGTCACGGAGCAAATTTTTTAGCCATATAATTTCTCTAATGCTAGAGGCAAGAGCTCGGTAATCTGCTTTAGCACTTGATCTTGAAACCACATTATGCTTCTTACTTCTCCAAATAACCAAATTTCCGCATAGATATTGTTAGAAAATAGGAAGAGGAAGCGGAATGATAAACAGAGCAAAATAACATAAATATGAAACATGGAACACCATGATTTTTACGTGGAACCCTACTCCCTAAGGAGCGGGATGAAACCACGGGAGAAGCCCTCAAAGGGACATATGCTTCATTGCTTTTTCTCATCTGATACAGGAGGTATGGGGCTCCTTATATAGCCTCCACAGAGCCTCCAAGTCCCACCATTGATAGATGTGGGACTAAACTCTTGGATGGGGTAAATGAATCATGGAGAGATCCATTTACCCATCTCTCTCATAAGTGACACATACAATGAATACTCCAACACTCCCCCTCAAGCTGGAGCATGCAATGCTCAGCTTGGACAAACAGAAAGAAACTCAACTCACGCTACAGGACACTACGGAAATATCAACCCAACGCGCACAACTGCTGCTGTCGAGGACGTTGCTTCTCATGCCGTGCATGTGAGGAGAACGAACGGGCTAGAGTGTGAGTCTGTTGAATCTCCTCGTCAAAAGAGCATGTGCTCTGAACTGCGCCTGTCAGAGTCACTACAACTGGAAATGAGTCTCCTCGTCGGAGTACTCTGGTCCGCCACAACATGTGGACAACTACTCCATCTCTGAAAAGGGTCGAACTGAAAAGGCCGTGGAAGTGCAATCCTCGTCGGAGTCCACGATCACTGGAGAATGGAGTCTAAATGAAGTCTCCTCGTCGGAGAACTGGGTCTCTCCCATCTGGCACAGATAATAGTACACTATTCTGGTATACCTATGATACCACATGAAAACCCTTGCCAACATGGCATAGGGAATGGTCCTCTACTATGGAGTCCCGATGGCTCACATGAAAACTTTGGCCGACAACAAGAAGAATGATGGGGACCACGAAACTGAAGACCGCACACTCACGTGTGTCTGAAACTGACGACTCGGAACCATGATCGTCGAGTCTGAAACCGAACTGTAGAGTCTGATCATCTGGCTGGTCTGGAGACTGACATCTGAATCCGACCACTGACTCTGAAACAAGACATGTGACTCTACACAATACTCTCCCTTTCTCCCATACTAGTCGGAATACATGACATCGACTATGTTGGGAGAAGACAATAAAAATAGGAAAAACATGAACATTCACAAAAAATTTCATGCAGCTTTTTCTTTATTTTTTTTAAAGCCGTCCAAACACATTTTTTAAGCCGTTCATTTTTTTACGACTTTTCGTTTTCTTTCTCTCTTTTTTTTAAAAACATTTTTTTAAAAGCTGTTCATGATTTTTTTGCTTTATTTTCTTTTTTTTAACCAGCCCCTTGGGCTTTGCAACAAAAAACATCTTTTTTTTGTTAGCCCATTTAGACCGAATGCAGATGGCCCCTACTTTTTTAATCACGCTGGGCCTCCCCACCTTTCTCTGTTATTCCTTCTTTTTTTTAACCTTTTTAGCCTCTGCCTTCATTTTTCCTTACTTTTTCGACCCCCCCCCCCCCCCCACACCCTTTTTTTACATCATATGGCCCACTTGGGACCCGAAGCATACAACAGATATTTTCTTTTTTTAATAAAACGCAGACGGGCCCCCGTTAGGGTTCCCATGATGGGGTCATTCTTGGAGAAACGACGTCGTCGACTACGGGGGGAGCGTTGTCTACACGATTTGCCGCCATAAGCGGCAACTTCTCGCCGCCTCCGATCTGGAGGGAGCTCTGCAGAGATGGGGCTGCCTGGAGCAACGGCTGGGGACATTACCGCTTGGGCGAGATCGGGAGGAGGAGCCGCTTGCATATGGAGGACTAGAGGAGGGACAAGCATCGCGAGGCGACATGAGAGGAGGCACCACAAGATGCGAGGGGGAGTCGCCAGGTGTTATGGAGCGGCGTCGCCTCTAGGGTTCCCTGCCTGGGAGTCGTGCGCAGGGGCCCGAAGGGCTCTGCGCTTCTGCTGCGCCAAGGACAGAAGTGCTGCACGCGATCTGGCGCTGCCTGGAGGTGGGTGGCGTGAATGGGAGACGCAACCGATGAGGAGGTGCTGCGCTCGTCCTTGGCAAGGGTCGCCACTTGTACAGCTTGAAGACGATGCGCCAATGGGAGAGGCGTTGGAGCTGCACTTGCACTGCAAGATGCAGGGGCATAGTGTGACGTGCTGCCGAGGGTATATGCTGCTTGTGAGGTGCGCGGCTGGCGTGTTGGAGTTGTTGAGAGAAGTTATTGCCGGTGTATGTGATGTGGAGGTGCTCGGGCTTGGAGAACGGAGCAATCAGCCGCCTCCTCTTCTTCGGCTTCTTCTGTGGAGGAGGTGTGTGCGTGGAGAGCCATGATGCCCAGATGTGATGGGGCTCCACCTGGAGTGCTTGGGTTCTCCACGTCTTCTTCGATCTTCTTCAAGCAACCCCTGGAATTGATGGATGTCTTGTGCCACCGCCATTGCTGCTCGAAGGGGATGGCAATGCCGCTGCCACTGTAGATGCGAGATGAGACAGATAGGGTTCCGATCGATGAACCCTAGTTATGGAATGCATCGAACGCCTGGCAGATTTAGGGATCTTTAAACAACAGATGGCGCATCATGGAGGATCGCCTTTGCCGCTACGTGGAACCCTAGAATTTTCTGTGACGAGATCTCCAAAAAATAATTGACTTGAGAAATTACAACTCCTAAAAATCAATATGATTAGGGTTTCATAGAACCCAAGAACTTTTGAACAAATCTCAAACAAATTATAAAAATTGGAATCTCGAATAAATCATTAAATAATCCTCGAGAATTGAACCGTTCTGATACCATGTTAGAAAATAGGAAGCGGAAGAGGAATGATAAACATAGCAAAAGAACATAAAGTTCGTCCCTCCCCTCGTATAGTCCTCATGAACAAGGAGTTCGGCTTGTATCCTTGCTTGATGGTCAGCGGTACCCCACCTTCCGGGAGGACCACAGGACTTTTATAAGCCAACAGAAGCGATTGACCTTCTATCTGTTGACCGGAACACCATGATTTTTACGTGGAACCCTACTCCCTAAGGAGCGGGATGAAACCACGGGAGAAGCCCTCAAAGGGGCATATGCTCCATTGCTTTTTCTCATCTGATACAGGAGGTCTGAGGCTCCTTATATAGCCTTTACAGAGCCTCCAAGTCCCACCACTTGTAGATGTGGGACTAAACTCTTGGGTGGGGTAAATGGATCATGGAGAGATCCATTTACCCATCTCTCTCATAAGTGACGCATACAATGAATACTCCAACAGATATACCGCATAACCTGATGTGGATCTTATGCCATCAACTGAGCCAAACCATTCAACATTAATGTATCCTTCAACAGTGACCTCGGGATTTTTCTTGAAGATAAGACCTTTTCCTGGCGATTTTTTTATGTAGCACAGAGTTCTATTTACCACATTAGTATGAGGGTTGAGTTCAGGTCGATAAAGATGTTGATCCTCCCGTAGGCATGAGCGGAACAGGTGCAACGAAGCTTAGACTCTCGCCCGCTTCTTGATGTACTAGGAGCGTAAGCTTTGGTCGAGGATGATGGTGTTCTAGATTTGATTCAAGCCCACAACGGAGAGTATGACCTGTCTCCATGGAGGAGTCACGGCTCCTCATCAACCAGAAGGTGTTTCAGATGAGGCTTTGTCGAAAGGGGGTTAGCTCAGCCTCATAGTAAAGCAATGGGAGAAGACTTTGAAGAATGGAGTGCTTTCTCATCGATTGATCTACACAACACAAAGGAGCTTTGTGGAAGTTGTCTGAAAGCTTAGTGCCCTACTACCGAATGTCCTTCAATGATGCTTTGATGCTTGATGGACCTTAGTTGTTCTTCGAATGGTGTTCTAGACTCGAGATGGTTCTTCATAAGTCCAATCCAAATTCTAACATCCTAAGAGTTTTTGGCTGTGCATTGTTTCTGTTACTTCATCTCTACAACTCTCACAAATTCTCCTTTAGAACTGTGAAGTGTATTTTTGTTGGACATGCTGAAAACTATATGGGTTATTACATCCTTGATCTATCTACAAAGGAACTTTATATTGCTTGAAGGATACAACCAACAAGAAGGTCTTGACTATAATGAAACATTTAGTCCCATAGTCAATCCGACTACCATCTGGATGGTTCTCTCTTTAGTCCTTAGCAGTTACAAAAAGTAGGGCCATCAAACAACCTGATGTAAGTAATGCATTCTTACATGACTACCTACAGGAAGATGTCTACATGTCCCAACCACCATGATTCGTTGATCTAGATCATATTGAATATGTGTGCCGCCTACATAATTCTTTGTATGACCTTAAACAGGCTCCGCATGCATGGTTTACTAGGTTAAGCTCCTACCTCCAAGGTTTTAAAAACCGAACCAAACATCAAACCGGGTAAGTATCGGTTTTTGGTTTTTATGGTCAGATCAATAGGACTGACCGGTCAAACCGATGATGACGTCAACAATTCATAAAAACTAGAAAAGACCGAACCTTTATAGTATTGGTTTGGTTCGTATGGTTTAACTGGTTCGAACCGAGTTAGACCGATATTATCATACAAATAAATATGAGAAATTCTACATCATATCTTTGGAAGATTTATATACTCGTGCCCTTCCAAGTTTTTCTAATAACACATACTTATTTTTTTCACAATTATGCGCCCCCTATATTTATACAAAATGGTTAGTAGTGACATTTCATTAGTACGTGTGTGATCCTATATTATACCAACATAAAGATAATATTGTAGATTTTTTAAGAATATAGGAGCACAAAAGACATTGCTAAATGTTAGAGGCGTAAACGTCATTAGAAAAACTCAAAAGTGCGTAATGAACATATTTTGTAAAATTCATATGTGCGTGTGATGTATAAAATTAACAAATTTAAAACTATTTAAACTTTAATTAATAATAAGTGTTTTTAGTTTATTACTTCTCGTAGTATAACTATGACAACGTATTCTTCCTTTGTTGTTGTTGGAAGTGAACAAACTCATGTAATATGTGAGAAGAGAGGCAATGTTTATATGTCAGGAAGGGAGAGGTGATAATGGGTCATTCGCACATGTGGAAGGAGAAGAGATAAATGAGTAATATATTATGGGTTACAATGAGAGTAGATTATGAGTAGTTTTAAAAAGTCTACATTTTATTAAATTATCAAACGTTATTTTTTTGCCAAAGATGGATGGTTGAACCAGTGGTTTGGTTCAATTGGTTCAAACGGTTTCAAGCAGTCCAACCGGGTTTTGACTGTCTGAATAAAAACCGGGTGGTTGGACCGTTTTTCTTCCAGTTCTTGATTTAACCGGTTCAACCAGCCGGTTCGGTTCGATTTTTGAAACCTTGCCTACCTCTAGTTGCTTGGCTTTATTTCATCAAAAACAGACATGTCCTTAATTATCTACAGCAAAAGCATGCCATTGATTTATCATTTATGCGCTAGTCTATGCTGATGATATTATAATGACTGGTAACAATACAACCAATTTGGACACAATCATCAACAATTTACAACATGAGTTCAAAGTTCACTCAATAGAGAACCTGCATTACTTCTTGGGTATTGAAGTGCAAAACATGAAGAATGGGCTAGTCCTCTTACAAAGAAAATATAATCTTGAATGGTTGCAGGGTTGGGCAGGGTTGGGTTGGCCCAACCCGGGGTATCCCTCCTTCCAACCCTCCCAATCCTCCTCACAGTTTACTATTCATAGGGGTACCTCAACCCAACCCAACCCTGCCCAACCCTGCAACCAAACGAACCCAGGTCGAGCAAAGATGGAACACTGTAAACCAGTCCAAATGCCAATGAAAACAAAAATAAAGGTACTGGATGAATCTCCATTTGATGATGCAACACTATATGCAAATTGTTGGAGCACTTCAATACATGCTACTAACAAGACCAGATATTGCCTTTGCGGTAAATAGAGCTTGTCTATCCATGTCTAGCCCCAGCAATTCAAACTAGGAACATGTGAAATGCATACTCCATTAATTAAAAGGAACATGCCCTCATGGATTACTTATAAACTCAAACTCTGGTTACACTATCAATGCATTTTCTGATGCGAACTGGGCATGATGCAAAGATGATAGAAAGTCTTCAGGCGATCTATTTAGGTAAAAATCTTATATCTTGGTCAGCCAAGAAACAGAAAGCTGTCTCAAGATCATCAATCGAGTTCAAATAAAAGGCATTAGCTGACACAACTGCGAAATTAATTTGGTTACTTCGATGCGATAACATAGGAGCTACTTATCTCAGTGCAAATCCCGCTTTCCATTCATGAACCAAGCATATTGAAGTAGATTTTCACTTTATTTGTAAACAAGTGGCTAAGAAACTTATGACAGTGTAATTCATATCTTCCAAAGACCATATTGCTGATATTCTCACCTGTTGGGTTTCTTTGCAATTTCCAGCCCCAACTTGGGGGGAGGGGCATCGTTGATATTTGCCCAGCTTTTGAAGTTCCTTTCCAGGGAACCCCATTCGGGGGTATCTTTCCCATTTCCAGGAAGCACAACGGAGGGCCCATTCGCCCTCCCATTCCAGCCAAAAACCAAGAGCAGCGATATGGGTTTTGGACCCTCTTCGTCCTCCTCACGCGTGAGAAAGAGCTCGAGCGCGAGGGAGAGAGCAGGGCAGCCAGGTTCGAGAGGAGCAGCGACTAGGGCTGTGGTCTTTGGCTTGGAGGGCAGTGACTTTGGGCGAGCTCGAGTGGGAGCAGCGGGAGGTCATGGTGAACGACCTCAAGGAGCCGTGCATTGGTTTGGGTCTCCGTCCGGGAGCCCACAAGGGGAGTCACTTTATCCTTCTTGGATTTAAGCACAATATTGGTATTTTGGATACCTAGGGATAGTTAGTTACTTGTAGAAGAACTACTCATTGTGTGTGGCTTAGACCTTAGTTTTGTGGACAACAAAATCAGGAAGAACATTGACTCATTTGACCGTAGTGATTTGTTGTCGGTCTTGCCCCGTGGTTTTTCCCTTGCTCACATTGAGCAAGGGTTTCCACGTAAAAATCCGTGTCTCGTATGGTTGCTTGTTGTGCTTGCTTGTGATTGCTCTATCATTTGTTGCTATTGAATTCCCCTGCGGGGAACATATATTTTGTGTTGTACCATCTTTGCTGCAGGACAATTTTAGGGGATTATCCTGGTTGATTGTCTGTATATATCCCCAACAAGTGGTATCAGAGCTCAAGTTTGAGCAAAAATGGGCAAAGATGATGAATGAATTATGATTAAGCTCACAAGTAGTAACTGGCAGATTTGGAAAGCCAAGATGGAAGACATTCAATATTGCAAAGACCTTCACGATCCCGTAGAGGGAGAGAGTGCCAAACCAGAGAATATGTCCACGGACGAGTGGACAAAGTTGAACCGAAAGGCCATTGGAACCATTCGGAAGTGGCTTGACATATCCGTGTTCCATCATATTGTCGAAGAGACTAATGCAAAGGAGCTGTGGGACAAGTTGTCTGATCTCTATGACCAGAAGACCGTAACCAACAAGGCTTTCTTGATTAGAAAGCTTGTCAACTTGAAATACAAGGACGGAACCAAGGTGGCGGAGCATCTGAATGACTTCCAAAGCATAATCAACCAGTTGACCTCCATGGGATTGGTACTTGATGACGAGTTGCAGACACTTCTCCTTTTGTGCTCACTACCAGACAGTTGGGAGACTTTAGTAGTCACTATGAGCAACTCTGCGAAGGACAACAAGTTGATCATGGCTATGGTCAAGGGCAGTCTCCTCGATGAGGAGATTAGACGTCGCTCTTCGGGAGAGGCATCCTCCTCTTCATATGTGTGTTGTTGAGAGGAGAGGAAGATCCAGTAGCAGAGGAGCGTCACAGGAGAGGCAGAAATCCAGAGACAAGTCCAAGGGCAGAGGAAAGTGTCACCATTGCCAGAAACCCGGTCACTGGAAGAGAGATTGCAGGGTTTGGAAGAAAGAACAAGCTGAAGCCAAGAAAGATCAGAAAAAGGAAGATGGGAATTCAGCTGCAGTTGTGGCAGATGAAAGTGCAGATGAGGTGATTCTCACCATCCAGGATCAGTTCTTACATGCAGGGAGCGATTTGGAGTGGATCGTTGACACGACCGCCTCCTACCATGTGACTCCACACAGGGAGTTCTTCACCACCTACACTAGGGGTGATTATGGGAGAGTCTTGATGGGTAACGAAAGTTACTCTAAGATCATTGGCATGGGCACTATCTCGATTCAGATGGATGTTGGATGCTCAATGACTCTTCAGAATGTGAGGCATGTTACTGATGTACGTCTTAGCCTTATATCGGGCTCACAGCTAGATAGTGAAGGCTACCATCTGAAGTTTGGCGACAACAAATGCAAGATAAACAAGGGCTCTCTCATCATGGCTAGAGGCAGTTTGTGTCACACACTTTACACGAGTAGAGTGAAGGTCATGGATGGCAGTTTGCATGCTAGCGAAGCAGACGATTCAGATTTGTGGCACCGTCAGCTTGGGCACATGAGCCAGAAGGGTTTGCAGCTTCTTAGCAAGAGAGAGTTGATCTCCTACCACAATGACATCACTTTGTCTCTTTGTGATGCATGTGAGGTTGGGAAGAGCAGGAGTACGCCATATAAATCCAGATCCAAGGTAAAGGGAGACCTTCTACAGTTGGTCCATTCTGACGTTTGTGGTCCTATGGACACAACCTCTTTGGGAGGCAACATGTATTTTGTCACCTTCATTGATGACGCATCTAGGAAGGTGTGGGTGTATGTGTTGAGATCGAAGGATCAGGTGTTTGATTGCTTTAAGAAATTCCATGCCATGGTTGAGCGTGAGACGGGAAAATTGTTGAAGTGTCTACGCACAGACAATGGCGGAGAGTACACCTCCCACAACTTTCAGGGCTATTGTGCAGAACACGACATCAGGCATGAGAGGACAGAGCCAGGCACACCCCAGCACAATGGTCTAGCTGAGAGGATGAACATGACCATTATTGAGAGAGTTCGTTGCAAGTTGAAGACCGCGAAGTTGCCCAAGATCTTTTGGGCTGAGGCGGTTTGCACCGCATGCTACTTGGTAAACCGATCTCCATCAGTTCCCTTGGATTTTCAGATTTCAGAGCGTGTTTGGACAGGGAAAGACCCCTCATATGCTCATTTGAGGGTGTTTGGATGCAAGGCTTATGCATTGGTACTCAAGGAGCAACGGAAGAAGTTGGATGACAAGGCAGTGCCTTGTATCTTTCTAGGATATGGATATCATGAGTTTGGATACCGTCTTTGGGATCCAAGGAATAAGACGGTCACCAGGCACAGGGATGTGATCTTTTATGAGAATTAGATGTTGGCTGAGGACACCACTGAGAGTGGTGATGGAGATGTGATCTCCATGGATGATGACAGTGATGAGGACACAGAGCCCTCTCCAGTACAGGGTACAGGTGGAGAGGATGGGCAGCTTGAGCAGCGCGAGCTAGATGCAGACTCTGTTGATGCAGGTCCAGGGGACTTGGGACATGGAGAGAAGCCTCATCCATATGCAGACGCAGCAGAGCCTCAGGTTAGGAGATCTGAGAGGACATGCCAGCCATCATCCCGTTACCCCACTTCAAGGTACGTGATGCTCACAGATGCAGGTGAGCCATACACCTTTGAGGAGGCACAAATGCACAAGGAAAAGGGCCATTGGCAGAATGCAATGAACAAAGAGATGTCATCTCTCAAGAAGAATCACACTTTTGACCTTGTTGAGCTTCCTAAGGGAAAAGGGCCTTGAAGAACAAATGGGTCTACAAGCTGAAATCAGATGATAGCGGCAAGCAGGTGAAGTACAAGGCCAGATTGGTGGTGAAAGGGTTCAACCAGAAGGAAGGAGTGGACTACGATGAGATATTCTCCCAAGTGGTGAAGATGAACTCAGTGAGAATGGTGCTAGGACTTGTTGCTAGCATGGACCTTGAGCTGGAGCAGATGGATGTGAAGACGATGTTTCTTCACGGTGATTTAAACGAAGAGATCTACATGGAGCAACCACAGGGTTTTCAAGAGAAAGGGAAAGAACACATGGTTTGCAGGTTGAGAAAGAGTCTCTACGGCTTGAAGCAAGCCCCGAGATAGTGGTACTTGAAGTTTGATACTTTCATGGGAAAGCAGGGCTTCAAGAAGACTGCAACTGATCCATGTATATATGTTCGTCATCTTCCCAATGACAGGTTCGTCATTCTTTTGATATATGTGGATGGCATGTTGATTGTAGGTCATGATTTCAACCTGATTGCAAAGCTCAAGAGAGAACTATCCAAAGAGTTTGAGATGAAAGATTTGGGCAAGGCCAGTCACATCCTTGGCATGCAGATTACAAGGGACAGGAAGAAGCGCACGCTGTGGCTGTCATAGGAGAGCTATGTTGAACGCGTGTTGGAGCGGTTCAACATGAAGAATGCCAAACATGTCAGTACGCCTTTAGCCTCTCATTTCAAGCTAACCAAAGAGTCATGTCCTTCTACTTCTGAGGAGAAAGCAGAGATGTCCAATATCCCATACCAGTCAGCAGTTGGGAGCCTCATGTACGCCATGGTTTGCACTAGACCCGACATAGCCCATGCAGTGGGCGTGGTGAGAAGATTCATGTCCAATCCGGGGAAGGAACATTGGGAGGCAGTGAAGTGGATCTTGAGATACTTGAGAGGGACCTCAAGTATGTGTCTTGTTTTTTGGGAGGTCAGATCCCAAACTTTGTGGCTACACTGATGCAGATATGGCAGGAGACATGGACCAGAGAAAGTCTACTTCAGGGTATATTTTCACATTTGCAGGGGGAGCCATATCATGTACAGAAATGTGTAGCTCTCTTGAATACTGAGGCAGAATATATAGCAGCAGAAGAAGCTGGGAAAGAAGTGTTGTGGCTACAACACTTTCTTGGTGAGTTTGGATTGGATGACAGTGAGCCAGTTGTGTTTTGTGATAGCCAGAGCGCTATAGACCTGAGCAAGACTACCATGCACCATGATCGCACAAAACACATTGATGTGAGATACCATTGGCTGAGGGATGCAATTGAACAGAAGCAACTCATGTTGAAGAAGATTCACACTGATGAGAACCCCTCAGACATGTTGACATAGGCAGTCATTCGTGACAAGCTTCAGCTTTGTAGAGAGCTGAGCGGTGTCACCTCTTCTTGATCTCCATCACAGGACAATACCTCCCCGTTGGGGCTGGAGGGGGAGGTTGTTGGGTTTCTTTGCAATTTCCAGCTCCAACTTGGGGGGAGGGACATCTTTGATATTTGCCCAGCTTTTGAAGTCCCTTTGCAGGGAACCCCATTCGGGGGTATCTTTCCCATTTCCAGGAAGCACGACGGAGCACCCATTCGCCCCTCCCATTCCAGCCAAAAACCAAGAGCAGCGGCAAGGGTTTTGGACCCTCTTCGTCCCCCTCACGCGTGAGAAAGAGCTCGAGCGCGAGGGAGAGAGCAGGAGCAGCCAGGTTCGAGAGGAGCATCGGCTAGGGCTGTGGTCTTTGGCTTGGAGGGCAGTGGCTTTGGGCGAGCTCGAGTGGGAGCAGCGGGAGGTCGTGGTGAACGGCCTCAAGGAGGCGTGCATCGGTTTGGGTCTCCATCCGGGAGCCCACAAGGGGAGTCACTTTATCCTTCTTGGATTTACGCACAATATTGGTATTTTGGATACCTAGGGATAGTTAGTTACTTGTAGAAGAATTATCCATTGTGTGTAGTTTGTACCTCGGTTTTGTGGGCAACAAAATCGAGGAGAATATTGACTCATTTGACCGTAGTGATTTATTGTCGGTCTTGCCCTGTGGTTTTTTTTTGCCCACATTGAGCAAGGATTTCCATGTAAAAATCCATGTCTCGTGTGGTTGCTTGTTGTTCTTGCTTGTGATTGCTCTATCATTTGTTGCTATTGAGATCCCGTGTGGGGAACATATATTTTATGTTTTGTCATCTTTGTTGCAGGACAGTTTTAGGGGATTATCCTGGTTGATTGTCTGCATATATCCCCAACATCACCAAGCCACTTCTAACGAAAGCCTTTCAATAACTTCGCTCAAAGTTGTGTTTAAGCCAATCGTTAGTCATATAAATTTCTTCAATTACGAGGGGATGTCAACGTGGCAACTTCACAAGCATACAAAGCTCCCATGGAGCTCGGTCAAGTTGTTGCAACAACTCCAAACATGACTTCCTCCATTTCAAATGCATCTACTAAGTTTCGATTATTAATATTATATAAATAGGGGATGCATGTTACAACATTCAATTAACAAATCAAGAGAATGCTCTTCCATGGTAGTCTAACTATCTTTTCTTTGGTACTATTTAAGCTTTATTGATTGGAATCAGAGTGACTGTGGAGTCTCGATCAGAATTTCTCATTGACCCGGTCCAAGGCCTGAGGAGAATTGATAGCCCTAGGTTGGACTTCTCCAGTTTGGGTCAGGTCGGGTCCAATGCTCCACCCTATAGATGTAAATACCAAAGTATGAATAAATAGATACTGCAGTGAATTAGACACTCGATCCTACACGTTAGTGGATATAAATAGTGTTACCATATATTAATAATGAATATTGATCACTCTTACAATAAAATATGTATAAACTGATACAGTAATAAATCGCACACTCGAGCCCACGCATTTGCAGAAATGAATAACTTCACCGTAAAACTCACTAAAAATATTTCAATTGAACATTTTTGAAAAAATATTGATAAGCAGATATGGTGATAAATTAGATACGAGGCTACACGCCCGCGGATAAAATATTTTTCCCGTAGAAATCACTAATAATGTTTCAATTGAATATTACTACAATAAGTTATGAATAAACAGTTACGGTATATTCATGGATATAAATAATTTTACATTAGAAATCAACAATAATGTTTCAATTTAACACTCGTTGTCTAAAGTATAACTAATCTCCTCTTAAATAGGGACGCACACAAGTGAATACATTTTTTATTTTCATGTATATCTCCATCACAACTTCGACCTTTATTAAAATTATCTAGTAATACAATAATATGAGGATTGGTTTTATAAATAACTTGCTCAATTTAATCGCATGTTCTTCCTATAAGTGTAAATAGATGGATGATGTATGGATCATTTTTTTGGAAGAGATATCCTGCAGGTACCCATGGATACCCATTACCCATTCAAATGGACCCGACACCCATTAGATATGGGTACCGTTAGAAAGGATCAGATTGACCCGTAATTCGGTTATAATGGGATGGGATAGCTCAACAACGACCGGGTACCCGCATTGGTGAACACCCCTCTTCCATCATATAGTGTTTGAGTATTTATTTTTGTTCGTTGTATTTTCCATTTATATCTGGCTGATCGCGTATCAGAAATTTCATTACAACAAAATTGAGATATAGTGAAGGTTTTTTCAAAATCCGTCACTAAGTTAGCCGTTGTTAAATATATAATGACGAAATTATTCACTGCAAAATCATTTTTCGTACTCGAAATTAGCGACAAATATCATATATGTCATTACATCATTAGTAACAGTCTACATAACGACGCTTATCCTTTCTATTTTTCAAACTTTTAATTAATAGTCGCTGAATTTTGATAGCGACGATTATTAGAAGTTTGAAAAATAGCAACGGATAAGCATCACTATGTGGACCGTTGCTTATGATAACGACATATATGATATTCGTTGCTAATTTTGAGGACGAAAACTCATTTCGCAACGAATAATATCATCGTTATATATTTAACAACGGCTAATTCAGTGACGAATCTTGAAAAAAAAAACGTCACTATTCAATTTTGTTGTAGTGTTTGCTTGTAGATTTACTAATCCTCTTTTATTTTACTGTTGTCAACCACTGTTATATTTATATTGAATTATTTATTATTTTGTAAAGAAACAATATTTGTGGGATTGCCGCTTCATTTTAAGATCATTTATAACTATGAAAATAGTGGAAGGATAGGCTTGTGTAGCTTTTGATAAAAGGAACCTTTTGGCATATGTATTGAAATTTCATTCAATTTTATATTATGTAGAAATTTTTCGTTATATTACTTGTTTGAATTCTATAGAGTACACGTTTCAGTATTTCTCTAAAATAGCCCTACTCTATATCTCTACTTATTTTTGTGGAAACAACTGAAGAGGTGTGTTGAGCTTAAAAATTGAAAAAAAGTCAAATCAAGGTTTTGTATTATTCTTTTTTAATTTATTTATATTAATTCGAAAAAATTCTAAAAAATACAAATCCTTGCATTTTCACATCCCATATTTTTAATCTTAAAAAAATCGCACTTTCATCTTTTAAATACAAAAGGACCAAAAATATATCAAATACAACATATTTAGGTCTGCTTTATTTGACAAATTAAAAAAATATCTTATGAATTCATTGTAATATAAGAATTAAGATATATATATATATATATATATATATATATATATATGATTTTTAGACTCAATTTGATATTGAAACTTAATTTACAACATAATTATTTTTGTTAAAAAATATTTTCAAAACTCTGCTCCTTGTTTTTTTATTTTCTAAATAATACAAAACATACAAATAAAAAATTTAAACATAAAAAATTTTCAAAAATAACTCTTTCATTTTGCGCCACACATAATTGACACTTAGCACATTGATTTGGAAATATTTAAATAATCAAAGCTGCATTTAAAAACTATGGCTGCCTCCTTGAGTTCGACCTTGAACTCCACCAAGTAAAATAAATAAATAAATACCATATTTTTCCACAGAGATTACACATATTTGAGTGTAGTTTTTTTTACTGATCACTTTTTTATCTGTATACACTACAACTCGACATTCTTAAGAAGGGTGGAAAGCAGTTCGTGAGTAGTGGGTTGGGTCATGACTCGTGATTTCTAGTCCAACTCGGCCCATGATCTGGCCCAACCGAATTAGCATGGGCTCGGATATGAGTCGGGCCAGTTTTAGGGTAGGAGAGGTAAAAAATTAATCATGTGCTTGTTGGAAGAGAAGGTATCAGACATTACATGTAGAGATTTGTTAGAACATCTAATAATATAAGTGTTATTAAATGAGATCATGGAGTTGATTTATGCGCCATCTTATTGTGTCATTATTTGGGTTGAACCAATGGGCTCATGGGTTTAAACTGAGGTCGGCCCAATCGTGGCCCATTTAGTCTATTTTTTTGACCCAGATCCAATGACTATAAATCAGGCTCGAGTTTGTATTAGGCTCATGTGCTAAATCAGTCGTTGTCGAATATATATCAACGATATTATTTGTTGTGAAATAAATTTTTATACTTGAAATTGACGATGAATATCATATCTATTACTGTATCATTGACGACAGTCCATATAACAACACTTATCCATTGCTATTTTTCAAAATTTTAACTAATCGTCGCTAAAAAATTTAGCGACGATTAGTTAAAATTTTGAAAAATAACAACGAATAACTATTGATATATCGAAATATATGATATTCGTTGCAAATTTCAAGTATAAAAAATATTTCTCAACAAATAATATTATCATTGTATATTTAACAACGACTGATTTAATGACGGATTTTGCCATAGCTCAATTTTGGTGTAGTGTTTGTATTTTCTACAACGTGCAAATGTGATGTTTATTAGATTTATTTGGATCGGAAAAAAATATTATTTTTTTCTTTTCGATTGGGTCTTATTAGCCATCGCATATCCTTTTAATTGCACCAACTAGATATATAATTCAGCATGTTGGCATTGATTGTGGACTTTGGAACGATTCTAAGATCTGCTTCTTTCTGTCTTATTCCTTCCACTTTATCACATGTCAATGATTGAAAATGGACATTTGATACTTCAATTATTTCTATTTTTATATCGTTTATTTATATATGTAAACGTCTTGGTTCCACGATAGTGATAGGACTTTGTCCCATAAAAACACCGTCATCGTTAATATGTTAACTTTTCCATGTCTCCTTTGCGATTGAGAGGGATGCAAAACGGATACGGATACATGTATTATCGTATTTTTATTCGTTTTTGAATACGAATACAGATGCGGATACAGATATTGACGGAGATTAAAACCGTTTTACCATATCTTTAAACAAACAGATATGGATGTAAAACAGATACTGATCGCATACGAGTAATGTTAAAATTACTTTATAGCGTCGACTTAAAATATATACCAATTGGATGGAAAACACATGATATAAATTTACTAAATGTGTTTGTATCATAAATTATACAAATATAGTAAAAGAAGGTATATAATTATGTTATATATGGTTAAAAATAAATGTATGTCTATATTTATATACGAAAACTAATATACAGATACAGATACAAATGTTTACGGATATCAAAACAATATCCATATTCGTATCTATTTTAAAATAAATACGGATACAGATGTCAAAATCTATATAAAATGGATATGGTGAAATACGGATATATCCATAACTGTTTACATCCCTACTTGTTCGTCGTGATTGGCTTAAACCTTTTAATTGGAACTTTGGTCAATTGAAAGTATGAAGCCACATCTGTATAAGCAAAAGTCAACCTTATTCGTCATTTAAGATACAAAAGATGCAGAAATTCTATCTTTATCCCTTACTTTATTTTATTTGTTGCACCAAACACCCAACAATGATATCGAAATTGCTTAGCAAATGGTACACATTTCATTAATATATATTCAGACAAGCAAATGCATATTAATAATGTTGATATGTCTAATGTCTTGAATCCTAACCATCTGATCCAGAATGAAGAACTATCTGATACCTCCCTTCCCCCCACTCCCATACCCGAAATTTTTCTTATATGAGTACTTGGATCCGTCTGAGTTTGGGATACGTTTTGTATGGAAATATTATATAAACTCCCTAGGGTTAAGGCTCTCAGTATCCTCTGTATTCTTCTTTCTCTACATAATGAAAACCGATCGTTGCTGCCCAAGACATAGCTTAGTTAAAGGTGAATGTTGTAAATTCGTGTGTCTTCGTGCTTGAATATTGTTTGCGTTTGTGTGTGCTTCTGCAATTTGCAACAAATAACCCACATAATACAAATACCCGCGCATTAGATCTGAAGTCTGACGCTAGGAGTCTTAATTAATAACCATAAAGTTGTACTTGTTCTGTGTACCGAATTTTCCTTCTTTAGTGATCATAAGAGATTATAGATTTACCGTCAAATCATGTATCATTTCTTTTATATACTTCGATGGTGATTGATTATGTGTATGTCTATCCAACAATTAACATCAGGATGGGAATCGATGTCGACAAGAGGACGCAGCACGATATATGTGAATTCCTCTAAAGTCGTGAAGAAGATCTAGTGGTGTTGATCACTTGATCATCGAGATTCATCAAGGGATTTTGCTAGCAGTGACTAGCAGCTAGATCATGGGAAAAAATGTCCATCAACAATGTGACATGCAAAGAGATAGTGTGCATATTATCATAAATCTGATAGTTAATAGTGTATCATTGAGAATTAGAATTGTCCGGAGTTCCGATTGAGGAGATCCGGAGGGTTCATGTAAGGATTTTGGCCCTCTAAATGAATTGGATGACATATTGGGAGAAAATGGCTCCAAATTTTTAGGTCATACAAATCAAACTAGATTTCATCATTTTCAGGACAATTTATGGATTTCATTCAATAGAAGGGTGATCATATGATTTGTGGCAAAGGAAGACCACAAATCAAACTAGTTCACACTCCTTGAGTTTCTCTTCGATATGGATGAGTTCAGTGAATTGTTTCTCATGTTCGAACAATTGGATTGTTTTTAATACTTTTTAAATGATAAAGCAATAAGTCTAGAAATCATGCTTTAATTTAGGTGGCAATATTGGCGCATATTCAAGATGAAAATCATGATAATTAAAATCACGATACCCTAAGGTGTCGATCTAAGAAGCCAAATCATGCAAGTTGAGTGCAGACCTACCAAGTGTAGGCAAATCTCCTCAAGGAGAAGTGCATCCCACTTAACCTTAAATAAATCCAAATCCATAAGCTAACAAGCAAGCAAAGTATCCCCTTGAATGAGATGGCAAACCCGATCTGATGAAGCATAGGAATGTCCGAAGAAGGGAATGAGCCTCTTCCTCTATCCAACTAAACCAATAAGTTAGGTGCACTACAAGAAAAAGCGTAAATGGCGAGTACATTTATGCGAGTGTTGGGCGAGAACAGGTGTTCACCCAAATACTGGCGAGGGCGGGGCAAGCACTCAGCTAACATTTGTGCTCGTCATGATATGTTCTCGGATAATGAAGGGTCGCACGGTCTCACAAGGCGAGACTGCGGTCGATGAGTTGACCACCCAATCTTTCCCTGTTAGTCAGCAATTAACCTACAATATACATAATTCAATTAATAGCAAAAATGCATAGTTAAAATTTATTTTCTCTATCATAAAATGCATAGCAAGCAAGCATGTAGAGGTCGAACCACAGACAACGATGCAGGTAGCATATAGTTATTTATGTACAAACCAAATTATTCATCATGTACAGATTCTCTTTTTTTTTGGGTTTGTAATTTTTTAATAAATTCTTTTTTTATTTTTTGTTTTATATATTTTTATATTTGATTTTTATATTATATTTTTTTATATAAACCATATAACACATGTAATGGATTATATATATAATATATAGTAGTACATTTATAAATACTAATAAATATAGATAAAATACAGAAAATAAATTATTTTTGGGTTTTTCATATTTTCTATTGTTTTTTAAATTTGTTGGAATTTTTATTTTTATGTATTTTTAAAGTAAAAAATATCCCCGAATAAAGGATTAATTAAATACCTAAAACTGATTTAGATATTAAAAATAGCAAATAAATCTCAAAATTATCCAAATCAATTTTAATATATAAACATTTAGATGAATACAATTATAAAATAGAAAAAGATATTTTTGGATTTTTAAGAATTTTTAAGATTTTATAACAGATTTTGGGGGTTTTAGATTTTTATGGTTTTTTTCCCATTTTTTATGATTTTTGGTCTATAAATAAAATAGGTCAAGATATACTATATATATTGGAATTTTTAAAGACAGTTTAATATTTTTTGGTATTTTATAAATAAAATAGGAAATAAATAGGCTCCTTTTCATTATTAATAAATAATTAAAATGCTCAAAAATACCAAGTAAACACGCGGCGTAAAAGTATAAGGCATGAGGTATTTTTCCCTATTTTTGTGTATTTTGGGAGCTCAATAGTTATTTTCAATAAATAGATAAAATATACAAAAATTAAAATCCTAGGAGGGGTATTTTTGCAATAAAAATAAAAGACAAGGGCACAGATGCAATTTTTCCTGAATAAAACATCATTTTTTTAAATTTTAAAGACTATTTTACATTTTACAATTACAAAAATCGTTAGGGGTCTCTACGCAAAATTTCTCCTATCACGTGGAGACTACACGTGACTCTAGGATGGACTAAAATGAAAATACATAAAGTTTGGGGTCCATCTGCAAAAAGTCCAATTTTATTTACACGCTAACTTTTATTTACAGAATTAAACAATAACATATAAAATTTACAGGGTTAAATATGCAATTACCCCAGAAGAGCGCGTGATCCAACGATTGGGCGTCATCCACTTGACACGCGTCGCTCATCCAACGCATGGTAGCGGTTCATCGATAAACGCTCAAGATTAGATCGCGGGTCGTGATCTGACGGTAGGGCGAGACGCATCCAACGACTACTACTTCACCTGGCGCGAGATGACGATCGGACAGCTGAGGAAGGGGTTGAAAGAACAGGGAAGAAGATCGCCTGAGGCGAGCTTCGACCGGATCTTGTGGGCTCCTCCAGCCACCATTCCCTCCACCGAGGGGCTCTGCACGTTCCTGGTGACCTTCCGCGCCAGTCGGTACCTTCATTGGGGCACCTGGAGCTTCACTGTGGTCGCACAAGCTCGGGGAAGAAGGTCAGCCCCAGGTGCCTCCTCTCTTCAAAAATTGACTTCTATTGGAGTCTTTTGGTCCCCAGCACCTGCAGAAAGCTCAAGCATAATACGAGGGTCCTGAGGGTTTTATTTATCAGAATGGACGAGATATGGATCAGACAAAACTCCTCCGATGAGCGACAGAGTTGGAGGAGCATTTCTCCAGATATAGCGTCGATCTGGTTGGATGGAGGGACGCGAGGCGAAGGGAATCGAAGGGGAAGAGAGATGAGGGTGACAGCGAGTCAGGAGAGTTGATTATAATGTGCGGAGAAGCTCGTCGGAGCTCGACTCCGGCGAACTACGAGCAACTCATATTACGCTAATTTAATTGACTAAATCCTAATCTAATGGCTGGAAATTAAAGCTACGACTAAAATGAGCGAAATAAATAAGGAAGGAACAACTCTTATACTTGAGATTGCCCAGGGAGCAGGGTCACTGGTAACGGGCGACTGTGGGTGCACCCCTCGCTCCTGGAGCTTGGTCTGGTGTTGAAAATGCCCCCTTGTCACGAGGACTCCTCCTATACACTAAACCAGGGCTCCTAGATGCTTAATGGTTACCAAAGAATGCAAGGAAGACAGAGGGGGTATTTATAGAACATAGCGTCACCCTTATTTGACCGGCTAATTGCGACGATTCGAGCGTATACAAGAGATTAAAGGATATGGCGAGTATGTACAATGATCAATGACCATTTCGAAGGGGGCGAAGGCGATTGAGCGACGAGATGCCCAGGAAAAATAAGCGAAATCTCGGGATTGGACTGATTTGACGGGAGTCAGAGCTTGGGGGAAATTGACTGAGGGTCAACAGACAGGACCCCCTGATTGGTCCACGTCAGCCTAGATAAAAACAAAATAGCAATTTTATTAAAGAATAATTATTTAAAAATAGAAAATGATTTTATTGATTTTTATTATAAAATAAAAATGTTATTATTTTATTTAGTATTTTATTATGATTTTTATTTATTTTTTGACTTTATTTATTATTAGTTAATTTTTATTAGTGTATTTATAGGTATATTTGTCTATATTTGGTACATTTTTATTTTTATTTTGTATATTTTATTTTATTATTTTATTATTTTATTGTTTTATTTTATATATTTACAACTTATTTTAGGTGTATAATTATATTTTTATTTTATTTTTATGATGTTATTTGTACACTTAAATAAATAGGTATGTATAATATATAGGTATACTTATAGGTATTTCACCTATGTTTTATATGCATCTTTCTATTTTAATGTATTTTAATGGGTTTTATTTTGGATTTATATTTTTAATATAGTATAGACAATATCTACAATATTATAAAAATATAAAATGAATAAAGAATAAAAGAATAGGGTTCTCTTTTATTTATGTACAAGTATAACATAGGTATTTTGTCTATATATTTGTAGACTCATTTTATTTTATATTTTACTTTTGGTTTTATTTTTATTTCAATATGCACATTTGTTATAGATATTAATTACAAAGTTACAAAAATATAAATTTGTAAAAATAATGAAGGATGAATAAAATGAATATTGGTATAATATATAAGGGTCAAAAACCTAACTTTCACACAATAACTCCAAAATATATAAAACCACCATCATTAAATAGCTTGTAAAAAGTTATATACAATTAAAGTGATTTTGATATGTTTTGAGTATTTATTTGAAATATATGGGTATGTGAGGTTGGGATTTTGGCTTTTTATTTTGTTTATAAAATGAACATTATATATTATTTTTGTACAAACTCAATTTTGTATTTTTATTTACATTATTCATTTGATGAATGAATAATAAAGAATAAAATAGGAGTCAAAAGTGCATAAATAATGCACTAAAAGAATTGGATTTTTATTTTATTTTTGGCCCTTATCTCCCCTTACTTTAATTCTTATCGACCAACTCATTTCTTGACTTGGTTTCGGGGTTTAGAGTCATAAAATATCTTCGATATTTTATTCTTTTTCTTTTCTTCTCTTTATTCTATAATTTTGACATTAAAAATCTTGTTTTATATACAAATAATATAATAAATAATGATCGCTATATGCATAAACTAATGCTATTTACATGCATTAGCTAGGGTTTCTATGGCTAAAATGATAGAATAAAGGTGATGAAATAGAGATTCATCACCCTCCTATACTTGCCTTTGCTAGTCCCTAGCAAACACTTATGTAATAAGCATAAAAAAAGTAAATAAGAAAAGAAAAAGAAAAAGAAAAAGAAAGAATTTGCTTTGAAAACCTATTTGCAAATGATTTTGTGTGAAATAAAAGCTTTGCAAAACCTATTTGAAAACTGTAGTACACAATAATTTTTGCAAATACTTACAAACATTTGAAAGTTATTTTGCAAAGATCTTCACACAATATATATATATATATTTCACAATATTTTTACAATCATTTTCAAAATCATCTGCAAATAGGTTTTCAAAGCTTTTATTTCATACAAAGAAAAGGATTTCTGCAAATCAAAATATTTTTACAAAGGTTGAAAATATTTCACAATAAGTTTTTCAAACGGGTCACAATATTTTTCAAATCATTTTGCAAAAGTATTTTTAAAATTTTTTGGTATTTTTAATGTTGCGGATGTTTTTGTGATTTTTGAAAATAGGTACATATCTTACATATACAAGAGTTTTGGTTCTTGAAGGATTTACAAGGGATGATTGATCACCTTTATACATTTATACAAACTTTTGAGTATGATATGTGTACTCCTCAAACTTATTTGAAAAACATTTTTCCAAACAGCTTTGAAAACTATAGTCCAATATAATTTTCACAAATGATTTTTACAAATATTTACAACAAAATTGAGCTATAATGACGATTGTGAGAAAATCCGTCACTAAATTAGCCATTGTTAAATATAGAATGACGATATTATTCGTTGCGAAATGAGTTTTCGTATTCAAAATTAGCAACGAATATCATATCTGTCGTTATATTATTAGCAATGGTCCACATAGCAACGCTTATCCGTTGCTATTTTCCAAAATATCAACTAATCATCGCTATTTTTTAGTTTAAAATTTACCGACGATTAATTAAAATTTTGAAAAATAACAACGAATAAGCGTCACTATATAGATCGTTGCTAATGATATAACGATAGATATGATATTCGTTGCTAATTTTGAGTACGAAAACTCATTTTGCAACGAATAATATCGTCACTATATATTTAACAACGGCTAATTTAGTGACGGATTTTTTTCAAAACCGTCAATATAGCTCAATTTTTTGTAGTGATTGAAGCACATGTACATCTTTTTATGCACTTGTACAACAACGCTTTGAATATTTTCTTAACCATTTTGCATGGGCTATTTTTAATGGATCGCCATCCTTAGGGCTCCCTTAAGCCTACGACCTTACATCTACTCCTAAAACACACACCAATAGTATAAATTCTCTAGTCGCTACTATTCTGTATATTCTTACGAAAAACTTTTATGTGATTAAAAAGAGTTGCATCCAAGCAAGTGCTTTATGTTCTTCGCTTTCTTCATGACTCCAACTCTCGATCTAAAAAACCTTCTCCTCTGAAGTTACTCTCAGGTTTTGCATTTACATTTATGCATGTTTTCAATGTTTTGTTATAATAGTTGTATCTTACCTTTATTCTGAAAAAACATTTATGTGTAGAAGACCTTTTTTCCCAAAAGGAAGATAAGTTTCTTGTTGAGGTGGTGTACCTTAGACATTCTGTATGAAAGCCTTTCTTCTCCTGCAGAAGATAAACTCGATTGAGGCTTTGTACCTTCTAAGGAAATATGTGACAAAATCTTTCTTCTTATGTAGAAGATAAATTTTGGTACGTTATGTACTTTGCAAATGGTTTGGACCACAAAAAGTAGTTCTTATAGTGAGTGTCTGTAAGTCCTCGGTAGGCCAAACTCATGCTCAAGATATAACCCGAAGGTAGGTGAACCTGTCTAAAAATATGTCCTACGTGGTTTGCTTGTTATGATTCTATTTTTCTGAACTGATTTTTTTAAATTAATAATTACTTCACATGAATATTATTCACCCCATCTCTAATGTCTCTCTATTCAGTGACTTAGTAGTAGCACGTGGATTGTGGTTCTTGTGTCTCATTGTACATGAGTGTGACAATTAAGAAAGAATGCACTCCATGATGCAAACTCATGTTTCAACCAGCTTGGGAAGAGCTTGATTATAAGAGAATTAATGCAAAAAAATTCTTTTTAGTTTTCAAAACATATAACTTAATTATATAGATAGGCAAACATTCACAATTATGTAATCTTGATGCTCAAAGTTTAAATGCCACATAGGATGCATGTATCATGCATGCACAAAATAAGGTAAAGTACATGGTAAAGTTGAAAAACCAAAGCAACATAGACAAGGTAAAGTTGAAAAACCAAAGCAAGTGTAGGTCTACATGTATAGGACGACAAACTATCAACATACATGCAAAGTAGTTTTTGTAATTTTAATTTTTTTTGCATTTTTTAAAATATAAGTTATACATAAGCTAAGCTAAATGTAGAATAAAATAAAAAGCTAAGCTAAATGTGGAATAAAATAAAACTAAGTTATTACTGTAATTGTGGAGTGAGAAGAGAGATAGATCCAAGATAAAATATACTACAAGATGAGTAAACTAAAATGAGCATCTCATAATCGAGCGATTATTGATTGCAGTCCTCAATAGATGCTCCATTTGTTTAGGTATAGCGAGCATCGTCGTAAGTAGGCAATTATTGATTGGCTATAAAGGTACACGAAAAAGAAGCAAAATAAACCAACTAACTGGGAAAATAAATTCAAATATAAAATAGAGAAACTTCTCTTCATTGCATCCTCGAGAACAACACTACTTTTTTCTCAGAAAGCGATCGTCGTAATATATGGGTAACGACAATAATCGATTAGCACATCAACAATAAAAAGTACATTTTAAGAAAATAAAGCCATAGATTGTATATGTGTGGATAGAAATCAGAAGGAGGTATAAAATGAATGATGGTCGTCTATAATTTCGATATTTTTGCTGGTATGAAATTCTTATTAATATATGTATGCATGCAATTAGGTGTATGTGTTGGTGCAAAGGAATTTCATGGGCGTCATATATACAAAAAAAACATGTATGTATTGCTACTAAATACACAATAATATACGTAAAAACTATGATGTATAAAACCCAAATATAGCTATATATACAACACACATACATATGTAGGGTTAAATGCGGTTATCCCCTAGGGGGAGCTAACTTGTCTCCCCCCACGCTATTTCGTCTATTTTTTTATTATTTTTTTTGAAATTTCTTCTGTAAATATTCATCACTATATCCCTATATTATGCTATTAAAATTTCGTGCGAAACAGAGACTCCTACGACCTCCATCCAGACAAACATTTTTTAACAGTAACATAATTGCTAAAAAACGGACCCTTCTGGATGGAGGCCGTAGCAGTCTCTGTTTCGCGTGAAATTTGAATGATATAATATAAGGATATATTGATGAAAATCCATGGAAGAAATTTCGAAAAAAAAATAAAAAAGGGGCGAAATGGCGCGGGAGGAGCCAAGTTAGCTCCCCCATGGGGCAACCCCATTTTACCCTGTAGAGAAAACAAGAGATCAAGTACAAGACAATGATTTACGTGGAAAACCCTTCGATCAGGGAAAAACCACGGGGGAACAATAACCCTAATCTCAACACGAGATTAGGGTTCTCTTCACTCTTAAGCAACAAAGCAGCGGGGGGGGGGGGGGGGGGGTGTACATATATATAAGAGCCCGGGGTAAATGGTCCCTCACCCAAAGATCCATTTACCCGCCCAATAATACAAAAACTCAACACCCCCCCTCAAGTTGGGCATACATGTCAACCATGCCCAACTTGTAGGGATGAAAACGAATACAAATATATCCGCATTCGTTTGTATTCGCATTCGTAAAATCGAGGATATGGATGTTATTTCTTTATATCTGGCGAATACGAATGCGAATACGAATATTAAAAATCAACATCCGGCGAATACGAATACGAATACGAACTTAACATCTTCAATTATTACGAATACGAATACGAATAAGGATGTAGATTTTTTAACAGATACGAATGCGAATATCCGTTTTTGTATGGTTCAATAAGTAAAATATATATAATAATATTAACCTAACGGGTACCTTAGAAATTTCACCCGCTTAAAATAAAGCACTCACGGATAGGAATAGGAAAACATGCCCCCAACCAGTTCGGCTTCCCCAATCTTCAAACCCTAAGCTCGACGCCTCTGTTCCCTTGCCTGCGTCCGAGCAACCGGATCACCGTCCTCGTGACCAGCCATTGCTCTCGCTTGCCGACCAACATCTCCTCCTCGTGTTATTCGTGTCAGCACCACTCGCCGGACGTCACATTTGCTGCTCTCTCACTTGTGCACCTGTGTCTCTTTCAAAGGCATCTGGGGTTTTAGAAAGAGGCGACGTCTGAGGTATGTTTATCGAATCTCCATCCATAGCTTGTAGATATATTTTCGAATCTTCATCGTGCATTCTCTCTTTTTTTGGGGAAATATGAAGGTCTACTTTCACCGTGCATTTTTACTTTATACTGGAACTATTATATATCGTATAAGAGTTACAGTCAAACAACTGCCCATTAGTTTTTTTTTAAAAAAAGTATCTAGTGTTGATCTGCATAATCCGTAAGTCTATATAGAATACTTTCTTAATAAAAAACTATCTAATCCTGATTTGAACGAGGTCTACTTCTTATTGGAACTATTATATCTTGATGTTTGTTTTCTATCATCCATTGTTTAATGATGTTGTGATTTCTTTTCTATCAAACAATAACTAGGTTTTGTTGCATAAATTTACTTTACAAACAGGCTGCGTTGTGTCAGTTTTTTTGCATGTAATTAGTGGGGTAAATCATCTGAAATATGAACAGTCTTTGTATGCCATTTTTGGGTATTGGGATCTGGAAAATGTATTTCAACATCTATATGATACATCTTTTTCATGTAGATCTTTGATCATTCTTGATACAATGAGCACTGATCCATCTATTGAAATTTCAAGTAATGACGTTGTGAAAAAAGATACAAATCACAAACCTAAGAAGCAGAAAAAACTCACCTCAGATGTGTGGTTGGATTTTGATAAAATTTGTAAAAAAGAAGAAGTGACAATAGATGGAAAGACATTCGAGCGTGACACGACATATGCTAAATGCAAGAGGTGTACCAAAGAATTACGTCATGGTTCAGGCATGGGAACGACCCATCTGAGTAATCACTCAGAATGTTGCCCAAATCGAATTAAGATAGAGCATGGTCAACAACAAATTCTTTCAATGTTAAAGTCAGATGGAAGCAGCATAGTTACGAATTATGCTTTTGATGATAAAAAGAGTCAGATGCTCCTTGCTAAAGCAATTATTGTTCATGAATATCCATTTAATATGGTATGTCATTCTGCTTTTCGAGCATATGCTTTATCTCTTCGTCCCCAACACAAGATTCCATCTCGCATAACAATGGCGAAGCTGTGTAAGACAGTATTTGATGATGAGAAGAAAAAGCTATATCATGTCTTTAAGAACTTATCTTCTCGGATTTCACTTACAATGGATAAATGGACAGCGTCAACACAAAACAAGTCTTATCTTTGCATTACCGCTCATTTCATTGATGATTCTTGGAACTTGCAAAAAAGAATCATCAATTTTTTCAATGTGAATGGCTCCACAGGTTCAGATATTAGCAACTATTTTTTATCTCGCATGTTTGAGTGGAACATAGATCAGAAATTATTCACGGTCACAGTTGATAATGATAAGGCTAATGACGTTGCACTGAGGCTTATCAAAACTCGGTTGGGAGATTCATTAATTTCCCATGGTCTTTTTTTTCATGTTCGTTGTGCAGCACATATCATTAATCTCGTTGTTCAGGATGGCTTAAAGATGATCTCTAAGTCGATAGAGAAAATACGATTGAGCATCAAATATGTTACATGTTCACCTCAAATGGAAGCAAATTTTATGGAGACTGCGAAACAGATTGATTTTGGTCCAAAAAAATCTTTATCATTGGATTGTTGCACGAGATGGAACTCCACTTACCTTATGCTCTCAACTGCTTTGGAGTATAAGGACGTATTTAAAAGATTTGGATTCCGAGATGTAAATTATATTCATGGATTAAGTGATGATGAGTGGGGCTACATCAAAATTTTAGAGGAGTGCCTAAAGCATTTTTATGATGCTACGGAGTTATTGTCAGGTTCAAATTATGTCACATCAAATCTTTTTTTTGTTGAATTCTGTGAGATTCAGTTACTCTTTGTTGAATGGTTAAAGAGTAGTGACACCATTATTGTTTCAATGGCGACTGTAATGAAAAAGAAATTCGACAAATACTGGGATATGTGCAATCAACTGCTTGCAGTTGCTTCTATTTTGGATCCTCGTTATAAATTGAAGGCAGTTGTCCTTTATTACAAGGACATATATCAATCCGATGGAATGCGAAAAGTAGAGGAACTACGTGACATCATTACCAATATTTTTCAAGCATATGCTTCTGCTGGGACTCCAACTACTGTGTCACATACCATATCTACTCCTCCTAGTAATCCACCAGAGAAAAAAAAGAGTAGATTTGCTCAGCTTATGGATGATGAAGATGCTCAACCATTGAAAACTGAGTTGGATGAGTATTTGGAAGAGAAGTGTTTGAGATGGAAGGAAACAACTGAACTTAAATTTGATATTTTAGGATGGTGGAAACAGAATATCGGGAGATTTCCAATTCTTGGAAAAATTGCTAAGGATATTCTTGGAGTTCCGGTATCTACTGTTGCATCTGAATCTGCATTTAGTACTGGAGGCCGAGTAGTTGATGCATACCGCAGCAGACTGAATTCTGATATGGTGGAGGCATTGATATGCAGTCAAGATTGGTTGAAAGATGAATTCAAAGGTAAGAAATTATTTTCATTTTTTTTTCATTTTATTGTAATCATAATATGCATAACTCACATGATGTTGTACATATAGATGTAGGTGATGATACTTTCATTGATATGAATGAAGTGGTTGAGACTCCATCACGACTTGAAGCATCTCCTTCGTGTAAGATCTTCTAACATATATTTATAGTAAGCTATTCATCAATTTATTTAACAACTTATTTTTATTCATTCAGTACCAAGTAATGATAAGGATAAAGTGGAAGGGTATGAGACAGATTTCATGGATGATGACATCTGGTATGGTTAATGTATTTTATATGTATCAATGTAAATGAATGGTTCATTTTGTTGCATTTTTAATGTATCAATTCAATATTTTTTCCTAATATACTTTATTCTTTGTTTATTTTGTACAGGCATTGAAGAGAAGACATATAAGTAGAAATCATGAATGGCTCATTTTGATGTAGTCCATATGGACCTTATCCTGTGGAAAACATATTTTTACTTTTCAAAATACTTTTATTAATATTTGACATGTAGCAAGTTTATTTATATAATTTGCTTTTTTACTATACCATCTCACTTTTTTAGTAACTAGTGCAATTAGGTTGTTATATGATTTATTGAAGAGAATATGTAGTACTTGTTTGGGTATTTTGACTCCATTTGTAGGTGACATGATGCGCATGGTTGATATGATTATATTCTCCCACAGAACTATATCTCAGGTATGTTCATGTTATGGACAGGTCGAGCCAATTTGAATTAGATGAGCATGTTGAGCTGAATTAGATTTTTTTACACCATGTCGAGCTGAATTGCTCTTTAGTTAGCCATGTCGTGCCATTTTACCATGTTATCTTCTTAAATTTCAGGTTCTCACATTGTAAAGAGCATGCGATATTAGTAATGGATGAAGATACACACTTATAACAAATAAGCTTGGTATTTGGTAAGTTTCTTTTACTACATAGTTTTGTTGTGTTAAATTTTCATCATCAAAATAGTCAATGCACTTGTTATATATATAAGTTTACATTGAACCTAATATTCCTATAGATTTTTAGTAAAATAGGTTATTTATAATATTTGTATTTGAATCCGTATTCGTTTGTCAAATATTCGTATCCGAATTGTCAACATTCGTTTTGCATTCGTATTCGTATTTTGAGGATATGATTTTGTATTTTACACATTCGTATGATATCCGTATTCGTATTCGTATCCGAATATTTAAAAGGATAAGGATATGATAACACCTATATTCGTATCCGTATCCGATCGTTTTCATCCCTACCAACTTGCCTACATTCAACTCGTATTGCACCGTAGGCAGCCCCTTTGTGAAGAGGTCAGCAATGATCTTCAGATTTCATGTAGGGCAGACATAACTGTCCTTTATCATTTTTTTCACGGATAAAATGTCGATCGATCTCCACGTGTTTGGTTCTATCATGCATCACTGGATTGTTTGCTAGATTTATAACGGCTTTGTTATCACAGAACATCTTCATAGGCATGTCAGCTTCCGTCCCTAATTCTTTTAATAACAATTGTAGCCATAGCACTTCTGTCACGCCATTAACAAGCGCCCTGTATTCAACTTCTGCACTTGACCTTGAAACAACATGCTGCTTTTTGCTTCTCCAAATGACAAGGTTCCCACACAAGTACACGACATACCCAGAAGTGGATCTCCTATCATCAACAGATCCAGCCCAATCAACATCGCTATATCCTTCAATGGTAACATTACTTTGTTTTTTTAAACATAAGCCCTTTACCAGGACACTTCTTTATATAGCTCAAGATCCTGTTGACAGCATTCACATGGACGGTAGTAGGAGCATACATAAATTGGCTGACTATATTCATAGCATATGTGATATCGGGTCTTGTGAGAGTAAGATAGATTAATTTTCCAACTAACCTCTGATATCTACCTTTCTCCTCATCATCGAGTATTTTCCCATCCTTTTTACTCATTTTATGGTTAGCCTCCATAGGATAAGCAGCAGGTTTGCAATTAGCCATTCCTGAGTCACGAAGAAGATTAAGGGCATAGTTTCATCGATTCAAACACATACCTTGTGGAGATCTAGCCATTTCAATACCGAGGAAGTACTTCAGTTGTCCCAAGTCTTTCAATTCAAATTCTGCTGAAAGCATCATTTTTATGCTAGACAATTCCTCTTCGTCATCTCCAGTAAGGATCATATCATCAACGTAAACCAGAAGGATAGATTTCTTATGGCCTTTCCTCTTGACGAAGAGAGTGTGATCTCCATTAGCCTGTTTGTAACCATTTTTTATCGTCACAATCCTGAGTCTTTTAAACCAAGCTCTTGGCGACTGTTTTAGACCATACAATGCCTTTTTCAGCTTGCAACATTTACCCATTTGATCATATCCTGCTGGCATTTTCATGTAAACTTCCTCTTTGAGACTTCCATTTAGAAAGGCATTCTTTAAGTCAAGTTGATACATTTTCCAAGAAAATTGAACTGCAAGACAGATAATAACTCTAACATTGTTCATCTTTGCAACCGGAGCAAAGGTCTCGAGGTAGTCAATACCATATTTCTGGCTGTAACCTCTTGCAACCAATCGGACTTTGAATCTGTCAATTTTACCATCAGCCTTATACTTGATTGTGTAAACCCATTTTGAACCGACCAAGTGAGCATCTTTTGGAATTGTCACAATATCCCATGTATCATTTTTCTATAGAGCCTTCATTTCCTCCTTCATAGCTTTTGCCCACCTGGGGTCACACTGGGCTTCAACCAAATTCTTGGGAGTAACACGAGAATCAAGCATAGTTATGAAGCTTTTATAGTTCGAACTTACTCGAGAGTAAGTAACATAATTTTCCATAGGATAACGAGAAGGAGGCCTAGTTGTTCTTACCGCTTTCCTCAACGTAATAGGAAGTTCCTCTTCTATATCTTCAGTATCACTAATCATGTCATTCAAGCAATTGTCAGTGTTCTCAATCAAATCATCAGAGGAAGAGGAATTACTTACAGTGTGATCATGACTTGGATCATCCGAGGAGAGATTAGGGTTGTGGTTTGGCATCATATTGTCATCCATAGTCTCTTGTCTGTGATCATCATCCATCCTCTCAACATTGTTATCTATACTCTCGTGTCTGCCAGTACTGTGACCACAAGAAATATCAATTTCATCGTTGATTACATCGCAGCCTTCATTCATAAAATGGCGCTCATCATTATTTTTCTCAACATCCGTTTCACTGTACCCCCCCTGAGAAAAATTCTCTGCATAGTAGCAATCATGCTCATGAAAAGTAACATCCTTTGTAACATGAAGTTTCGTTTCAATTGGGTCGTAGCATTTGTACCCTTTTTGCGTACTTGAGTATCCAAGGAAGTTACACTTCCGAGATCGAGGGTCCAATTTCCTCAAGCCAGGACCAGAAATGTGGACATAGCAAACACTCCCAAAAACTCTCGGAGTTAAGTTGAAAGGAACCTTATCTGGGTGTAACATTAGAAAAGGAGTATTTTTTCCAACCACAGTAGACAGACGCCTTTTTATCATATAAACAGCAGTGAGAACAGCTTTACCCCAATATCTTTTTGGAGTATTTCTTTGGAAAAGAAGGGCTCGGGTAACTTCTAATGTGTGCTGATTTTTCCGCTCAGCAATGCCGTTCTGTTGTGGTGTGTATTTACAAGACGTTTCATGTATAATTCCATTATCGTCAAGAAATGCACTAAGAGGTCCCTCCAAATACTCCTTAGCATTGTCAGACCGTAAAACTTTTACATTTGTGTTGTACTGTATTTTTATCATGTTGACAAAGCTTCGGATTATACTTGGAATCTCACTTCTATTCTTCATTAAGTACACATAGGTGAAGTGAGAATAATCATCAATCAAGGTCATGAAATAGCGATGGCCTCCCAGACTTTGCAAATTCGACGGTCCCAAATATCCGAATGGACAATATCAAAAACATACTTTCTTTTACTATTAGATATAGGATAACCAGTCCTAGTTTGCTTTGGGAGCTCACACACTTCACAAAAACGAATATCTGTTCCAACTTTATTGCATAATTCGGGAAATAAGAAAGATAGAACATGATAACCAGGATGTCCAAGACGCTCATGCCATCGCTTCAGAACCAACCTATCATTAGATTCTTTGGCATCAGTAGCAGCAACCCAAGCAGAAACCACACGTGCAGGAAGGCGATATAGACCATCAACAGCCAAACCAATCCCAATCTGCTTCCTCACCTCCAAGTCCTGCAACACACACGATGTCTCATAAAAAAATTAATCGACAATGCAGGTCTTTAGCAATTCGATACACAGAGAGTAAGCTAATTGGGAAATCAGGGACATGAAGAGCATCCTTTAGCATAAATTTATCTATGATAGATATACTCCCTTTTCCAGCGACAGTAACAGAGGATCCATCTGCCAAATTTACTCGTTCTCTCCCTGAAGCGAGTTTGTAATCAAGAAACATTCTAGCATTCCCTGTCATATGATCTGAAGCGCTACTATCGACAATCTATTCATAATTAAATAAATGATTACCTTCAGTTTTCTTCACGATCATTGCAGAATTCACAATATCAGCATCATTAGAACTCCTAGATATTTTTTGCACATAGATTTGAAGTTCTTTGATCTGCTATGCGGTCAACTTCTTGTTGTCAGCGGCCATAGCAATAGGTTTCTTCCCTTTGTTACCCTTCCTTTCTGGATGAAGTTCCCAGCAATACTCGATTCCATGACCAGTCTTTTTGCAATGAGCACATTTTTTGTCTTTCCAGTAGTCACTTTTGCCTCCTTTACTGAGTAGAGCAGATTTCTCAAAGGATGAGACATGTTCGTCTCTCATTGCAATACGCCGCTGCTCCTCAGATCTGACTGCATGATAGATCTCCTCAATGTCGAAGCCAACCCCTGCTGTGAGAAGCTGACTTCTGGTAGATTCGAAATCACTGTTGAGGCCACCCAGGAAAATGAAGATCCGCTGTTTCCATATCTCCTCCCAAAACTTCTGTTGATCTGTTGGACTAGTCCACGTGTCATCACAGTAATAGTCAATCTCTTCCCACTTTGCTTTCAACGCAGCATAATATCCAACAACTGACATATCCCTTTGTTTCATATTGTAGACTTCTCTGCTCAACTGGTACATTCTGGTATCCTATTTTTTCTGACCATACATGCTCTCAAGGGTGAGCCACTGTTCACGGGCAGATTTTTTTCTGAGGATCAAGGGTTGAATTTCAGGAGAGATAGCATTTATGATCCAATTTCTACATTGGCTATCCTCGATGTACCACTGATCATACAACTTATCAGTAACAACAAGTGTCTTTTTTCGACCATCGATGTAGCCTCCCGACCTCTCGAGGCTAATGCAACCTCCATAGCCGCAGACCAAATCAGATAATTATTCTTTGTCAATTTTATCATAGTAATATTTGCTGGAAAATTCTCAAACTTGAGAGTCATATTTTCTCCAATATCTTCCTGGACCATAGGAAACCACGAACAAAAAATATCCACAAGGAGTAAAGGGGAATAAACTCACAGAGAGATCAAGAGAAACCTCTAAGCACAGCACTGTGCACTGCAGCCAATCACAGGGATGCCTCTTGCAAAGGCAGGTGACAAGGATATGAACCGCAGGCAGGACCTGTGCAGTGAACGCGGGCAGGAGCACAGAGCAAACAATATGTGCAGCGAACACGGGTCAGTCGCGGGCGAGCACAATATCTGTGAGCGTGGGCGGGCACAGGGATGGAGCACGGGTCAGTCGCGGGCTCTGGATCTGAAGGGGCGACACACGCCTAGGTCCTTCTATCGCGGGCTGGAGAACCAACAACATAGATAAGGGGAACCACGATGCGTCAGAAGGGTCGCGTCAGAGGCGCACAAGGGGACAGTGCGTCAGCATCGCGTCAGAGGCACACAAGGGGGGCATGAACGTCAGAGGCACAGTGGGTCAGAGGCATAATGCGTCTAGAGGCGTCGCGGGCACAGGGGGGTTGGAGGCGGCGGAGATCCCAAACGTGTCGCGGAGATCCCAAACAATCCCAGACGGCGGCGACGCTCCAGACGATCTGAGAGAGAACGACACCAAGATCTTGACAGAACATAAATCCAATCACAGCCCACAACGTGGCTCTGATATCATGTAGAGAAAACAAGAGATCAAGCACAAGACAATGATTTACGTGGAAAACCCTTCGATCAGGGAAAAACCACGGGGGCACAATAACTCTAATCTCAACACGAGATTAGGGTTCTCTTCACTCTTAAGCAACAAAGCAGCGGGGGGGGGGGGGGGGTGAGTACATATATATAAGAGCTCGGGGTAAATGGTCCCTCACCCAAAGATCTATTTACCCGCCTAATAATACAAAAACTCAACATACCCATATATGTATGTATGTAGACTACGTGTATACGTATATATGTACACACATATCTATCTATGTAATTAGATTAAGAATTAGGGAGAGAGAGAAAAAGTGCAAACTGTAAAACATGAAGAGAAAAGAGAATGAATATAAATGCAATCATATAAGAACCATACAATTCATTGTCATTAAATAAGCTCTACAAGAGCATAGGCAGACCGAAATGGAAAGTGGTAAGAAGTAAAGGGGAAGATATGAAAAAAAATCACCGGAAGATGTCTTCATTTAATGTCGTCTTCGGACGGCCCCCACGCGAGGGCCAAAAAGGCAACAAAGTGGCAAATAAGTAAACCCCATCCCCATCTGACTACAACAGCAGCGGGCACAGCACCACAAGCACATACCACTCTCCCCCATCTCCTCCCCCTTCCCCCCTCTTCTCCGCCTCCGTCGGGGGGGGGACAGAGAGAGAAGGAGCCCATCTCCGTCGCCTCGCCGTCCTAGGGCTCGCCATGTCGTCGTCTTCCGTCCTCGTCGCCGGACGCCTCCACCCCTCCCGCCGCCTCCACCCCTCCCGCCGGCCACCAACGGCGTCCTCCGCGCTGGCTCCCCGCCGCGCCTCGGGACCCCACCCGTTCCGCCGCCTCGCCGGGTCCGCGGTTGGGGAGAGGTGCATCGCGCTGGTCACCAACGGATCCGCCGCGGTATGCTACGAGCTCTTGTTTTTCGGGAATTAGGAGATGGTTGGCGATGCGGCTTATGATTCGTGTTCGATGTGCGTTTGAATTTGGTGGAAATTGATGTCCATAGGGTTGGTGAGACGATGAGATGTGTTCGTTTTCTGTGTGCTTTTGGATCGTTAAATTTGTTTCGATACGTCAATGGGCTGGCGATTGCTGAATGAGTGAACTAATTGTGATCGAGCCATGATTTCAGCTTGATAGGCATATCGAGCTGAGCGGGAGCCAGTTTTCTATCAGCTCAATAACTCAGCTGGATTTTCAAAAGAATTAAATGCATCTGAAGTTGAAAATTGAAGAATTTCCAGAACTGGTCGAAGTTCAGAAGAGTGGATTTTCAGTTCTGGGAGTTGAGTTGGATTCAGATATTTTGGTAACCACTTTTTGAGGTTGTTATGGAATCGAATTTTCCACTCTAAATAGCCTTTCAAACTGTAGCTACTAGCTATGAATCGACACTTAGGGTCTACTATTATTGTTTTAAGATAAATATTTGGACACCAGCTAGTAGGAAAAATAATAAAATGGTCAAAGTGGTGAAGCCAAGCACAACAAACTTTTGGTGTATGTTTCATTTGATCATTTATGTGTATTTGGACGTAGAATTTAAGTGTGACAAAAGAGTTGCCACAAATAATGATTGGGATATGTTGAAGCGAAGCACATCGAACTCTTGATTTACACAAACCTTTATCATTTACGTGTTTGAGTGTAAAACTTTAGAATGGTTAAAGAAGATGCAGAAAAACAATGAATAGGATGCGTGAAAGTACTACTTGATAGATGGATAGTACTTTAATGGATTATGCATGTTGCAGAAATATTTGATGAGTGTGGAGTTGCATCCACATTTTTACAGATATTTGAGTGATTCCTTTTTAATCTCCTTTTGGTATATGATGTTTTCCCATTTATTTCTCCAATGTATTCATGTTGTGTTGGATCATACTGAGATGCAGTGCGAAAGGAGGTGACTTCAGATCTCCTATTATTTGCACATTCAAATATTGTTGCCATGGAAACCAAATTCACTAATATGTGCAATTTTTTTGCAAATTTGTTGTAGCAGTTTATGTATTACTTTGGGGTCGTTTGCACCTCTATATTATCAGAAATATTTCTTACCTAATAAATTTGACCATTAAACATTTTCTGGGAAAGTGAAAGGTGAAGGACGAGAAAGATAGACAAGAAGAAGGATAATGGGGGAAGAACCATCGAGTCCTCCCATTTTTAAATTTATAAAACCTTAAAGTTAACAACATTAGGAATGTGAGTTGAAAGATGGGGGAATGTGTTAAGCAACAGCAGTTTACGAGGACCCATATAATTTCTGAAAATTGCGAGATATGCACATAAAAGCCAAGAATTGCAGGATGTCTACCTAAATTCGCCCCTCCTTTTTTCTCAAGAGTCAAGATTGTGTTTTTCCCCCTAAGGGGTCATATTGCATTCATCTCTTGTCAGTAAAATAAAGAACCTCTTTCAATGGCCATCCATTTACATGACTAATATCATCTCTTATCACTTTTTTGTCATGATACAGTCTTCAAATGGGACGTATACTGTAGGTGATTTCATGACAAGAAGAGAAGATTTACATGTTGTAAAGCCTACAACTACAGTTGATAAAGGTAAGTGGATGTTTTGTTATGTCTTATGCAAGAAAGGTGTCTTTTCGATCTTCTATCTGTATGCAGAGGATTAATAACTTGTTTACTTCCTTTTAAAATGAAAAACTTATTTACGTCTTGATGTTCGCAGCATTAGAGATGCTTGTGGAGAACAGAATAACGGGGTTCCCTGTGATTGATGATGACTGGAAATTGGTATGTCATTGTCATAATCATTGAGTTAATTTATGTGAGGCACTTCTTTTCTAAAATCAATGCAATGCATTCCACGGTTTCCCCTTCTTGCAGATATTACCTGAAGGGTTCTGGGTTACTACTACAGTAACCTTCAGAAAAATGGCTTTGGTAGTAGACGTCTAAGTAATAGGTTCATCTTAGACGGGTTTTACACAGAAGACGGGGAGTTGTTGTAGATCCTGCGCCTACCCACATAGGTGTTTCGAGGCACTTGAGTTCATGGCTATGCACCTAGCGTGGCACTTCGAACTCAGGCGTATGTGGTCAGGGCATGCGTCCCCAGGACTGTGCTCAAACAATGCGAAGGAGGTAATGCCCAAGGCCCCAAGGAGCTCAAGCAATGCAAAGGAGATAGCGCCTACGACTAACGATGGTGAGGCTCGGTCGCCTGATTTCAAGGTTTGGTATCGTGGAACTCCCTTGACAGTGCATTGAAGCAACTTTGGTACAATGCATGTCCCCTTGGTGGCATCGCATCGTTTGACAATGGAGTGCCTTATTGACCACATTTATCGGTGAGGGAGTTCAGTAGAGATCAACGGTTAACAGAAATTAGCATGTCCTTTTCGGTGAGGGGGATTAGTGCAGATTGATAGTCAATAAAGATTAATGATGGAGAGGACATGAGGATGACAAACTAGGATTTTTGTGGGAGTTTTGGACACATGGGATTTCGTACGGTAAGGAACTTTTGTGGATGTGGCAATGGGAATCGGGATGTGGACCATTTATCCTTCTCATTTCTGTTGGTTGTTGTTAGAGTTATTAGGTTTACATTTATGTTTGTAACCCTTCGGGTTCCGTAACCTCCCGTGACCATTCGGGTTCCGTAACCCCCTGTGACCCTTCGGGTTCCGTAACCCTTGTACTCTCTAGGATTTTCTCTCTATATAAGAGACTCTAGCTCTATGGAATAAACATCTCATTCGTCTCTCTTCTCAACATGGTATCAGAGCGACGATCCTAGACCGGAGCCTAATACCCTAAATCCGTCGCTGCCACCAGCCTTCTCTCCGTTGACAAGGAGAGAGGGTTGGGCCTCCTGCGTCACTCGTGGATTCAATGGTCTCGCGCAAGGCAGTTCGAGTCCCCAACAACACCAATTGCCACGTCCATCGACACCTAAAGCGCCACCCGAGGCTCCGCAGCCCCAACCGCACCTCTTGCGTTGTCGGCACCGCCTGGAGCCCCCCCCCCCCTCCAATAGTCCCTGCTTCACCACGACTTGTTTCTCCTAACTTTTTATTTCTCGCAACTTGATGTTCCATACTCTTTATTCTATCAAGTATGGGAGAAAGGAGGAGTTAGAGATGATTCTCCGGGACATCTGCTGCCCTACCACGACTGATAGACCAACACTCCAGACTACTACTCAGATCATCAGTCTTCACCGAGCATCGACCTCTTCGTGAGGGCGTATACTTCTTCTTTTACGACCCGACTACTACTCCGCGCTAGACTTCTTCTACCACGATTTTCTCCAGGCACGACAAAGATATGTTCCGGTGACCTGCAGGCATGATAGAGATACGTTTCGGTGACCTGATTTCGCAAGAACTCTACAGGCATGGCAGAGATACGTTCCGGTGACCTAAAAGCCACAGACCCGTCCTCGAGCGAGGTCTTCTACCAGCAGCATGCATATGTTCTTATGATGCATCGTGTGAAGATGTGGTGTATACTTTTTCTTTTTGTTACAAGATGTAGCTTTCTCAGCTCCAGCTTGAGAGAGAGTGTTAGAGTTATTAGATTTACATTTATGTTTGTAACCCTTCGGGTTCCCTAAGTGACCATTCGGGTTCCGTAACCCTCTGTGACCCTTTGAGTTCCGTAATCCCCCGTGACCCTTCGGGTTTCGTAACCCTTGTACTCTCTAGGGTTTTCTTTCTATATAAGAGACCTTAGCTATATGGAATAAACATCCCATTCGTTCCTCTTCTCAACAGTTGTCTTGGCTGGGAGGAAGATGGATATCACTTGGGTGGATACAAGCTGCGTGCATGGTTTTTTGGAAAGGATTTAGGTTTGGCAGGGTAGGAACTGGTGAGCTGACATATAAACCAAGACATGAATAAGCCAATGGTTAGGATGTAGGTGGGATGGGTTGATCCATCTATTTGATTCCCTCGGAATTCTTGCTTAACCGAACCTTGGTTTGAGTAAGCCATGGTCTGGTTGATCCTATAAACATCCATTTGATGGAGGGGCACTAGTTTTAACGATGCAATAAGTTAACCACGAAAATGTTGAAGGGCACAATTGTAAAAATCCCCAAAATGTATAGATGGCCTTGCATATTTACATAGAGCCAATTCCAATGAAGATGTACACATTCTATACCAAAAGAAATATCCTTACATGAAAAGACATGTTCCTGATATTTTAACTAAAACTTAAAAGAAACATAGATAAAGGACATGGGCTGCATCAGCTGCCAATGCAAAAGGGCCTTCGGAACAAGTCACATAAAGATTCCTTTTTGGATCAACAATCTCTCCAAAATCTAAAAAAATGTCCCATATGTCCCATCACAAAGAATTGGCTGTAAGTAAAGTGCCGCATTCGAATAATTGAGTGAATGTCTCTCCAAAAGATCGAGAACGATTGAAAAGACCTTACCGATATATCTAAACATGACGAAATACCATAAATACCTCGTAACACGTGACAGTAGATCTCGCAATCTTCCAAGATTTTCACTACCCAGTTCATGAGTAGAATCTTGTTTATCTCCTTGAGCTTCAGCACCTCGAGGCAACCTTGCTCCAACGATTGCGTCGCTGTGCCCCTTTCCTCAAGCGGAATACCGTGAGTTTCTCGTCCAAAGTTGACCAAAAGAATAATTTCATCATGGATTTATGACATGTTTACACACCCATCGACAATTTATTTTCATACAAATGAAACACATGAATAGCTAGCTGGTTGAACTGACTTGGGAAGCAGTGATTACCTACCCCTTGACAGGCATCTAGCCTTTCACCCAGCCAACTTTTGCTCCATCTACTCCAGAAGAGGTGCCCAATCGGGCAATGGAAAATCTGAAAACGGAAGTGGTAGGCTCATATGTGGTGTTCCTAGAATCCAACCACACACTACAACTAGCACCTCAATATTGCCAAAAAGAATAATATGAGACTTTTTTCCTATTCACCTTAAGGCAAGAAAACTCACTAAAGACGACCTCATGAGTCATGACCTCTTTCAATGAAAAAGAGGATGTCATTCACATATTATAGACGTGGAATAGAAAGTTCATTTGCCATGTTACCAATGTAGGTTGCCCTCTAAACAACCTGACTTGTAGTTGTTGCCACTGCTTGATCACAATATCAAATAAGAGAGGTGCGAAAGAACTGCCTGTTTCACCCTGCTTTGGGTTTGGAAGAATCTAACCTACGAGTGACCATTGACCAACATTGTAGGACATGATTGTCAAACACCTCTTCATCCAAACACCTTTCTTATGTGGAGAGAACCAAAGGTATCTCTAATCTATGTACTCACATACTTTGGGAAAACTCGACTTTCAAGAGCAACTCCTGTATATGCTCCTCCTCCAGCCAACCACCATGGCAGACACCATCAAAACTGTCTATCACGAGTTTCATTAACACTAAATCAGTTTGTTGAGGGTCTTCGTCCTAATGAGGTCAATAACATCAAACAATGCAATTGGTCTTAAGTCGTCTCCTTTATGCACCACATTTTTTATTAGGTAACATAAAGATATAATCCCTTTCACCCTCTCAAAACTGAATTTTCCGACACTAGATTTTTCAATCAGAGCCATAACGTCGGTACACACAATATATGGAGGATGTAACACTTATTGGAGGTATTTAGGGAAGAGATAAATGATGTGACGACGTTTGAAATCAAGGCTGGATAGAACCCAAGAGCAACTATTCCTATAAGTTCTTTAGCTTGAACAAATGCGTTTTTTCCCAAAGCAGTGGAGACCCTTTATTGTGAATGTAAATGATCATACTGATATGGTGATCTGATAAGCTCGGCTGTGTCAAATGTCTTGAAAAGATGGGAATTTATATGCTTTATTTATACAATTTTGGGCGATCTCTTACCTCATTTTTTAGATGATCTTTGATCACGCGTGCCATACTTTGGTCTTCCAAAGTAAATTACATGAATGTGAACTGTTGATTTTTAGACTTGATACATGCAGTAATCTTATAATACACCCTGATACACAATGGGAGATCTAGTTATGGTTTGGGAAACTACATCCTTTTTTCTGTTTATATGTTGACTAGTTGACCTGTTCAATGACACAATTGAGTTGTGACCTATTTCACTTCACCTGAATTTTATCCGTCTTACATTGCATGGTTGTGGAAACAATTCTTGTATTCACATCTTTTTCGCAATTGTTTGGCATGGAAATTATTTCCATTTTAGAATGAGTATTGTTCAGCAATATAGGTGACCAGACATCTGCTTTTGCAGGTTGGCGTTGTTTCAGATTATGATTTGCTGGCATTAGATACGATATCAGGTAAATGATTATTGAATGCAAGATATTCTTCATTTATTTCTTAGCTGCATGGGATGGCATGCTTTTTTTATATACTATCCGGTCACCGCATGAGAAGGAAATACCATCCTGGACTAGTTAGTGATAGGGGTGTTCATGGGGCGGGTACCCGATCCATTCAATCATGACCCGCCCCGACTCATCTTTACCAGGTCAACGGGTCGACCCGACCAATTTCAACGGGTACCCGGTTCCAACGGGTACCCGAATAATTTGAATGGGTAACGAGTACCCGCGGGTACCCGTGGGTCACTACAACCAATATCACAAATTACACATCAAGTGAACCACAATATAGCACTGCAGAAAATGTGAAACCATATATAAAAAAAACAATCTTATATATGTTATTATTTCTTCCAAGATCATATATTATTTGCAACCTTATAGTCCACTAAAATGGACTACGATAATCAGAGCACAACATAACATAGATTTTTTTTATATAACCCTAAAGATATAAAACCCGAGCACCATCAAATCAAATCAATTACTCCTGACCCTATATCCGAAGAAGAAGAAGAAAGCATCAAAACGGAGGATAAGTACCATGATTTCCTCATCCTAGCGCCTGATAGTGACAAATTTGATCCTGATGTGAGAGCCCCAGCCGTGAAATCGAAGGTGCCCAAGGTGGCCAAGGGGTTGTGGCAAGAGTTTGAAGATGACCAAGAAGGTGGGAGGAACCGAAGAATCCGGCCCTAGCCGTGGAAATCAGAGGTTGCGGGTTGGATTTCCAACCTGGGTACCCGGGAAATCACCGGGGGTTTCCATCAGGTCAACCGAGTCAACTTCGTGTGGATCCGAATGTCTTTCTCGAGTACCCGTGAACTTAAGGTCGAAATATCCGGATCGGGTCGAGTGCTGGTTTGACCTGGATATTTTGAATACCCCTGCCAAGGCACATATAAAAAGGGAAAGAACTCCCTAATAACATGAGGTTGAGATTTTTCCATTATAAATCCAAAGTCGACTTAGATTTCTAATCTTAAAAGATGAAAGACGGTAAGACATATTTCAAGCACATAATGAACTTGTTGATCACAACATCCCAAACATACGTTTAGTATGACATAATCAAATGAATACATAATCAATAGGTGAATAATTCTCGTTATTTACATTGCATGTTTTGTTTCTTGCATACTCTCTTGTGATGAACGGATGTGTCCTCGTTTCTGGAGATGCTCGTGTCGTATCAGGTATACCGAATAAGTTGAAAAGGAACTAAGATTAGAGGAGTCATCTTCAGAAAAAAAATAACATTTACGTGCAAATAATGCGTAAGTTATTTATGATTAGAAGACTCATCTGCAGAACTAAGATTACTGTTTACGTGTAACCAGATGCATGTCTTCATGGTAAATAACATGTGCGTTGTAACCAGTTTGGTGGATGTGTTTTTCCATCCGGGTACCCGGAACTACTCATGGTGTTTTCCATCGGATAGAGTGGTAGCTGCTAACGGGTACCCGGCCCGAACATATTTCTCGGGTACCCGTGAACTTAGGGTCGAAATAAGCGGGTCGGGTCGGCTACCCGTTTGACCCTGATATTTTGAACAGCCCTAGGTAGTGTACTTATCTTTTTATCCAGCTTATCTGCATGGACACTTGGTAAGTGTAGGGCTACCTGCATGGTGGAAGTAGTTCGTGCATTACTTCTCGTGCTGTCATGCTATTGTTTTTTGTCGTTGCAAAAGGTGTATTGTGTAACTCATGTTTGGTTTACATTGTTGGCATGATATAAATGGTTGCATAAGTTGGCTTCAGAGCATCTATCATACCATTATGCTTGATGAGAAACTATGTCGAACGTTTAGCTCTGCTTAAGAAAAAAATAGTAGTATTTAGTAAACGCAGGGCATCCACATCTCAGTGCCAATTAGGCCTGAATTATGCTTTTAACGCGGTCTAGAGCCAAGCTTTTAATAGACAAAGAGTTCATCTTCATGACACCTATTTTCTATCTGCGAATTGAACTCTAAGAATGCTATAATACATGGGGATGTGTTGGAGAGTTGTCTAAAATGTGAATATTTGGAAACTATTGGTTAATAAATTGTGCTGATTAGTTTTATTCAATGCAGTCTCTGTTTGTGGCCTAGACTTAGCTCTAACATTACATCAACCATGATCTATTTTTGTTGGTTACTTACCGTATCACTTCCTGAAAGAAGTTATTCAGGACTTTGATATTCCATAACTTGATACTGCTTCTTCTAATAAACAATTATTTCCTTTAATATGGTCAGATTATGACTTGGCTCTGGTGTTGGCGTATAGAAGTATTTCCGATCCTTCGTTTATGATTTCTTCCCTTATTGCTGACTGTACACGATTCAATGCAGTGACATTACTCATATTTTTAATTTTGAAAGTTGGTAGAGACAAAAAATAACTAAAATTCTTATCACAGGTATTTGTTTACTTGATGCAAGAAACTCTGTCCTTTTTTCGCTTTGTACTTTTCTCTTCACGAATATCCTATGATCATGGTAAAGGAATGAAGATGAGGGTCCAATAGAAAAGCAAAAGGCAACATCCTACATAAAAAATTCGTGAAGAGTTAAGCAACTGGCTGATGGCCAATGGAAGAAATGGATGGATCCAGATCAAGTTAGTCATGTGCTGCATCTGCAAGCCGAGGAATCATCCTAGATAAAAAATTCGAAGGGTTGAGCAAAGCAAGTAAAATGAATAGAACAAGAGACGCATACCTTGCAGGATTCCCTGACTCAAGTGAGGAAACATGGTTTCTATTGACCACAAAGGTCGATGCAGCCGTGTGGAAATGGGAGTGCAGTCAGTCACTGAAAGACTAGTATACAAGTCCAGGACTAGCTGGATATTATTAAAAACTGGTATGATCTGACCAAAGGATGGAGTTATACGAGAAATAATGCAATAGGAAATACGAGTCTATTTTAGACAATCAAGGTGGAAAATGAGCACACCTTGTGTCAGGCCATGTTAATCACATAGGTGCATTCATTATGAATGACTTCATATCATGTACTCTTTGGAAATGCTCTCCTGTATCCGATACCCATTATCTACCATCTCATATCCCCTGTACCTTAAACGGCATTTATGTGTGCTATATTTATTACCTGATTAAAAATTTATTTTAGATGTCAAGGCATACATGTGGTTCCTGTCACGAGCTTTCCAAGTTAAAGTATTCTTAGTGATATTTTTTCGCAAGGCAAAGAATAATGCATTGACATCATGAGTTTTCCTGTCATGAGTTTTGGAGAAGAGACAAGTGCCTGTCCTATACATTAACCTCATAAAAGACATGTATGATAGGGCTTTATATTGTGTAAGGACCCCGTCTGGGAAGACTGGCTATTTTGACATCAACATTGGTTTACATCAAGGTTCAACTTTGGGTCTATTTCTTTTTACTTTGATTATGGACAAGTTGACAAGTCACATTCAGGATGAGTTACCTTGGTGTATGTTATTTGCTGATGATATTGTGTTGATTGACGAGACTAGAGATGGAGTAAATGAGAAGCTTGAGGTTTGGAGACATGAGTTGGAGAGTAAAGGATTTCGTATAAGTAGGGCTAAGACAGAATATATGGAGTGCACCTTTGATGGAAGCAATGGTGAAGGAATTGAGGTGAAGATTGGCGATGATAACATTTAGAAGAGAGATTCTTTTAGATATCTGGGATCTATTTTGCAACATGATGGGGAAATTGATGGAGATGTTACTAATAGAATAAATGCAGGTTGGCTAAAGTGGAGAGGAGCCTCTGCTGTTCTCTGTGATAAGAAAAATCCTTTAAAGATTAAAGGAAAGTTTTACAAAGCAGCCGTGAGACCTGCTGTGCTCTATGGATCTGAATGTTAGCCTGTGAACCATAGACATGTGCAGAGAATGGCTGTAGCAGAAATGAAAATGCTAAGGTGGATGTGTGTACACACACGTAAAGACCGGATTCGGAATGATGCAATCAGAAAGAAAGTTGATGTTGCTCCGATCGAGGATAAAATGCGAGAAAACCGCTTAAGATGGTTCGGTCATTTGCAAAGAAGATCAGCTGATGCACCAGTTGGGAGATGCGAGTGTTGGGATGTTGAGCCGGCTAAGAGAGGGCGGGGACAGCCCAAGAAGTGTTGGAATGAGACCATACGAAGGGATCTTTGTTTTGTGGATATAAGCCCGGAATTGATCCAAGATAGATCTGAATGGAGGCGAAGAATCCATGTAGCCGACCCTACTTAATTGTGGGAAAAGGCTTTGTTGTTGTTGTTGTAAAGAATAATGCATTGATATATAATAAGAAAGCGTGTTGTTAGAGACGTTGCCTTTTGGTGCTAAAGCATGCTTCTGTTATTTGTTCAATATGATAGAATTTGTTTTGTAGCAAGTTTTTCGGTTTGAATGCTAGATGACAACTTTGTTACTCTATTCTGTTGAATGTCCGAGGGGTTACTATGGTTAGCCCTTCAACCAAACACCTTTTCTGGGGTTATGAATAAGGGTCTTATCAAATAATCATATTTCGAGTAATGAATCTGGGCTATCTTTTTCAGGAGGAGATGGGTCTATCTAATGGAAAGATAGACTGAGATAACGAAACCCCTTTTCTGTTCTGAAGGCCCGTAAATCCTCTTTCTTTCCAGTCACGAGCTGTTTTCTCACCCTTTTCTTCACGCACATTTGCTCTTTTTTCCCCTGCTTGCATGACTGGGTTATCCTGCTCCATGCTCGGCATGCTAGCCTATGTTCCCATCTTTTTCTCCTATGCAGAGGCCCCATTACCTCGGTACCCCCTTTCATTTCTCATGTTCGAGCAGGCGATAGCATGCACGTCTTTAGTTCCTTATTTTGTTTGTACGTCTTTTATTTACATTGAAAATTGCATGAAACAAAGACAACTGTGTTCTTTGAACCATCTGTGTCGAGATCTTAATATCCATTTTGTGATCAGGAGGGACTGGACGACAACAAGACAACACAAGCTTGTTTCCTGAGGCTGACAGCACTTGGAAAGTAAGTATCACCTTCTGTCTGTGTGATCTCTACTCATGTATTTTCGTAAATCCAAGGTCCAATTTACCATCTGAAGAATTTAGATTTTCGAATGAAGTGGGCTATTCGCCAGCTAACTATAAACTTGAAGTTGTATTCTGAATGCTTAAAAGGGGTGTACGATAATCTTTATCAAGTATAGAGGACTTGCGGGTGTGGTTTCTTTTTTTTCCTGGCAGCTACTACTACTGTCTATGATAAATGATTGAGATTTACGCTTTCCAGACATTCAATGAGATCCAGAAGTTGCTTGTCAAAACAAACGGCAAGGTCATCGGCGACGTCATGACCCCGGCACCCCTTGTTGTTCGTGAAACCACTAACCTTGAAGATGCAGCAAGGTGTGTTTTTACATTATAATCAACATTCTCATTGCCCTCATAAAGCATGCATTGCCACCTCTTCCCAGAAACTGAATGAAGTATAGCTGATTATAACCCTGTCATGGAGTTGTAGGTTACTACTAGAAACAAAATATCGCAGATTTCCAGTGGTTGATGGTCTTGGAAGATTGGTGGGTTCACTATTCCGTCTCGCACCGCTGTCTTTACTAATCTCTTCATCCATTCTGATTGCTTTCTCCATCCTTTCAAGGTTGGTATCATCACTAGAGGAAATGTAGTTAGAGCCGCACTTCACGTGAAACACGAAAGCGAGAGGAACAGAGAGAAATGATGGAAACAATCGTCGGAAATGTCGTCGGTCCACGAGCATCGTCGAGAATCATGATATCACAGGTGAGAGATCCTGTGCTTGTCATTTGTTATACACCCCTATAAATATATCAGTGTGTCACGGTTTCCTGCAACATTTTGATCACCATTTTGGCTTAGCTCTCTATATCGATTTGTTCAGTCCTTCGGCGCTAGGGCCTACACCCATAGTAAAAGCTACAACAGGGCCTTAGCAAATTGTAACCATTCTTCTGCATTGTAGTATTCTCACTGTATTTTGAGTGTTTTCTTCCTTCATGAACTATTATACATCTAGTAATGAAGTCTTTGCCTAAGTTTGAATAGGTGGAATGAAATCCTGTTATCTGCACTCTTCGATACTGGAAATAATGTACGAATTCATGCTGATTTCCTGAATGCAGGCCGGTATCTTCGATGATGCTTGCGAGTGAAGTCAAACGAAAATTGATACAGTGTTAGAGTCTTTAGATTTGGGATCTATCTAAAAAAGCGTATTGGCTGCAATTCTATTACTGATATAAGATAAAATTTTCAAGTAGATTGTACCCACTTCAATGGTCCAGTTGTAGTGCAGTGTGCCTACCACCCGAAAGACCGGGGTTCAAATCCTCCTTTATGGTGGTTGCGTTAGGTAGCTGACAACCAGGATAAAAATTAGTCGGATCTTTTAACATGGATTTGAGCAAGAATCCGTGTAACCGACTCCATTTATAGTGGGAGAAGGTTTCACCATTTATTTATTTATATTTGATTAGCGATTGTCACTTCTGACAAAAAAACATTTCTTCATTATATACTTTGATTTTCTATATTTTTTTAGAGAGTCATGCAACCACAAGAGAAGTTGAGATTCTTGTTGATCAAAGTCACACACACACGAACACAAGTGCATGCGTACAAAGCATTTCCAATGTGCCTTGAGCTCATTGACGTCTTGGTGAGTACCAAATATATGATGTCCATGTATATGATCGATTGAGAGGTTGCTTATTTCGAAGGATGGTTTTGGGAGGACGTTAACATGCTTGATGGTTTTATAATAACTATATTTTCAATTATTCCGTGTCCTTAAAAAAAGGAAGACGGTTTGAAAAAAAATTCAAATAATTGTTTCGTGCAGAAGATCGAGATCCAAAAACTCGATACTGAGTAAAATTACTGATAAAATTGTTAAAACTATGAATTGCTTCACCAACAATTATTGATTACATGTAATTAGGTTCTGATTTGTTGCAAACACAATTTTTACATGGGATCGATATATATATATATATTGATCCCATCTGATCAATAATATATGTACTGATCCCATTACCTATAATGATTGTTGCGGCATAAATAAAACCAGAATAATGGTAAGTAATTTACATCCGTAATATTACCTTGTACAAAATTAAGTAATTCAAGGACATTATCAAGTAGTATATATAAGTTCTCAAGTAAATTATTTTTGTGAGGTCAGTAATATATATATATATTTATATTTATGTCTTATGTCACGTGACCAGTAATGTTTATACAATTCTCAAGTAAATGATTGTTGTGAGATCAATAATACTATAATAACGTTTAATAGTTTAGAGGCGTTACTCAAGTAACCGATTAAGATTGAACCAATAATATATTCTCATTACTTACGATTAATACGATTAATATGAAAATAACAATTTGAAAAATGGAGGAAAAAATATTGAAAAAATAAATGGAATGCTTCATTGGAAACTAATTGAATGAAATAAAGATGTGATGCAGCGTGATCTCGAATTATAGGGCCGAATTTATTTAATTAAGTAGTGGTCAATTTTATTTACGTTTTTTTAATTATCGTATCTCTAATTAAATAATTGAGATCGCCTGTGATCTCCAACGTTTATTCGTAGAGTTAATTTTAAATTTGGTCGGTTAATTAGTTAGAGTCCAATTAGGATAAATTGGTTGTCAATTTTAATTAATTTCTATTTTTGTAATATCATCCCTCCTATATAAAGGGATGAGGGTCCAGTGTTTTGAGGCAGTCAAGTATTGATAATCAATTGAGATTTTTATCTCTCTCCCTTCTCCTCTCCCTCTCTCTCCACGCGATCTCCGCGGTTCTTCTCCTTCAACCCCTCGTTACCGACGAGATTTCTTCTTCTCAACCCCTCTCTTTTCTCCACCGATATTCCACCGCCCAAATATTTTATTATCAACGTCGACGCCGGAATCGATTTGCATCATTTGGTATCAGAGCATGGCTTACAGATCGTCCCCACGATCTGACGATCCGTCCCGATACTCGCGCCGACATGCATCAAGGGACCATCGCTCGTCCGACAGAAAACGACGAGCCAACGACGACTACGACAATGAGACGGAGCGCATGTTACGTGATTTGCATCACTTGCAAACCACAATCCACTCCGAGTTTCGGGCCCTTGTGGCCAACTTCGAGGCCCTATGCGCCGTCCAATCAAATCCGCCAACCACCGAAGCCGTTGCCGCGAACTTTGGCGAAGAAAACATCGTTGTGGAAGACGAACCGGCTGTTGTCCAGAGTTTTTATGAAGAAAATCTCGCCGTCAACGACAAACCGGCCGCTGCCCAGGCCATTTCGGAGGAGAAAAATGCTGAAACGACCGCTGTCCAGGCCGTTTTAAAAGGAAAAAAACGAAGAAATGATGGCTGCACAGGTATTTTCAGATTCGCCAACTTCCCCGAACCCGACCCACATCCCATCGCACTTGCACGGGCCCCACCCACCACCCCCGCCGCACCTACGGTCCCGGTCAGACCCCCAGCGCCGCCGGCGTCTCTTGCTGCCCCACCACCACCTCCGCCCCCTCCCGCGCCATCTAGCCTCCTTCCCACAACCACGGCAGCCACATCCCAACCCCCAGCCCCCTCTCCCTCGCCGTCACCCCCCGCGCCCTCTCAGGTTCGATACCTCCCCAGGACCCGCTGCCACGCACCCTCATCCTCCCGCGCGCAAGCCTGCGCCGCCGCCTCCCCGTGACGCCGCCCTCGCCTCGCCCCCTTCACCGCCCCTCCAGGTGCGACCACGACAACCCACAACCCCCCCAACCCTCGTCTTTGCTCCGCCAACCCCGCATCCCACCATCGCCTCCCCCTCTCCAGCACCAGCCCCCCTCCCTGATGTCGCCATCCTCCACGCGCACCCTTCCACCGGGTCCCCGACTTGCCCTGCCGCCAGCCGCTGGAGATGCCCTGCCGCCCTCCCCGCGCCTAAAAAGAAATCCCGAACCCTAAGGGCGGGATGGGAGGGAACCGAATCCCCTCAATTGAGGGGAGGGATATTTTGGAGAAATTGCAAAGAAGAACCCCTTAAAAAGCCTATTTGCAGAAAGGCCGAAATTGGCATGAAATTAAGGAAGATTGAAGGGGTACGAAAATTGCAGGGACGCCCTCTAATTGAAAAGAACTACAAACGTAACGTTGAAAAGGATCTAATTGGAGGAAATTGAAGCTACAACTCGAGGATGAATTCTCCAACGACGCACCTACATCAAGCAATTCGTCGGGAGACGAATTTTTAAAGCGGAGGAGAGTTGATGCGGCGTGATCTCGAATTATAGGGCTGAATTTATTTAATTAAGTAGTGGTCAATTTTATTTACGTTTTTCTTAATTATCGTATCTCTAATTAAATAATTGAGATCGCCTGTGATCTCCAACGTTTATTCGTAGAGTTAATTTTAAATTTGGTCGGTTAATTAGTTAGAGTCCAATTAGGATAAATTGGTTGTCAATTTTAATTAATTTCTATTTTTGTAATATCATCCCTCCTATATAAAGGGATGAGGGTCCAGTGTTTTGAGGCAGTCAAGTATTGATAATCAATTGAGAGTTTTATCTCTCTCCCTTCTCCTCTCCCTCTCTCTCCACGCGATCTCCGCGGTTCTTCTCCTTCAACCCCTCGTTACCGACGAGATTTATTCTTCTCAACCCCTCTCTTTTCTCCACCGATATTCCACCGTCCAAATATTTTATTATCAACGTCGACGCCGGAATCGATTTGCATCAAGATGGCAATAGGATCTGAAAGTTAACTGTAAGATGAAGATGATAGACCAAAAACAAGTGCTCATTGCATATCCAATGGACTCACGGCCCATTGGCACACACATGTCCACTCGCGCACGCGTTCACACACACGCGCACGATGCGTGCATACACACTTTCGGCCGTTGGATTCCATCTACGGCTCTCATATTTTGAATTTTATTTGATTTCCTGAAGTTTGCTGCAGACACCTTTCTACGCCACTTCCTCCACAACAAAAACTCAATAGAACCAAATGACCTTTCTTCCCCGTCATCGGATCATCACCGCCGGCATCCCTCCCTCTCCTCGACGCCGTCATCAATGTCTACCACCGCACAACCTCCTCTCCCCAACATCGCCCTACCCATCGCGTCACATCTTCCTCTCTGGCATCCTCCAGCACACCAATTCTCGCTACGGGTCAGCCCCTCTTTCCTTATGAGCTCCAACCATCCCTGGCGACCCAACTCTCTCGCACAAGACCTCACAGCCACAAAAACCTCGAAAGTCCAATTTCGCTCATGTTCAGGTCCTCTAGTATGTGCCATCTAAAGATCTATAAACATCTATCGAAAGTTTGCATATTCTACGTCAACAGGAAAGCAGGTACGGGAATTTAGTTCATAACATAGAGTAGTTTTGATGCAACAATGCTTCAATATTTGGAAATACTAAAGTCAGGTGCTTCATCTGAGTGGAAAACAGAGCAACGAAAACGAAATAAAGGAACAAGGTTTATCTCAAGACTGGGGACATAGCATTGGAGAACTTTTTTTTTTAAAAAAAGAAAGGGTATCCACCGTATAGGTGTGTGCCCACAAGCCTGAAATAGGCAAATCGGGACAAAAAGAAATTACAAGCTCCAGCTTTCTACAAAAGCTTTAGCATGCACCACCACATTTTCACCATATACTCTACCCTAGCGAAACATCGTACCATTTCTGGCGATCCAGATTGCCCAGATTAATGCTAAGAATCCAGATCGTTCCTTCTCAATGCCTCCCCATCCTGCTCCAATGGTTTCCCAAAGACTTGCATCTAATATGGATTCATGATTCCCAAGCAGGTTCCGGGCCTCGATAGAGCTCCTGCACTTGATGAAAAGATGAAAATCCACTACTTCCTCGTGACAATGCCCACAAGTTGGGTCTGCAGTAGGGAAGAAACGTGCAAATCGCTTCCCTGTCATTAACATGCCTTTTCTACAGATCCACAAGAAGATCTTGATGCGAGATGGGATCTTCCGTTTCCATATTCTGTTGCAATCCGCCTTGCATCAATCGGAGTCATAGATCATGGCCCTTTTAATGCTTTGTATGCCTTTCCTACCGAGAAGACACCATTCCGTCAGCACTAACAATCTCAACCATTCGTAGGTCCGACCACGTTCTCAAGCTCCTCAAGTAACACCAATAGCTCCCCCGATCTTTGATATGCGAGCTCAATCATAAAATGGGGAAAGAACGACTGCCCATCTCAAATCTCAGCTACCGTTGCCTTCGTGTTAAAAACAAAAGCCATCAGTCGAGGGAACCAAACAACCAAAACTCCACCCTCAGACCAATCATCTGTCCATAACTTGAATTCACTGCCATTACACACGACAAGTCTCAAAAAAGGTCGAATCTCCTGCGCCACTCCACAGATGGCCCGCCAAAAATAGGAGGGCGCTAACCCAAGCTCTCCGAGACGGGGGAGCGAGCTTCTTGTCCCATACATCTTGCATATAGCACTACAAACCAGTTTGTTGCAATCGCCCCGGATACACATGGCCCATTTGCTGAGTAATGCCTTGTTCATCTCCTCAAGACTGTGGACCCGAAGGCCCCCGTCCTCCTTTGCGCATGTTGCCGTCTTCCAATCTACCATGCAGTATCCTGCGCCACTTCACAGATGGCCTGCCAAAAATAGGAGGGCACTAACCCAAGCTCTCTGAGACGGGGAGCGAGCTTCCTGTCCCGTACATCTTGCATATAACACTACAAGCCGGGCTGCCGCAATTGCCCCGTATGCACATGACCCATTTGCTGAGTAATGCCTTGGTCATCTCCTCAAGATTGTGGACCCGAAGGCACCCATCCTCCTTTTTGCATGTTGCCGTCTTCCAATCTACCAAGCATAAACCATTTGTCCGCCCCGAGGAGGACTAGAAAAATCTCCTCATGATGCCCCAAGCCTCCTCACCCCCACTGGGAGCAACCTAGATGAGAGGAAAAAATAGGTATCGCTGACAACACCGATCTCAACAACAAGAGTCTGCCCCCTCTAGATAAGCAAACCGATTTCCAACCTGCTAGCTTTTGCTCCATCTTCTCAATCAACGAAAGCCAGTCCACCAACTTCATCTTTCCAGTCACCAATGGCACACCCCAGTAGCGCATCGGTAACCACCCTTGAGGGCAGCACAACGAAGCTGCACATCTTAGGATCTCCTCCTCATTCAAACCAAATGGTACGAATTCCGACTTCTCCTTGTTGATCCTCTCTCCCGAAATGTTACTGTTAGAGATTACGATAGATTACGTTCTTATATTCTATTGTAACCTCACAAGGGGGTACTTATGTATTTTGTCCTTTTGAGCTCTCTAGGATTTAGTCCTATATAGGGATCTCTAGACCTCTTGAATAAACAATTTATTGCATTCTTTCATTATTTTTCCATATGGTATCAGAGCTACGATCCCAGACCGATGTGCTGACCTCCTCCACGCCTAAATCCCATTGGCACTACTAGTTGTAATCCGTCGCCGCAGCCACCACCCATGAAAAGGACCTCCTCCACGCCTTCCGCACGCCGTCAGGAAGGTCGAAAGGCCTCCAACATGCCACCTTGCACATCAGGGGGGCTGTTGGGCCTCTCGCGCGCTGCCTAGGGCCTCCAACCCATCCCGATCACGCTGCTTGGGTGCTACTCCACCGTTGGGCCCCTCGCATGGCATCTCACGTGCCTCCAACCCCTCCCGATAGTGCTGCCTGGGTGCTTTTCTATCGCTCGCTGGGCCCCTCGCGTGCCATCTTGCGCGTCGCTTAGGGCCCCCCAACCCCTCCCGATCTTGCTGCTGGGTGATGTTCCAGCCCTAGTGCGTCGCCAGGAGCAATTCTAGTCGTCGCCAATGACACCTAGGGCTTCCAAAGCCCACCGCCAGCAGCGCATAGGGGTTTCAACAACCCTGCAACAGTCGTGAAGGCCTCTTGCGATCTTGCTAAAGTCGCGTACGATCTATTAAGGGCTATCTACGACCTCTGCAAACCGCATTGATGCTCGATTAGGTCCCGTGATGCTTGATTAATACAAAGAATACTTTCTAGGTCACTTTTCCTTGACCTACGCTACCACCATGACGTCCACTGAGACCAAGGTCGCGTATCCTACTTCTTTGATTGTACATGCCACTTCTACCAAGTTGAAGAGCTCCGAAAACTATTTTCTATGGTCTCGATCTTTCAAAGTGTCCGTTGGTGGCCAACACAAAAGCTATATTCTTACAAAGGTTCTGCATGCTGAAGTGGATAAGGACTATGAAACCTGGTTTGTTGGCAACTGCCAAGTTATCACTTGGATGGCCAACATCATCGATCCAAACATTGCTGCCAATCTACTTTACAAGGACACTGCAAAGACGATGTGCTTCTGCTTCTACTGCAAGCCTGGCTTCTACTTCAGGTATATTAACACATTCTGTCTCTGCCTCCAAACCGGCATGGACTATTGACTCTGGAGCTTCTACCCATCTGACGGGAGAAGGAAGCCTGCTCACATCTTCACAGTTCCTCTGTGAAGACCGTTCGAGTTGATAATGGGGACCATTCTTTGATTACTGCTGTCGATATTGTCAATTTCTCTTCCAAGCTACGATTGACCTACATTCATTGTGTTCCTGTCTTTCCTCTCAATCTTTTATTTGTACAAAAGCTATGTACCGAACTTAACTATCATGTTTTTTTACGAGTTCTGATGTTATTTCCAGGACGTCCAGACGAGGCAGATTCTTGGTGGGGGGCATGAGATGAACGACCTCTATTACCTCGACATCCCTTCTGATTCCAATTTTGCTTGGGCAGTTTCAATCTTCGAAGATCCTCTTCTGTGGCACCTTCATCTGGATCATCCTTCTGCCATGGCCCTCTCCATGATGTTTCCTGCACTCTCTATGCTCAAACCCTTTGAGTGTAAAGCGTGTCAGTTCGGGAAACATCATCGAGCATCCTTTCCTTCACGAACTGAGCGCTCATCGTCGTGTCCCTTTTTCTCTTATCCATTGTGATATCCGGGGGACCTTGTCCTGTCTGAACTCTGAGTGGTCATAAATATTTTGTTGTCTTTGTGGATGACTACAGTCGGTCTTCTTGTTAAAGGAACATTCGAAAGGTAATCATATTGTCAAGAATATCTTTCACTATATCAAAAATATCTTCTCCACTGCTATTCGAATTTTTCATTCTTATAATGCCTTGGAATTCACCGAAAATGATTTGACATCCTTTTTTGCTTCCCAGAGTACCATCCATCAAACCTCATGCCCATATACCTCCTAGCAGAATGGGGCAGCAGAAAGAAAACCAAGTCACATCTCCTTGATATTGCTCGCTCTCTACTCACCCATATGAAGGTTCCTAAGACCTACTGTGGATATGCAGTACTCACTACCGTTCACCTTATAAACATGGTTCCCTATGCATCCCTAAATGACTCTATTCCCTTTGCCTTACTGCACTCCTTCCCTTTATCACTACGGATTTTTGGTTGTACTATATTTATTCATAATTTTCATACTGCTGACCAATTGTCTCCTCATACGATTAAATGTGTTTCTCTTGGTTATTCTCAAACACAGAAAGGTTACAGATGCTATGATCTGTTTGGTCATCACTATTACATATCTGCCAATGTCACCTTTTTTGAACCAACTATCTTTTTTACTCAAGCTGTTTCAGATATTCCATTGGATCGTCCTCCTCCACATTTTGTGTATAAAAGAAAACATGTTTTTACACCAGCACCTGTTCCACTACCTGTTCCATTGTTGTAGGAAATGTCATCCTCAAGTGCTCCCACCAATACTACCCCGGATGATCCTAAGGAGCTTCCAATCGCTCTATGCAGAACTAAGAGGCAGTGTACCCTTCATCCTATGTCTCATTTCACTTCTACTGCTAGCTTATCCTGTACTGATAGAAGATATGCAGATGCTCTTATAACAATTTCTGTTCATAGAGACCATCATAGTGCCTTGAGGATTTTGGCTGGCAAAATGCAATGAATGAAGAAATGGATGCTCTTAATTCTAGAGGGACATGGGATCTTGTACAGTGTCCCTAGGGAACTAAACCTGTGGCCTGTAGATGGGTCTTCATTACAAAGAAGTTTCCAGATGGCTCTATTGACAGGTTGAAAGCAAGGCTTGTGGCGAAATGATTTACACAGACGTATGGAGTTGACTACTTCAAGACCTTTTATCTTTTTGCACGGATGGGATCCATACAGACTATTCTTTCAGTAGTTGTGGACAAGGGTTGACTTATTTTTCAATTGAATGTCAAAAATGCTTTTCTATATGGCGATCTCGAGGAGGAAGTTTACATGATGCAACCTCTAGGTTATGAAGTCGAGGGGGAGTATGTGTACCGACTTCGCAAAGCAATCTATAGTATGAAGCAGAGCCCGAGAGCTTGGTTCAATAGACTAAGTACGGAGATCGACACTCTGGGTTACCAGAGAACTACATCTGACTACTCTGTTTTCGTCAGAAAATGACCAACATGTACATTTATACTTGCTATGTATGTGGATGATATGGTTGTTATAGATGGCGATGATAAAGGGGTGTTAGAAACCAATGCCTTTCTTCAGAAGGTCTTTGTCACCAAGGATCTGGGACAACTTCGCTATTTTTTGGGCATATAAGTATTACGTACTAGAGCGTCAAAAAAAAAGTATTACGTACTACGGAAGGACTCCATCTATCACAGAGAAAGTAATGCTTAAATATACTAATTGAGGTAGGGTTACTCGATTGCAAACACTCGAGTATTCCTGCAGATCCGAGAAAACAGTCCACTTCCATTGATCATGTCTTCGAAGACACTACACGATACATAAGCCTTGTTGGAAAACTCTTGTATCTTACTATTACTAGGGTAGAGCAGAGCTAGCCAATACATGGAGAAACCTTGTTGTGGCCACTGGTAGGATGTTCTTCAAATCCTTCGCCACCTGAAGGAATCACCTGGATGTGGCCTCTTCTATGGGGCAAACGACTACGCTGATGTTACTGCATACGCTGATGCTGATTATGCAAGCTTGCTTGAGGATCGTTTCTCTACTACGGATTATGCTATGATGGTTGGAGGAAACCTTGTTAGTTAGAGGAGCAAGAAGCATACTGTAGTCTCCTGACTCAGTACAGAGGCAGAATACAAGGCGATCAACCACCTGTAAAATTACTTGGCTACGGACTTTGTACAAGAACTCAGTGTTGTTGCCACCACTCCCATTCCTCTATATTGTGACAACAAATCTGCTACTTATATCGCTACAAATCTTGTGTTCCATGAGAGAACTAAACATATTGAGATTGACTGCCATTTCGTTCGTTTTGCTGTACGAGGAAGCGAGATTACTATACTACACATCTCGATAGATCTTCAGCTTGCGGACATATTCACAAAGGCCTTATCAAAGGAGCGTCTTTCTTGGATAGATTTCAAGTTGGGCATGATCGATGGATATGCTCCAACTTGAGGGGGAATGTTAGAGATTACGATAGATCGATCATGTTCTTATATTCTATTATAACCCCACGATGATACTTATGTATTTTGTCCTTTTGAGCTCTCTAGGGTTTAGTCCTATGTAAGGATCCCTAGAACGCTTGAATAAACTACTTATTACATTCTTTCATTATTTTCCACAGTTACCAAAAAGGTCAAGAACCGTAGACGTACCTCTGCAACTCGACGAGACTCCCTATGCAAATAGGATTGTATCATCCACATACTAGAGAATGGGGATCGAGATCTCCTCCTTTGAATACCCTCTGTAAAGATCCCCCGTGACCGCGCGTTCGACCATAACCGTGCTCATCCATTGCAAGAACAAAGAGGAGGGGCGCTAATTAGTATCCCTGACAGACACCCCGCTGTGGCTGAAATCCCCCCCCCCCCCCCCCGCATGGCTGGCCATTTATCAGTACCAGATAGAGGCTGTTGTTATAAACCTCTTCATCCAAGTGATCCATCTATCCGGGAAACCACATCCGTGCAGTGATGTCCATATGAAGCGCCAATCTAAACAATCATAAGCCTTGGAAAATCCACCTTCCACATAACCCCCTTGGTTCTACACCTTCGCCAATCCGCCACTGAAATACACTGTCCATCAATTGTCTGCCCGGGAGGAAAGCACTCTGGACTGGTGAAACAACATGCTCAACATCCCCTTCAAACAATTTGCCAAAATCTTCTCCATGATCAGATAGATAACATTCGATAAAGCAATGGGTCGGTACTCCTCATCTTTAGTAGCAACAACCTTCTTGGAGAGCAAGAAAATAAAGAATCGGTTGATTCTATCAAATCCATAGTTCCCCTCTATAAGCTCTGCCATCACCGCCATTATCTCCTCTTCTATGAGATCCCAAAACTCTATGTAAAAGAAAATTGGAAACCCATCTGGACCAAGGCACTCATCGGGGTTGAGTGCGAGCAAGGCTTCACGAATCTCTTGCATCCCAAAGGGTCTCACCAAATTGTCAGCATTTTCTGGGGATATGCAATTGACCCCTAGGCCCAGCCACCCGGAGCCATTGTGAGGCGTCCGCCTGCTCATGTTCTTGAAGTAACTGGTGACTGCGTTGCAACCTCCACCTCTTCACTAAACTCCATGCCCCCAACCTCGATTGAGTGAATCAAGTTCCTCATCCTTCTGCATTCACAACAATATGGAAAAATCTAGTATTCGCATCGCCCTCCTTCAACCACTTTTGTCTTGATCTTTGTCTCTACTTTATCTCCCTCTCTCTTCATGTCTTCGTCCTCCATGATTTTTTGTACCACCCCACGGCTTAGGATCTCCTCATCCAACTCCCTATCATCCTCTAGTTTATCCAGTCTCACCAATTCCTCGTGTCCGGCTCCTTCTTAGGCCCCACTCAACCCTAGTAGCAGTCATGAAATCCAAGAGCCTACAACGCAGTACCGCCAATTTCAACGCTAATCTCACAGTAGCCGAACCCCCACGTCCAAGGTCAACCAAAGAGAGACAACCATGTTGCGGAACCCCTCCTCCAGCATTCAACATATCTCAAGTGTGAAGTAAGAAGAGCTACCTCTACCACTGCATGTATCCAAACACAGGGGTGTATGGTCAGATCTCGATCTTGGTAGCGAAGTAACAACCACCAAGTGAAATCTCCAAAGCTTCGATCGACATGAAGAAACGGTCAATCTGTGATCTGGAAGAATAGTTCCTCCAAGTGTACTTGCAGTTCATTGCATCAATAACCTCGAGATTCAGCTCCTCCACCGTACTAGCGAAAGGCCCAGAGTCTGGATCCTAAATGCCTCTCCCACCAGGTCTATCCTCCGCGTATAAGGTGACATTGAAATCTCCGCTCACAATCCATGCACCCTCCGTGAACCTCTCCCATGTGAACCATAAGTAACTCTTCCCACGACTCATTTGGCGACGCTCCCGAGATGCCATACACCGATGTGACAACTAGGCGAGTCTAATCCATCTTACAAACCAAGAGCACCAAAACAGAATGAACTATCTTCACCTCATTGATCAGCTCGAATAGGCCATTCCATGCTACCAGAATTCCCCCTGATCTGTGCTACCAACCCCTCTATCCTACGAAGCACAGTTCTTTCTCCATCACATTTTAGGGTGATTGGACCGTGTTTCCATCATGTCCCCACCTTGGGCCTTTGCAACCACGACCACCCTTCAATCCTCAAGCGACGGGCAAGAAGGAAGCCTGCATACGATGCATAGGGAGATAGTCGAAAAAACCCGATGACTGTTGATCCCCAACCTGCGGTAGAGATCCAGACAGCACCCTACTGTAAAAACACCTGCAGCAATGGGATCATCCTCCCTTTGAAATCAATGGTTTTCTCTACCATTTAAAATAATGCTTCCACGAGCAGTTTTGCAGGGAGGACGACGACCGTTAGATCATCTCTGTGCACCCCATGTTATGACCTTGGTCGTTCTATACTCTGCAGAAGCAACAGTCCTCTTCTACGTGCATCGGAATGCTGTAGAGGAGGTAAACCCTGAAGTCGAATTTCCCTCGGAGGATTCAGTTGACGACCTCCGGATTGTCGCGGTGCTGAGATGGTGGGGGTAGAGGAGCTGTAGAGGCTGAAGACGGGCCTTGTTGGTACGAGGAGACGACACAGGTTTTGTGCAAAAACCATACAGGATCAAGCAAATAATTAGCAGTAAATCACAACTAAATATAGGTCTGCAACAAATTAAATGATCGCGGATAAAGAAGGGCATAGAAAAACGCAATCAATCAGATCAAACTCTAGATAAAGGAGCTCTGCAGTATAAACTCTATAACTGTCTAAAACCACAGATAACTGGAAAAGATACGCCGAATAAAGTCATGGCAGGGACAGAGTTACTGGCAAGATCTGAAATGCATCGCGTCCAGAAATAAACTACAGCAGGAAAAAACCACCAAGTATCAGATAAATAGGAAAGAGAACCAGGTAAACCGCATGGCAATGATGGCATGCTCTAACGATGGATAATATCATGAATCCTATGGTGAAGGGATTCAGTTATCAATGACATCTTTCAATATCAACGCGCCGATTTCATCGATAGGCGCATCTGCCTGCTGGTCAGCTGTCCTCAGTACCTCCCTGGCCTCCATGACCTTGGCCTTCAGCGCATCCGGGGACTCCAACAGGTGCAGCACTTCGGTCTGGTCCATCTCCAGTAGCATGCCAGTCACCTTAGCTGCTATGTCATGCTCTAGCTTCTCCACGAGCGGATATAGGCTCTCTCCCAGCATCTGCGTACACAATGCAGTTAAAACGAAAGCATCGGAGTTCCAGGAAAACTAGATAAGGCTCCGCTCCGAGTAACACGCTTAAGTAGTAGTGAATTAGATGCTCATTTCGTGCATCAAAAGTAACACTTCGAGGGACATGCTGGGAAGGCAAATCCACCATTTTTACATTTAACTGAAACATACGTACAAACGAGGACATGAAAAAAGCAGGGCCGAAATTTCATGCCGAAGAACAATCGTCGCAAGAACTCCAACGAAATGTATTAAGAGCAATACTGATATTTTTTTTTAAAAACTGGGATCTAATGAATCTGCTAAGGTGCATAAGAAGCTAGTTGAACTCTCAGAAACCTCGATTAATAACATGCCATTTTTTAGGTAATCTTGCATTGCAATATAAAAAAATGTGAGGAAAACATACTGTTTTCTGCTGCTCACGAGTAGCACTTGCGAGTGCCGAAGCCAGAGCACCAATAGGAACAGCAGGCGGTGGCGCAGCAGCTTCTCGTTTGGGCATGCCTACCGCACCATGTTGACCTCGAAGCATCCCACGGGTGGGAGCATCAGGAGCATTACGTCCAGGCGGGTTCCTGTATGGTCGACCCCGTGGGTATGACTGCTGCTTGAGTGCAACTTGTTAGTAAATAAGGCAAACATGTGCTGAGAAGAGTGTTCTGGAAAACATTATCAACCTGGTGGTGCTGATGCATTGGCATTGGCATTGGCATTGGGTGCTGTCCTTGCTGCATAGATCCTACTACCGCACGACCGGCTCCGTGATGTTGTCCCTGCTGGCTTTGCAGGATCCTGGGAAGAATGTAGTTCTGCATTGGCATTGCATTGGGCCTCATCCCAGGAAGAGGGTGCTGCTCATAGCCGAATTGGGACTGTATCATTTCGCGGTAGGAAATCGACCAGGAAAACATTAGTAAAGTGCACTAAAAAAAATCAGAGGTTTACCTAATCCAGTAAGCGCGAGAATAGTTGGAATCTAAGGAAGACCCCATTGTTTCCATCCAAACAGCAATTCAGTCACATTGGTTTAGGCACTACTACTCTCATTCACCTCCCTCCATAGGTTTTTCCCTATTTCAGGGAGGAAACTCCTAACGATGAGCATCGCTTGTGCTTCAAAAGAGAGTCCATGCGGGTACAGAGTATCCAATCAACAGAGTCGATACTCTTGCTCGTACTCGTGTTAGTTAGACGATAATAACTTTTATTTTCACTTTTTATTCCTAGGTTTATGGCAGGAGTGCAACTTTATACTAATTGAACCCAGGAAATGTAAAAAGTGACGCCTCTTTTAACGAATTCGATATAAAGTATCACAGGTATACCTCAGAATGCGCATAATATCGAGTTCAACGATAGAAGCCCGCCAGTAAAGTTAAGGGTAATGAGACCATGGGAAAATATAAAGCAAGGCTGATGCTTAAGGACATCCATGGGAAGACTTTGGTGTTTTGATGGTTGAGGACATTGATGTGGTGGAATTTAGAAATACTCAAGAGCGAAAACCTTGGAAAATGAGCATACTGACACTAGAGCCGATGGGCTTGCAGACAGAATGGGCAGGAACTAGAAGAGAACCCATATCAGTCACTCTCATCTTCTTCCTAAGATGCAGATCTAGTCCCACTGCAAGAAGTGATGCTAATGTTGATGAACATAAATCGGGCAACCCAGAGGAACCCTCCATTGCTATCAGAAAGGATGCGAGGAGCTGCGCTTCTGTGAGGAAAATATAGTTGAGCATGCTAAGGCTCTGGTTGAGCCTTGGATCTCATAGATGTTTGTTTTGTGATTATTAATATATAGCGTGAATGTGCACCGTTAAGTGCTCACATTTTTTACTTCTATTTTTTTGACTGTGGTCGTCACTGAGTTAGGAGATGCGAGAAAACCACTTAAGATGGTTTGGTCATTTGCAAAGAAGATCAACGGATGCACCGGTTAGGAGATGCGAGTGTTGGGATGTTGAGCCGGCTAAGAGAGGTGAGGAAGGCCCAAGAAGTGCTGGAAAGAGACTATATGAAGGGATCTTAGTTTTTTGGATATAAGCCCGAGATTGACCCAAGATAGATCTGAATGGAGGTGAAGAATCCATGTAGCCGACCCTACTTAATTGTGGGAAAAGGCTTTGTTGTTGTTGTTGTTGTCGTCGTCGTCACTGAGTTAATCCATTAAAGATAACAATTTAGATAGATCTGAATGGAGGTGAAGAATCCATGTAGCCGACCCTACTTAATTGTGGGAAAAGGCTTTGTTGTTGTTGTTGTTGTCGTCATCGTCACTGAGTTAATCCATTAAAGATAACAGTTTTGTTACATATCAGGATAGGTCCACATAGCCCTTGACAGTCATGGAAATACGATTTTTTTTTTAAAATTAAAACTCTGAATTTTAAAGTACACATGCTTGAAATGTATATTTCAGAAAGAATTTTTTTAAGTTTTGTATACTTAAGAAATGGCGTTGTTCACATGAGAAATACCATGATTAAGCATCGTTGTGCCGGAAAGATGTGGCAGAATGATTATGGAATATATCCTTGCACAGCCAGTCATTGACGACTGCCAAAGAAGCTACATGACTGATCGATAATCGCACCATCTTACACGTTGTCATGAACTTTGAACCCATTTTCTTAACTTCAAGGGCATAATACATAATATCATAGTTGCTGATGAGTGTTTGGGTAGCCTCTAGAATCGGTTTTCTACGAGCTAAATACACATTTACAAAGAGAATGTAATGGTTAACGTTGTAAAGTATGGTATTTTTTGGTTCTAGCTGCAGGGAGCTGCATCTAAGATATCTTTTCTACCACCATGCTTAGAACTACGAGTCAAGACTCATGCAGGATGCTATGCCTCAGTATCAAATAGTGTAATCACAGAACAACAAAGCTCTACTAAAACGAATGACACAATACAAAGTACCTGTGAGTTAATAAATGCCGGAGGACCTTGAGGACCTTGCCCGTAAAATATCTGCTGTCGAGGAATAGGCCCAGCATCAGGATAGACAGGCATTCGAGGGGCGACTTGTGTCCTTCCAACTGGTCGTGCTTGGGAGAACTGGACCTCCACAGGAAATGGGACACAGATATCAGCATACCATAGATCTTTGTTAAGTCAGATTGACACGAACCCAGCAGTTTATCAGGGGAGAGATGACAACCTAATAAAATGCAACTTATTTGCTTGTCAAATATGGTCAATTTGTTGATCATTTCAGTGAGAGATTAACACTTCCATATGTAAATAAAAAGTCTAATTCTAGAAGGAGAACATGCCTTGATAAACAACACAGGGTAGAGCCTGAGCAACCACCAGAAAAACCTCCCACTGGGACAGACTAAGCACAAGCATTGTCATTATCATGACAAACCAAGCACCCCAAGGAAAACAGGGAGCCCATAAGCTAGAAGAAGATGTTTCCCATCTCATAACAGAAGCCTCAATCTGGAAGGCTGAAGCCCAAATGAGGGTGAATAATGTATTAGACTCCACATTCACAGCTATCTAAGTCCTCTTCCAGATCAAAAATTATGAATATTTTTTGTTGTGTGTTATACATGAATCTATGTGGTTATTCACACCCACAATGTATCCAAAGACTTCCCCATGCTTTCACAATGATCTCATGCCTCATGAAAGTCAAAGGAATGCCGCCAGTAATTTTATACCTCGAACATTTTAATCAGTGAAACTACTATTTTTTTAGTTACAACTGAAGAAAGAACCCAGGTTGACACGAGGTGCACCTTTACAAAGACAAATAAGAGGGTGAAGTTAAATTATTATGTTTACATAAAAATGCATGTTATTCCTGCAGGAAAATGCCAAGAACATCATGAACATCAAATCTTCATGTATATGATGGCTTTACTAAATGAAAAGCGATAATGGAAAGCTATAACAGGGATTTATCATTAAGCTCAGATCTGAAAGACCCATTCACACTACTCTCTTATGTTTGGTCCCGCATTATAGGTGGATATTTAGATAGGTAGTTGGATCTCTTCAAAGATCCAATCACACTACTCTCTTACGTTTGGTCCCACAGATTTCTACGTTCGGCAACCAGAAAAGTTGATCGGATGTATACAGTGGATGAAACTTAGTTTATCATTTACCATGACAAAGCAGCCTCGAGGCGGCTTTGATTTGGTACATGGAGAACCGCCTCTGACGGGGTCGTTGGAGCAGTTGCATATGAGGTGGAGTTCCCATGGAGGCAAAGCTGCCTCTTGAAGAGGCAGCTATGAACCATAGTCACCTCTAAATGAGGTGGCTATGGGCCAAGCCGTCTCTTGAAGAAGCAGTGGTAAATAACAAAAATAAAGTTCCATATACAGTATACACCCAATTACGTTTCTTGTTTCAACGCCTGCAATTTTTTCCTTAGTTGGGACCATATAAAAAGCTTACACCTCTTGTATCTCTTGAGAAATATAATATGGAGTAGATCTTACCTGGAGGGTCATCCACTCAAGGAGTAGAGTGACCCTTCGATACTGTCTCAGATCACGTAAAGTAACTTTGTCCTTGTTTTTGTTCTTGGTGTTTTACATATTCTTTGTTATATTTGTACATGGTATTAAAGCAATTCGTTTCAAGATACAACTTTTGTTTGTTGTTCAAGTTTATCTAAGTTTATGGTCATGTCGTTCGTTAAAGCTCAAGCACTTGCAACTTGGTGCAAGAAAAGACAACAAGGGAGCATGTAAGGCTATGGTTGGTGTTTATTAAAGCTCAAGCACTTGCAACTTGGTGCAAGAAAAGACAACAAGGGAGCATGTAAGGCTATGGTTGGTGTTTAATATAGGCACAAATCCTCGTTGAGCCACGGAGACCATCCACATATGACAAACAATGGAGGTTGGGGTGCTAATTGCATCGAATCATTCAAATTCGATTAAGATTCACTTGATAAAAAAAATCGAAAAAATTTGATTCAAAAGAAAATGTACTGAATTTGAATTGTAGATTCGATTCCTAAATGAATTGGTATTATTAAAAGGAGATGAAAGGAGAGTTGGAGGGGAAAGAGGAGCCTGGCACGGGTTTGTAATTTATTAAATAAAAAAAGCATATTTAGCTTATTTTAAGTGGATTTTCTTAGTTTTAACGGTCAAATGAATGAGAGTTAAGCACATGAGTTGTGACATAAGTAAGTTTGAAGGGATTCTAGGATAATTAGGAAGAATACATGGGCAAGCATGTAATTAGTAAAGCATATAGGGTTCATGATGTAAAAATTCCTAATTTTCTATATGAGCTTGATCTTGTCTTGCTTTATCATGCAACAATAATAATAACAACATGTTCACCTTTTTTCCAATGATACTATCTAATAATACTCTCTTTTTATAGGCTCGTATAGTTATATTGTATTCGAATATTTCTTTCATCATAAAAAAGGAGTAAATTTAGATTGTAAAAGATATATAACAATGATTAAAATTGGGTATTTTTATCCACCACATACATATTAATTATTTGATATTTGCATTGATTATATAGTTTTTTTCAACTTATCTTAGTAATCTAGAGCTAAAATTATAATAATATGATAAAATCTTTAAAAATATAATATTCTTCATATATAAAATTATTTGTACGATGTTTAAAATATCAGTCAATATTTTAAATTCGAAATAAAATATTTAAATATTCGAAGCTCCAAAATGAATCGGATCTGAATTTAAGTCATTAAACTCATTTAAAATCCGATTTCAAATTCAAACTTTTGAAAGTGGAATAGAAAGTATTTGATTGGATTATAGCCCCCCATTGGTGGAACCCACCTCAGCTGGAGGCGCAAGGAGGGCAGAGAGAGGGCGACGCCCTTACGCTGGCGACAAAACAAATTGGTTACACTTGGAACCCCCAACAAAGTCGGAAGAGCCTACGCAGCAATCGAGGCACTGATTGCACAGCTCTCCACCTCACACTGCTCCCGGATTTCCCGTCCCCCCATCGCCAGACCCTCGTCGCTAGAAGCCTCCGGTGCCGCCCGGCGACGGCAAGCCTCCTAATCCCCGATCACCTGCAAGCAACATCCACAACCTCGACCTCACCTGCAAATGCCACACTCCTTGCATCGCCCTCGCCTCGTGCTCACCACCGCTCTTCCTCGAGCTGCTGAGAAGCTCCAGCCTACACGGTAGATTGCTGCCCACAATCGATCTATGGGTTCCATTAGGAACCCTAAGCATCTGCGCCAGGGAGGGAAGCAGTTGCCTCTTTGGGCTTTGGTTCTTTTGTTGTTTTATTTTGTATGTGCCCAACGGCAAAATATGAATAATATTATAAAAAATGGATCAGCCCTTCTACACATGTCTCCTCCTAGCAACATCAACTTTAAGAGGATCTCCTCCCGGTTCCTCAAAATATGCATTGAGTAAAGATGTGTTGAGTTTTTTTCCCATAAGAAGCCACAGCTTTTATAGTTCTAGGTATTAGAATATGGATTTAGATGGATAATTGCATCTCTTCAACATTCAGTTACACTACTCTCCTATGTTTAGTCTTATATTGCTTACTGGTGTGGCTTGGTGCATTTGTGAGACTATATAAAGAGTATTATCTTTTTCAAAAAATTTAAAATAGTCTTACACCTTCCGTATCTCTTGAGAAGTATACTATGAAGATTTGACATAGAGAATCATTTCGTCCGTGGAGTGGGGAAATTCTTCAAGACCTTATGTTTATTCATGTTTGTTCTTGGTGTTGTGCATATTCTTATTCTATTTCCATGGTAACATTTAATTTGTAATGCTTCTTTCAACTTCTAAAAAAGGTGCAATGACTGGGATGCATATGTTTTATAATGCAAATATTAGAAGTTTTTCATACTCTTATGCAAAAAATTGGTTGAGCAAGGTCTCAACTTTAACAAAAATTCATGAAATTACCCATATTATGGTGCATCTTTTGAGCAAGTACGATCAATATGTATGTGTGAGACGTAGGAGAAAGAATCAGGCGAAGGCTGAAATAAGGGGGGGAGGAAGTGTCGAGATACCGTTTGCTTCCATTGTCGAGGTTGGGGCCATTGGTGTGAAGGATTGGCGGGACGATTCTTGGGCTACCTATAGCCGGTCATCGGCGGGTTGTTTGCCTAACGAATGCGGTTGCCACATTGGGGTTTGCTAGAATATACGGGGGTCGGGTGCTCGAGGTTGAAGAAATGTAGGTCGTTCCTCCATGCTTAGTTGCCATGATGGAGATGGAACCGATCTTGATGGAGGAGTTTCATGAATGGCTCGAAACCTTCTACAGGAACATAGATTAGTGCTTTGATGTGGTCTCGATGTCAATGGGGATCATGTTTATTTAAGGAAAAAGAGGGTGTGACTTTGAGAAGACGCCCACCCGTAAACACTATATATTCACATTATCTATAAAAAAAATAGTTCCAAAAGGTCTTTAGACTTTCAGCATGCTTTATAACATTTCACTGGGGATCGTATTGCTGAGGAGGTTTGGTCTAGCTGAGGGTACTACAATACATGGAGGGACCTTCGTCTTCTTGGTAAAGTGATGGTGCCAGTGCCACTTATAAGAAGTGAATGATGCACTGGTAGACGACATGGCTATGAAGGTAGTCATTAACATCCTCAAAATTATACCGCGCTTGAGGTTCCATGAGACCCTCAAACTGACAATCAGCTCCTTCAGGAGGCTCAAGGAGGTCATCTTGATAGGTCGTCTTTCTGTCGACGCCTCGACAGTAAGGTTGCATGCGTCGATTGTGTTAGGGAGGTTGTTGTTAGCAATTGGTGCAGAATGGATGGAGCTCCATTGTGGCATGTTGTAGCCGATGGGCGGAGGTGAGTAGCTAGGGTGTGACATGACTAGTGGTCGAGGAAGGTGGGGGCGATTAGCAAGCATCAATTCGTAAGGGACTAAGATCCAAAGCAAAAGTGACTGACGGAGGGATGTCAAAGTCGTGGGTAGAAGTGGTGCAAAGGTGTCAAAGAGTCCAAAAGTGTTAGACCCAGTCATAGAATGCACTTCAATGTATGTTGACTTGGTGGCCGATTCGAGCCTCAAGGTTGGCATCTCGAAGACCGTTAGATGGATGACTAACAAGGAAGGGGAATTGGGGGTGGAACATGTTGGGGGTAATGCTCATTTCAATGAAATTCCTGGAGGAGTTGGTGAAAATAGAGGCATGGGATTCCTGGTTAGGATAAGGATTATGCGTTTGGAGGTGGGGCATTGGGGTGATCCAAAACTGATGGAGTTCTTAAATTTTGAGTGACTCCGAGATCAAGAGGGGCTGTCGGAGACGAAATGGGTTCAAGATCGATGAGCCTCTTGGACTCATGGTGATAATGTAATCAAATAGCAGGCCGGGTTTTGGATCTTGTGTGTAGAGGCATCAGCTTTAAATTCTATTTCAAATCTGATGCAAATCGGATTTTGGCGAGTCGACGAAAAATAAAAATTTTGAACGGTGGATTTTTGGTGGAGAAAATAGAGGGGTTGAGAAGAAGAATTGCTCGTCGAGATTACGAGAGTTTTGGAGAAGAACACGTGTAGACCACGCGGGGGAGAAGGAGAGAGACGGAGATAGAGATAATTCTCAATTTTTCATTAACCTGAACTGTCTAAAACCAATCATCCCTTTATATAGGAGGGATGAGATTACAAAAATAGTAAAACAACTAATTATCCTAAATTGACTCTAACTAATTAACCGACTAAATTTGAAAATCAAATTTATAACTAATTATTGGAGATCACAGGCGGTCTCGTTTATTTAATTAAAGACACGACAACTTAAATAAACGTAAATAAAATTGACAGTTAAAATTAAATAAATATTCGGCCCTATTCTTTGGTTCCACGCTGCATCAACTCTCCTCCGCTTTAAAAATTCGTCTCCCGACGAATTGCTGAATCTGTAGGCTTGGAGGTTGAATCCGCGTTCCCAGTCATTCCCTGGAAGAATTGGTGTGAAGCGAATGGCGGAATCCACACACGGACGTTGGTGACGCGGCCTTCGTGGTGGAAGAACATGCGTGGCGCAAACGGCGGCGTCTTCTTGAATTTTGCCTCCTCATTGTGATGATTGAAAAATTGATGAAGCATGAACAACATGGTCTTTGGAGACTCCATAGCAAAGAAATAGCACACTGAGAGTAGAAGAGGAGATGTGTCTACTGAATGAAGCCATGATGCCCTTAAAAAGGGGAAGCCCAAGGTCCTAGTCCTATTTGGATAAGGAGGGTCCCCTGATTTCTTCTTTTCAGCCCTCTTCTTTAAATATTTCCGCAGCAGAGGGTTTAATGGCAATTTTCGTACCCCTTCATCCATAGCTTTCCAGTAAACATTTTTATGAGGGGCGTTCCGGCAAATTTTCCCATTCACATCCCCAATTTCCTGGGATTCGGTTGTGACAATCCTGATTAGTATTAGGGTTTTCCTCTTCCAAACTAATCGGCGGCGGTAATAGGGACGAGGGAGGCGGCGTTCGTGTGCTCGTGCCCCGGCGTTCCGTGTGATCGACGTTGTTCGCAAGGGTGGCGAGATGGACAACGGGCATTTGGGGCATTTGGCGGCAGTACCGGCGGTGGCGGAAGCGGCTGGGTTACCGCAAGGGAGGTGGGAGTAGAATCGGGGAAGGGGGGAAAAGGCGGTGGAACAGGGAAGCTGGGCGGGGAAAGTGATATGTGGCGCGAGATGGCGAGGGGAGGAGGGAGATATGCGGGTGGAGGCGGCGAGGAGGGGAAGGTATTACGTGGGGAGAGGCGGCGAGGAGGGAAAGGCGTGGGGCGGTTTGGTTTTGATGGGGAGGGGATGCGGGAGGAGACCCGGGGGTTGGGGTTTGCGTCGCACGAGGGTCAGAGGCGGCAGAAGGGGGCGTTGTGGCTGGGTGATACGTTGCGAGGGTGGCGATGCGAGGGGGCATGGGGGCTGGCTGGTGCATCGGAAGGGGTTCAGGGGCGGTGGGGAATGGGGCCTGTGCTGCAGGGACGGGGCCGTTGGGGGCATCAGGAAAGAGTGGGGGTGGGGAAGGCGGTGGCGTGCGGGGGGGTGCGGGTCCGTGGGAAGGGGCGGCGACGTTGTGGATGGGGTTGGGTTGAGTGTTGGGGCAGCGGAAGGCGCCGACGGTATTGGGGGCATGACCGGGGCCGTAGGTGCGGCGAGGGTGGTGGGTGGGGTCCGCGCAAGGCCGGATGGGGTGTGGGTCGGGTTCGGGGGATTTTGTGAATATGAAATTACGTGGACAGCCCTTGGGTTGACATTTTTTTCTTCCGAAATGGCCTGGACAGCGGCCGGTTCTTCGTTGACGGCGAGATTTTCGTCTTCAAATTCGGTATCGGTGATTGGTGTCGCTGAAGCCTTCGCTTTGGCGGCGCGTAGGGCCTCGAAATTAGCCATACGAGCTCGAAACTCGGAGTGGAATGTGATTTGGAATTCACGTAACATGCGCTCCGTCTCCTTGTTATAGGCGTCGATGGCTCGTCGTTTTTGTTCGGATAAACGATGATCCCTCGATGCATGTCGGTGCAAATGTCCGGACGGATCGTCAGATCGTGAGGACGATCTATAGGCCATGCTCTGATACCAAATGATGCAAATCGGATTTAGGCGCGTCGACGAAAAATAAAAATTTTGAACGGTGGATTTTTGGTGTAGAAAATAGAGGGGTTGAGAAGAAGAATTGCTCGTCGGGATTACGAGGGTTTTGGAGAAGAACACGTGTAGACCACGCGGGGGAGAAGGAGAGAGACGAAGATAGAGATAATTCTCAGATTTTCATTAACTTGAACTGTCTAAAACCAATGGACCCTCATCCCTTTATATAGGAGGGATGAGATTGCAAAAATAGTAAAACAACTAATTATCCTAAATTGACTCTAACTAATTAACCGACTAAATTTGAAAAATCAAATCTATAACTAATTATTGGAGATCACATGCGATCTCGTTTATTTAATTAAAGACACGACAACTTAAATAAACGTAAATAAAATTGACAGTTAAAATTAAATAAATATTCGGCCCTATTCTTTGGTTCCACGCTGCATCAAAATCTATAAAGATTTGAAATTTTGGCAACTCCATCTCTTTGTTTATATAGTAAAATAGAAGAAAATGCTATTGTTCATGTTTAAGTTTTAAATATGTATGTAAATGTATGTTTCATAAAATTCTATGTTTAACATTTTACAAAGAAGCGTTCATATACATATATTCAATCCTTTCAGACGAACACTGCATGTTACTTGTGTTCCGCGATCTACAATTTAGACTGTTTAATTCAGCCAAAACTCCCAGAATCAACAGCACCAAAGTGAGGTCTGCAGATTTTTCTTGCATATCTTGCTTTATATTTTAATTGGCAACATATGATAACATAAATTATTGCTTCAAAGATGAAACATCCAATAAAACTTGGATACCATGTCAGAACAGCTCTCTCATGACCTACGTTGGTGATGGAGTTTTACAAAGATGTGTTTCAGAGAGCAACGAGCTGAAGAACTTGAGGAAACATATTCACACAAGAGGAAGGAGCTCATAATTTAAGAAGAGAAGAAATATGCAGCAAAAACAAAAAAATAGGGATGTGAAAGTCAATGTAGATCTGAGGCGGCGCCTTGTAAGTGCCTCATCGACTCGATTGTATGAGACACACATCTTAACGGAGCTCTCCAAGGCTATATTCTTGAGTCAATTTTCATGGAAAAATACCTCGAGGTGTACCAACGCCTTGAGGCACACTTTTTTGAACAATGGTGATATCTGCTTAGTTGCGAAGGAGAGCAGATGACCTGATTATCTGGGTGATGGGTATGTATGGTCACATTGATGAGGGATGTAGGGAGCTTTGGGAGGTGTAAAGGAGGGTGGACGAAGAGATGACATGTGCATAGTGTTTGTTTGGGGTGATTTCAACGCAGATTTAGGGTCAAAGGACCGGCCACAAGGCACAACAGGTAGGGGTGCGAAACATTATAATTTAGGGATATGATTGAGAAGTTTTGATTGCTAGACTTGCTTAAGGATACAAGTTTATGTTGTGAACTCTATGACAAGGATCGATATATTTGTAGTGTCAGTGGAGTTTGCAGAGGGGTTCCCTATTTGCCCTGTCTTCATCCAAGTCGAGACCGTTATAAGACCATGTGCAACTAGTTTACTCCTCGAACCAGGATCTGAGACATCAAACTTATCTCAACTTATAGCGGGCTTGGTTGTTTGAACATGGATTTTGATCAGTAATAAAGAGGCAGTGGAAAGTGGTGTAGGCTGAAGGCACATCCACATGGGATATCGATTGAAGGCATCAAGATTGTGACAAACCATTGGTGGTGCTGTGGTGAATTGGAGAGAAAGGAATGCGATGGTTTTTTGAGTAGCGCGATTCTACATGGAAAGCTGGTGGACAATGCAAAGCCTCTGTACTTGTGGTGGGCAATGCAAAACCGTTGATGGGATTGCTAGAAAAGAAGTTATGGTGGGATGTGATTGTTTTGGAACTTGCTGCACGAAGTCAAAGCCAACTGGTGATTTATACCACAAATCAAGTTAAATTCAATCGGTGATTCTATATTTTTTCCTTGTTCTAACCCCCTCCCACTTAAATGGTCGGGTGGTAGTGCAGTGTGCCTACCACTCAAAAGAACATGGTTTAAATCCCCCATGTAGAGGTTGCGTTAGGTAGTCGACACCCAGCGCAAAATATAGTCGAATCTTTCAACATGGATTTGTGCAAGAATCCATGTAGCCGACCCTAATTATAGTGGTTGAAGGCCTTGCCATTTTTTTCTAAGCCCTCCCCTCAGATTCCCGGATGCGTGTGCATGAGCCACCACCTTCAACACCCGTACTTAAGCTCTCTCTTGCTAATGTCAATCACACACATCAACCAAATCTCACGCGGTTATGCTTCCGTGTTGTAAATCCATGTCGGAATCAATATAAATATTTGAATTAGATGTAAAAATGGAATTTCTCCTTTATTAAACATCATTTTTATCTGGATGTTTTTTTTCTAAAATCTGATCCCTAGAGATTAATAATCTTCCAATCATATTAATAAAATAAAAGTTCTTTGCATATAGATAGATAAAGTCTAGCCTTTGTAATCTTTTAATCAAGCTTGAAAATAGTAGTACTTGTACAAATACCTGGAGAGTTGCCTTCCTCTCTTCTTTACGCTGTGCAAATGCAACATATAAAGGTTTACCGCAAACGATTTTCCCATTCATTTCTCCAATCTATGGAAAGGGATTGAAGATGTTTAGAGGTTTTTTATCAAATAAAAAAATCCATTGAAGCAAATAATGAACAACTAAAATAAATGATGCCCAGCTTACAGCTTGGGATGCTTCTTGTGGAGTTGAAAAGGCAACAAACCCCGATCCTTTGCTTATTCCTTTTGTATCACGCATCACCTGCAAGAGAACATAGTCATTTTGCACCTCATATCGAATAATGCAAATTAAGTATGGGAATGAGACTCAAATCAAAATGGCAACAGACCTTGCATGAGGTGACAGTTCCAAAGTCAGAGAATAATCTTCGAAGTCTATCATCATCGATACTATCATCTAAGTTTTTCAAATATAAATTATTTCGCTGATGTTTATCTACAACCTCTTTCATGCTCTGCTCCAACCTTTCCTTCAACTCTAGCTCCCTTTCAGATTTCTTTAGTGCCTTCCCAACATACCACACCTTTTCGTTAAACTTCTTTCCATTAAGAACCTCAACTGCCCGAGCAGCAGAATCCACATTCTTGAAATTTACAAACCCAAAGCGCTTGGATTTATTGCCCTCTCGCATAACAACAGCGCTAGTAATGTTTCCGAACTCACCAAAAATCATTCTAAGATCATCCTCTGTTGTGGTTTCAGAAAGATTTTTGACAGAGACATTAGTAAACTTTGTATCATTTATGGTGTTCTCTCTTTCTTGCTTACAAAGAAATGGTCCTACAAAAACTTGTCTGTCATTCACAAGCTTTCCGTTGAGCTTTTCTATTGCAGTCTGAGCTGCATCTTCCTGATCAAACTGAACAAATCCATGACCTTTGGACTGGCCATAATTATCAGTAGCAATCTTGCTAGAGAGGATCTTTCCAAAGACGGAAAACATATCATAAAGTGCTTTGTTATCTATTGCTTTATCCAAATTCTACAAAAAAAATCCCAAAGAAAGTTGTATCATGGAAGTGGTGAAAATCTAGAAAAATACTTATGAACAAAATCTTAGGAACTATAAAAGCATCATGTAATCACCTTTATAAATATATTTGCATTTCCATTTTTGCGTGAGCTAGGGTCACGGTTTGAATGCATAATACGCATAGGTTTCCCATTAAGAGTGGTGTAATTTAGCTCCTCCAATGCTCTTGCAGCTGTCCAAGGATCGGAGTACATGTGAGAAAGGGCAATAATGACTGGTGGCGTTGTATACTAAAATTGTCATTTTCCTTTTTAAAAATTACAGCTATTGATTATCCACTCACCGCAATCTATAGGAAGAAGCAATTGGTCCCATTTGTAACAGGAAAAACTATGAAAAAATTTAAATTGCTTTCACAAAATAAATAGAAAAAGTAGTAAACTATCAAACTGAAGTGTTTATCAATATTTTTGCATGATTGTACATCCTTTTCAGTTTGCAGTTGAGTTTACCAGCTAGAATACATGCCAGTACAACTATATGCAGTTCCTAGCATACAACAAATGTTAGACTCATATGAAGAAATGAAGATGCATGACTGGCTTGTTCAAAGAGATTACAAACTGACAAGTTTATTAGACACTATGATTAACTTTTTCTGATGGAAACACTCTGATTTATTTCCATAGTGGAAATTTTGGAATAGGCATGTATGTGATGTCTTTTGTAAGAAGTGAAGATCAACAATGATACCCTGAATAAGGAAGACTAAATAATGCAGAATTATGGCATCCGTTTTAATTGTAACAGCGCAATGTGAGTTTGTAAATGCCATGTGGACACTTGATTCATAGAAAATTACAATGCATAAACTTTCCCAATGCAAATATAAATTGTCCATGCACCAATAAATTTTCATTAAATAGTGAATATGCAGGCAATAGCCGACTAGAATGATGCTACTTGAAAATTTCTAGACCTTGGAGGAGTTTAAAAACCAAAATGAATTTCCGACACAAAATCTAAATGCTTGCACTTTTTTAGTAAATCTTGCACCTATGCATCTACCTTATTAGTTACCTCACACTATCTCATTATAATAAATAGAATTTTATAGAAGAATTTATTTTAAAGGTATTTCAATAATCACCTAGAGTAAGTAAAAACATCCGAGTCCCTTGAAATGACTTTGTAAACTTTATTTCAGCCTGCTGCAACAATTGTTTCACCCTGCCCACAACCTCTTTTGAAATAGAAAAGGAAATATACTCAAATGAAGACAGGCAAATTCAATTTTTCTTTAATATGGGTGCTTTGCGTCGGAAACTCTGTTTGCGCAAGATGAATGTACTTTTCTAACTTGTATGCTCTTTCAAACAGTTCTGCTATAAGTAAGGTTTACCAATGATAAGGTCCTCCCACTATTGATACAACTAGTCCATAACCATTTTATACAAATATAATATCTAATGAAAACAATTTTGCATTGATATTTTATTTTCTTTTATTTTCTTGATTGCCATTTCGATACAGTTATCAATGTAATGTACATTAAATGTATTTTCGTCGTACTTAAATCATCCAATATGTATGCTTAATATTATTTATAATCATCCATACTACTAGGTGTATCTGATCTAAATCTTTTATCCATTTCTGGAATATGGAAAACAAGTAAGCATATTTATAGGGGATCCATACTGAGATTCGAAAGAGATTAGTATCTGATAACACTTTTGTACCGTATAAACATGGAAGGAAGTTCTTGTTGTGATGTTTACTGGGATTTTTGAGATGGCTTCTTATAGCAAGCAGCTGGTGCCAAGTTCTTAGAGCAGTAATACTGGAGAGGGTGGGATGCAAGTGCATGATTCTGTGACTAGTGACTACGATGGCTTTCTTGGAAGGTATTAATTTGGGAGAGGAAGGATGACACCTTGGTATATGATGCCTTTAGAGACTGAACTTGATATATGAGCAGGGTTTCACACTTGACTGCTAACCTATTGATTTGGAAGGAGAAAGCATCATTGGAGTGTGGTGGTTGCGTGCATGTATGGTGGGGAGGAAGATGCTGATAATACTTGTACCCTGAGTGGAGGTTATGAGGGGGATTTCGATCCTCTCATTGGCCTGGAATGTACTGGTCATTTAGTAGGTTGATGCCTTGAACTTGTCAACTTCTGGAGGAGTTACAGACAGGTCAGGGATGGTCGGATAAGAAGCGTGAGTTATCGGGAGACAGTGAGAAACATGACTGCAATCTGCCATTGGTAGCCTTTTGGACTTTGTGGTAACAGATAGATTGTGCCGTTATCCAGTAGGAGAGGTTCTATGCAGAGAATGTGGTCTATAATGCTAGGTGTTTATTCTCATCATATACTGTTGTACTAGGAGAGGTTGAGTTGTGATAATCTTGTAATACATTGGCAGATCTATAAACGAATGTGCCAACTGATGCTAGCCGACACTATGCTGGTTTTTTCCCTTTTAGGGACATGTACGCATGGATATCAGTGCACAACATGGGTATCAATTTTGAGAGAAAAAACGTGGAAATCAAGTAGGCATTCATGACCATCCAATGATGCATAAGCACACACATTCTATAAATGTCTCAAAAGCCTGCCCCTTTTAGTTGATTTGTGCAGGGAAAACTTAGCTCACATTACCTCACATAGGTAGAAGTTTAATCAATGAGCAAGAAGAATGGTGCTGGTGGGATCCCATACTCCCATCCCAACCAATTGTAGGCATGTTGATTAGCAGTCTACTTTCATATCATGTGGTGCACAAAAGTCCAAGTTATAACCTAATTATGTTTTGTTCTTTATGTTACACATGCTTCTTGATAAGCTCAATTGTTCAACTATTTGCCACAAGACAAGTACTAAAAATATGCGATACAATACAATCCATAATAAGTTCCATTGAAATATAGGGTTTTTTATTTTATCATATAAAATTTACTATTAGAGATCTCCAATTTTCCCAAAGGTCAATTATATGCGACAATAATAACATTCTTAATGAGCATTCTTCTTTTCTAAAATTTCACATATTAATAGATTCATGAGTAGGTTGACTTCATGTTGAGTTGACCTCCATCTATTAAGATTCATTACTTTATCCACAACATGACATGCTGACCAATCATGTCAAAAGCTCAAACCAACAAACAACCAAATTATCAGGTATGCATAATGAAGTAACTCGACAGTTTACGTCGATCCCACTTAAACTTATAAGCGAACACGAGTGTAGTCTTGCAAGTATATAGCAATGAATGAAAACTCCCATGAAGTGAAATTACTAAAATGATTGTGTATCACTCTTGTTTAAATGTTATAAATCTGATTATAGCCAATTTTTATTCGCTTAATAGGTTAATCATACATGACAGAATGAAATATGGGCGGACTTGCTAATTAGACATACATATAACCTACAACCTAGTTTTCAAGAGGGTGAATTTATGTCAACAATTATTATCCTTATTTTAGCATTAATTTACCAATGTTCGTGAAGTGAGAAATCTTCCTTATTTTGCATGGCTATCTATGTACATTATAAGAATTAATTTTCCATGCATCCAAAATTTCAATTTATTGTAACATGATGGCCTGTAGTTTTCACTAATTTAGCATATCGACTACACCATCTCAATATAATAACAAGGGTTATGCGCATTTACTATTCTTTAAAATGGTGGCACTGTTACTGAAGCAAGGAAAGAACACTTATCTAGTAGCTTGCTTATTACAAGTTCCTTATTCTAACTCACATAAATTTTTGATGTTGGGTTGTGATGGAGATGCTTAATGTGGGAAATACTTTGTTGTGGTTGGTTGTGACAGAGACAAAGAGTCGATGTCGTGGTCGAGCTTTGCCTCCATCATCAAGCATTTGTAGGAGGGAATGATAGAACTAATAAACTCGCGAAGAACATGATTTTTAACAAGGTATCCCCGTGATGCATGTGACTGATTCTCAATTAGCTAGTAAGTCTACCACATGTAATTGCTATACTATGCTTTTTGTTGTGGCTGATACATGCTTTCCACCATTAGAGAGGGTAGGGAACGAAAAGTAGTTCTCTCTCCCCATGTATGGGAGAAGGTGGAGTTGACTAGAATAAAATGAGAATCTTCTTCCTTTCCCTAGCCTCCTCCTTCCTTTTATACACGGATCAAACCTTGAGACCTTTTTGGCCTGCTACTTGGAAGACGGACAAAGGTGGGGTATGTTGATTTGGCTGAGCAATTCCGGTACTTTTCAGTTGTTATTGGCAAAGATTTTGCCTCATTGCTGTCATTGAGCAACTTCAAACCCCAATAAGTTGTCAGCAAAGGAGATCTCATATTACTGACCTAGTTGAGTATCATGCCCCCTCCAAATTGTCAGTGATAGATATCACAAGTTTAGCCCTATGACATATGGTGTGGTAGGAGATTGATACTATGTTAGGCGGCGTGGTTGTAATTTCCTGCTAAGGGTTGACTTTATTGTGGCATGCATGGTTGATTGATTCCTTATCCGCTTGGTCATTGGTCGACATTACGAAACTGGTGTTGAACTTCTGATCTTGTTCAATATTTACTTGGTTCTTTGGCCACAACTTCTTCGGTTGTTCAATCATGACTTTCTCCATTGTTCGACTGAAACTATTTGTCTACTTGATAATGCTATTTAGATTCTAATACTATGTATTGATTTGTCGTGTCAGTGGCAGGTGATTTGGGGATTTCACCCTCATTATTTGCTTTGTTCCTTTAGTCACTTGTGTTGTTAGCTTGGAGAGTAACCGGAGTAGTCATCTATCAGTTGTAGTATTACTCATAGGCATGTTTCATAAGGAAAAGTTGTTATGCCCCCACTCTATAATAGGGAGGGGTGAGCAAGTTCGTTTGACATACCTTTGGCTAGTCGATGCTCGGCCAAAGTCCTTATATTGTTTCTTGAAATAATAGTGGTCAGTAATCTTACAGGCGAAGCTGTCCTTATACTCATTAGGGTATGGTAATGTAAATAACACAATCATAAGTGGTCTCAACGATGCTTTTATGTCAACGATGCTTTTATGTAAGTATATGCTAAACCTGCCTTTGAATGTCTAAGCATTTATGCATGGTTGGCATTTGCCTTGTTTGCTGAGGGATGATCAGAGTTCGAAGAGTCGGCCCAGACAGTCGCATATGCGGCCGCATATGCGGTATCGGTCCCCTTACCGCACTGAGTATGCTATACTCACTCAATATGCGGGTTATGGGGTATACACGGTCGAGTAATCCACATATGTGACTGCATATGTAGCCGCATATGTAATATAGATAATTCTATGCTCCTCTGCCACCTTCTTGACTTCCACATGGGTTGCTCCTCCGCAATCTTTTTCTCCTCTACCAAGGTTTGTTGATTGCTCTCTTTAGCCCTAAATCCATGGAAGGCCGTATCGATATCGATATCGTTTCGATATCGTATCGATACGATATTTCGACGATATATCGACGATATATCGCCGAAATATCGCCCATATCGACGAGCCTTTGTGAAGAAAATGCCTGGAAATTGGGATATGTTGCCATATCGGTGCCCATATCGGTCCCATGTCGATATCGATATATCGACGATATATCGCCGATGTATCGCGATATTTCCTTTCATGCCTAAATCTCTCTATTTTTCAAATTCAACAGCAAGAACTCTCAATTTTTAGATTCTCCAGCAACAACTCTATTTTTTACATTATCTCATAACTGCATGAATATAGAATAAATTACATATGTTTATTTTATATCTTTTTAAGGATAAAATGAATATAGATGTCGGATTCGCATGGAATTTTATAACTACATAGAACAAAGTACATAATTAAATGGTTGAATTTTTTATTATTTGACTTTGAGAAGATAAATACACCATTTACTAAAGTACGAAGGTTCATGGTTGTGTTTACTAACCATGTTACACTTCCAAAAAAAGGTTACCTTCCAATTTGGCCAAGGATATCTACCATTTTTCCTATCTTCAATCAATTTACAACATTTTTTACTCTCTCCACCATTAACTTAACATCTTTATCTTTTGAAAATGGAGGACTTTTGGAAATGCTTTGGTTGATATCACATTGTACAAAAAAAAGTCTTCACTTCATATTCCTTCCATGTTATATTTTTTTAAACATAAATATCTAATGTTTGAGATTATTATATTTTTTACATATTTTTTAATCAAAAATAGAAACTGCATAATCTGCATATAGTTCCGCCTACCTGCTTACTCGCTCTAGACAGCCTGACCGAACGAATACTGCATACCGACTTTCTGAACCTTGGGGATGATCATGGTCTCTGGGGATCAACTACTAATTAGTTCATTATGTTTGAGCAATAAAGAATAGTAGAGATTGCTTGGTTAGATAGTCGATTATTAGCAATTGTTTAGTTTGTGGAGTTGCCTCATTCTAGTCTGTAAAGAGGTAGACATTAGAGGGCCCTTTATTAGGATATGTATGAAAAGTGGTAAAATTTCATCCGGGGAGTATGCTCGTGGTAATAGGAGACATTAAAAGCACACTTATCTACATGGCGATCATGCATTATGTGTTGAACATAAGGCTCGGTTGTGGATCCTCGAGTATGGATCTCAATCGTCGATCTACGAACATGGATTTTGTTGGATTACCTCAAGCTTCAAGCTTTGGCATTCTGATTTGGATCAGTTTTTAATTGAGGTGAAATGATCTTAGTTGGTTTGATTAGGATGCATTTTGTATGATTGAAGCTTTCGTGGGGGATCATTTCTCAACATCCCCTTGCATGACACATGTCTCATGAGTTATACCTCGGTATCCATTGCAATGGTAAGCCCTCAACATGATGGAGCTCGATGTCCCTTGCGAGGATGAACATTTTGAGGGTAAACCCTGGGATACTATGTCGACCATTGAAGTCGTCATCAAATCTTCTAGTCGATTACTAGAAGTACGAGGTACTTTGTGGAGGAATAACACCCAGGAGCAACCTTCTTGGAGCTGATGATTGTTGGGGTTGCTTCTAGTTGTGGGTAGCTTGTTGGAGGATACCATATCCTTAAGGAAGCTCATTTATCCCTCCATGTAGGAAGGAGGAGAGATTGCATGGGAGACGTTTGTTTTCACTAAATGGATCCGAAGGACTTCTTTGATGGAAGGATTTCAATGATTTAAAGGCTTTCTCATAGAGAAACTTTAAGTAAAGCTTCAAAGCTTTAAGACTTGGAAGCTGGTGGAAAATGACTAATCATCGTATTCCTCATAGACGATGCCAAATGATGATGGCGACGACTCTATACAAGAGAATGATGGAAACAAACTTATGAAGAACATGATGTTTAATGACACACACACTCCTCGATCGCTTATGTACTATAATTCATGGTTTGGTTGACATTCTTTCAACCATTGTAGATCGTGAAGTAATAGTAGTTACCTCCCTCCGTTCTTATATACCGGTTGAACATCGAGTTCTTTCGACCTGCCTCTTGGAAAGCAATTCAAAAATGAGGGGATTGCTGATGTGGTCGAGAAATCTCGATCTTTTGTAGTGTGTCAACATTGAAGATTTCATCTTATTGACATGGCTGAGCAATCCCAGACCCATGCATGTTACCATTGACAGAGATATTGTGTTGTTGATGTAGCCGAGCGATCCTAAGCCCTTGTAGTTTACTAAGCGATGGATACAGTGGGTCTAGCTACAATGAGATGTTGACATGACATGCGATGTGGTTGTCATTTCCTACCATAAGGGTTGAGTTCCCATAATCTGCGGGATCGGATTCCTTGTGTGCATAGTCATTGGTCGATGATGTGTTGTCTACAACATTTGCGCCAGAACTTGGATCTTTTTCGATCTTTGTTTGAACTAGGACACTTGATTCTGGTGAGCTTCATGGGCAAGGCCTTAAATGTCGGTTTCGGTCACCATTTCGGTGACGACCAAAACAGAATTTCGATGGAATTTCGGTCAAATTTCGATCGAAATTTCGGTCATTTTTTATACTAGGACCCCCATATTCCGGTCATTTCGGTCATTTCGGTCGAATTTCGATTTCGACTGGATATCGATATTCGACAGAAATTCGACCGAATTTCGTTGAAATTTGAGGCCATGTTCATGGGTCCCCTTGCTTGGTTGTTCGACCAAAACTTTTTCAGATGTTCGACCATGGATTACTCGGTCGTATCCGTCCATGAATTGCTCGGTCATATTCGTCTGACTTCTATAACTCCGTTCGACTTAACCGATCAAATACGAGTTTTATTGGCCTATATGGTGGGATTTTTTGTTACAATTTGGTACATTTGATAAATCTATATTCAACCTAGTGCTAATCCGAGTTTGGCAGAGTTCTACAATTTCCAAATGTAAATTGGTAGCTAGTTTCCTATCATCATGTATTCTTCTTCTACAAACAACTCCTAGTGTCTCGGCTGTCCTACCTCTTCCTGATTCTATAAGATGGTTCCGTTGTCGACTCTGTCTCTACGAAGCTTACATCGTACATTATAATTGATTTAGATAAAATTCTCAAGAGAGAGAACTTCTCATCTGATCTTCATATTAAATTAAATGTATGCATTCTCATGTCTTCTCACCATTTATAACATCAACAAAATCAAATTAGTCCGTTCCCATGCTAATTAGGGTAAACTGAATAGACTAGTTGCCTCCAAAAAACAGATTTATCCCTGGTCATACACAGCTATCAAAATAAGCCAACGTCTGTTTTAGGCTTCTTTTCTGCAATTTTTAGATCTTCCCCAACTTCTCACAAATCCAAACCATGGCATTACCCTTTCTAAGATGCCTAAACAACATCATTGTTAATAGCATTGATATCTTGACATGCATCTAGCTTTGGCTTAATCAAGTTGATGATGGTCAAGTTATGGTCAATTGCCTCCTCAAGGAAAGAAACCACTAGCTGGATGGGAGCTGCATACTTCTTTCCTATTAGTCTCCACATGTCTGATTACCTAAATAAACATGACATATTCAGCTATGACGTTTGATTCCTAATAGGTTTTCATTCCATTTGCAGCATTTCTTATCAGTCTGGGACAACACTCGCATCGATCCTCAACCTCCGATTAGTTGCAGGGCATGCGATCTTGGTCGGGTCCTAGGTGGGTGACATGGCATTCATTTTGACAAAGCCTTCTGCAGCACTGGTACTAATGCATTGATTTCCTCCACTTCTTGATCATCAATCCCAAGCATTTATACAGGTCACATCAGATTTCCTTGTCATGAGCATGGCAAGGAAATCTGATGTCAAGCCTAAATTCCTCCTTTAACTGCATGTCAGCAATAACCGAATAACTAATGATCCGGGATCCGAAGTTTTAATGTGACCTCCACTTATTGATTTTGGATGCCAGGAACTCCCCATCCTTCAATAGCATTTGTGTGTGATTGCCAGTTTTCCTAAGTTGCCAGTTATAACTGCAAATCAGGGTCGCTAACTATCGAATTAGCTAGTCAGCTTGCTTGTCTCCCCGCTATCCATAGCATAGGTATTCGTATTTTAGTTTTTATATTAAGATTTATAACCCATAATAGCTATTGATTAACTAGTATGCATGATCATAACATTAATTATTTGTATATATTCCATATCCACCATCCTTGACTTATCCAAATGTCTGATTATGATGTAAAGATGACTGCCACCTCAAGAACAGGCTCAAGAATGAAACTAAAATAGAGAAACAACACGGGCCATATTTATCGATGCATTTGTCCTTATGATTTTCTGTGCAATCGATTGTGCCTTTCTTGCATTAAGCTAGTCATGGCACACAGATGATATACTTGACTGCATTATACATATTCAGTTCCAATGTGATGTTAGTTCCTTATACTCTATTCTATGTATACCTTTACCCATAGGTATCCAACTTCCTTTATGGAAAACATGTGCATATGTTTAAGCTGACTTTGCTTTGTGTTATATAGTTTAATGGGTCGTGATTGAGGATCCATTAAACCTGGGGCATTGACTTGTTTTGTGTTGTATAGTTTAATGTGTTGTGATTGAGGATCCATTAATCCTGAGGGACTAATACATGTAACTCCTCCCTTTCTCCACAAGTCAAGACAGAGAAACAACCTTAGCCACTTGTGAGCGCCAAGGGATCGCCTTTCTCGATGTTTCCCTTTGGTTGAGAAGGTTAATCCACATAAGTTCTTGTATCATATGTGGTTTTTTGTTTCTACATAGCATTAGTACTCTGATGGGAATTAGGCACTCTTGTGGAGTCTCCCTATGTATTTGATACACTTCGACTGTTTCCGTGCACTTGGTCCTTTCGCTCCTGGCATCGAGGTCTCCCACAAAGGGATGATCACTCTTCTTGGAGGGGTCAAGATTCGATCTTTGTTTCTTTCTCAATAGTCTAGTGGGTTCCATGGGATATGGATCAGGATCTACTACCTTGAGGTAAGCGATCATTGGTACCGTTTCTCATTCACGATAAAGTCAATGAAACCTAAAAAGGTTGATATCAGAGAGGAAATGAGGATGGGGATCCATCCGGTTTAGATTACCACCCTAAAGAGTATTCATGATGAGTACCTCATCTGGCCTAATGTCGTAGAGATGGTCATTTCTAAGAGACAGAGCTGCCTAAGTCAAGGGGAGCAAGACCAAGCTTGATGAGAAGGATCTTACATGGGAGCAATGATACCTTGACGACAACCATGTGGAAGGTTTGGATTGTCAATGTTGTATCAAGTGATATCCACCTCTTATAATTAGGAAAAATATCAAAGGTCACATTGTTGGTCGTCAAGAACATTTATGGATATATGAAGAAGAACATCCATACTTATCAATCAAGTCGGGTATTTATAGTCTTCGTCAGGGGGCTCTCAATTATAGCATTTTTTGGTGTTCTTATGTCCAAAGAAGAACTTAATTAGGATTATGGGTATAAGAAGTGTAGTGACGATTAAAAGCTTATTAGGAGGAAAAACATGACATTTCTCCTTGGATGCCCTAATCCCTTAAATTTGAGAATTTTAAAAGTTAAATTAAATTCAATATCATATTGAGGTTGAAGAACAACTAATTATTGAGATGGAGACTACTACTACAGACACGACGAATATCGAGTGATCGATGCTTGTACATTGTGGAGCTAACATCGCTAAAAAGCATAACATGAAGTGCACCCATTGCAAACGTCCATGTCATTCTATAATTCTATTGACTTGTGTTTGGAGCTTCGTTCAAAGAAGAAGCCATTTAGATCAAGATATGAATTGAGAACCAAGGATGCGACTACTAGTATTTTTGAACAAGTTAATAGAGATCGCAAGAAATATTACTCCTAACCAAATTTAGGAACTAGAGGCTTATCTTTGCATGGTAAATACTCAAAAGGTAGATTTTGCAAATGTTATATCACGAACACTGCTCTTTGTTGTTGTTGCCCGGAGAAAAGGTAATAATGAAGGCATTATAATGATAACATGGATAATTTGATAATGTTACCACTAACCAAATAATCGTGGATCCAAAATGAGTATCTCTCTTCTTGATAAGTTCATGATTCATAATGCCCTTCATGTTCCAAAAATGCCATTCAATCTTCTTTTTGATAGTAAGATAACTATTAATAGTTGGAAGGGGATTGAGATTAGTTTTATTTTCAACAAATGCATGTATCATCTAAGAGTGAGAGTTGTAGCTATGTTAACAATTTTCTTTAAAAAAGAATGTGAAAGATAGTCAATGTCTAATCATACAAATGGACATGCGCTTAGGTCACCTTCCTTTCAGTTCCCTCAAGGAGATGCTTTCTTTATTTTTTAGGTTTAGATTCTTAAAACTATCTATTTAGAGGATAAGTGTATTCATACTACTCCCATTTGCGAGAACAAGACATGTGGACTTTTTGTGTTCGTCCATTCTGATGTTTGGAGCCCATCTAATGTCACATATCTTAATAGATATAAGTATTTTATTAAATTTATTGATAATTCCATTAGAGGTTCTTTCATTTACTTGCTTTCAAATCGAGGCATTGTTGATACCGTCAAAAAATTTATCCTTATTATTGAGACATATAATGGGAAAGTGGTTGAATGCTTCAAATCCAATAATGCTCAGGGTATGCATAGGCAACTTTTAGTGTCAAAGAAATTATTAATGAGATTTCCTTCAACTATACTCCTAAGTAAATGAGGTAGCAGAAATGAAACATGCACCTACTCAAAGTCAATAGAGCACTTTTCTTTTAAAGAAATTTTCTAAAAGGTTATGGGGAAAGTTGCTCTTACTAGCATATTTCTTATAAACATGATGCAAGTGAGAGTGTTCAACAGGAACAAGTCTTCTCAATGATTCAACGCGATTGTTGTCCTTTTAGTCTTCCAACAAAGATTTTTAGCTGTATGTATACCATAATTCCACACCTATATCAATGAAGCTTCATGTATGAGCTATCAGAGGAGCTTTCCTAAACCATTTCACTACCAAAAAGGGTATAAATGTCTGAATCTTATAAATTGGAAGATGCATGTGACTAAAGAAGTCACCTTCACTGAGCGAGAATCCTACATTCTTGAGCATCCTCTTAAGAGGAAGAATGCGAGTAATGGTGGAGGAAATTCTTAGAAATTCTTTTGATAGATGATTCTGACAATTATACAAATTATTTTAGTAACTTTGCAATGAATAAGACAAAGGGGTGGAAGCCAAGTTAATCTCATTTGCATAGGAAAACCTATAATAAAAGAAATCAACGTTATACTCAAGGTCAGAATTATAAGCGAGAAAGCAATACCAATCTTGGTAGTTCTCTAGATGATCCAAGTTATTAATCTAGTAGTTATGTTCAAGTTTTTTTAACATAATAACTTATTTTAATTACATACATGTTGATTGCGAGCAGAATATTGTTGGAGAAGAAGATTGACTACATTGCACATACATGGTCGAAGGGAGATAAGACCTCCCTCAGAAATATGGAGTGTATGAGATATCATATTACATATATTGGTGGCACTCTAAACAACATAGTAATTGTAAATGCTTCATCCCTTCAATCTCTGCATCTATGATCTCATGGAATGTTGTTGAGGCCGACATCGATCCTAAGCGGCTTCAGGCTATGCATAAGGAGTTGGATTCCATTGAAAAATCCTAGGACATTGCGGACATTACCGATGGAACACATCTCGGTTGGTTTAAAGTGGGATTTACACCATAAAGTATACACCAGATAGACATTCTAAAGAACAAAGTAAGACTCGTTATGAAGGTTTCAATCATAAGTATAGTATCCAATGCAAGTATAGTACTTGTCCTATACATTAACATCATAAAGGATATGTATGATAGAGCTTCATCTTGTTTAAGGATCCAGTGTGGGAAGACTGACTATTTTGACATCAGCATTGGTCTGCATCAAGGTTCAACTTTGAGTTCATTCCTTTTTACTTTGGTTATGGACGAGTTGACAAGTCACATTCAGGATGAGATACCTTGGTGTATGTTATTCGCTAATGATATTGTGTTGATTGATGAGACTGGAGATGGAGCAAATGAGAAGCTTGAGGTCTGGAGACATGCATTGGAGACTAAAGGATTTCGTATAAGTAGGGCTAAGACTGAATATATGGAGTGCACTTTTGATGGAAGCAACATTGAAAGAATCGTGGTGAAGATTGGTGATGATACCGTTTAGAAGATCCTTTAGATAATTGGGATCTATTTTGCTAACGAAGAATTGACGGAGATGTTATAGAATAAATGCATGTTGGCTAAAGTGGAGAGGAGCCTCTACTATTTTCTGTGATAAGAAAATTCCGTTGAAAATCAAAGGAAAGTTTTACAAAACAACCGTGAGACCTGCTATGCTATATGGATTTGAACGTTGGCATGTGAGTCATAGACATGTGCAGAGAATAACAGTAGCATAAATGAAAATGCCAAGGTGGATGTGTGGACACACACACACACACGTAAAGATCAGATTAGGAATGATGCAATTAGAAGGAAAGTTGGTGTAGCTTCGATTGAGGATAAGATGCGAGGAAACTGCTTAAGGTAGTTTGGTCATGTGCAAAGGAGGTCAACTGATGCACCAGTTAGGAGATGCAAGTTTTGGATGTTGAACTGGTTAAGAGAGGGCGAGGAGAGCCAAAGAAGTGCTGGAATGAGACTATACGAAGGGATCTTAGTTTTTGGACCTAAGTCCGAGATTGGCCCAAGATAGATTTGAATGGAGGCAAAAAATCCATGTAGCCAACCCTACTTAATTTGGGAAAAGGCTTTGTTGTTGTTGTTTTTAGAGATTGGAAACTTAATGCATTCTTCACTTGAAATCTCTAGGATGATGTTTATATGCACATGCTATATTGCTATGAGATGGCATGGGAATGCTAGAAACTAAAGAAATCATTTTATGGACTAAAACGATCCCTTAGGGCTTGGTTGCAATGTTTACATGATGGTGATTTGATTGAAATGTCATTAAAGAAATGGAGATCATATCGTATTTGTCTAAAGCAATGAAGGCAAATCATCTCTCCTTGTTTATGTTGATGATATGATCACCATAGGAGATGGTGAAGAAAACATGTCATGACTGAAAAAAGGAGCTTGGTGCGAAACTTGACCTTACATATCTTAGTAAATTGAAATATCTATTAGGCATTAAATGGTAAAGGTTGAATAGATACCTTAATATTTGTAATTGAATCTTTGAAGGAATCTGAAAGTTGGGATACAAACCTCCTATGTATGTTAAGGTAAATTAGAAGTCATTAATAAAGGACGTAGAACAACTTTATGGAGACTCCAAAAACTACCTCCCCTTGACCAAACCGACATTATTTAAGAAGTCAATATAGTGACTTATAATCGAGATTTTGCGAGGGTCAAAATATGTCTCACACAAGGCGGAGATAAAATCGCTGTGGCGACTACTCACGAAGCCCCAATTAATCAACAATTAACCCACAATGATAATTAAGCAATAAAAAGCAATGTAGAGTTAAAAGTTATTATAACTCTACAATAGATGTGTATAGTGTGCAAGCATGTAGAGGTCGATCACATGGAGCAAACGACTAGATCGGGCAAATAAATGCGCAAAATGATGATTGTGAAATATGTATCTATGTGTCTTTTTTATGCGGTTTTTATTTTTATTTTTTAATTTTTTATTTGTATTTTGATTTTTGATATTTTTTGTTTTTATATTTTCTTTTTATATATTTACATTTTTTAAATTATTTTTCTTTTAATATATATAAAGCTATATATATAATATATATACAATATAGACTAATATAGATATATATATACTAATAAAAATAATCAGAATAAAATAAATAATTTTTTTAGGTTTAAAATAATTTTTTACTATTTTTTTTTGAATTTTAAGATTTTTTGCTAAATTTTATATATTTTTAAAGTAAAAAATACCCAAAAATAATGATAAAATAAATACCTGAAATTAAAATGGAGGAGAAAAATAGAAAATAAAATAAAAAATTCTCCAAATTAATTTTTTAAAATATAATAATATATATAGAAAAATAAAAAAAACAGAAAATAGCTTTCTTAGGGATTTTTTATATTTTTACTAAGGATTTTAGGATTTTTCAATTTTTAGGAATTTTCTTTTATAATTTTTATTGATTTTTGGTTTGAAGGTTAAAGATACAAAAATAAACAAAATATATTTTTTTGAAAATTTTTCAAAATGTCTTTATATTTTCTATGGATTTTATATTGCAAACAGGGGGGAAAAAGACTCTAGTTTGATTTTTAAGAAATAATAAAAGCTTCAAAATGTAAAATAAAAATATGTACGTGAAACTATATGCAATCAGGAAGCTACATGTATTTTGGAGATTTTTTCGATTGTAATTGCTATTTAAAATAAATACAAACAACAAAGAGAAAATGCAATGCTAGCAGGGGTATTAATGTAAATATTAAAAAGTTGAGGGGCTAAACTGTAGTTTTCACCAAAAATATTAAGCTTAATTAAAAAAGTTCCAGGACTATGCAGAAATAAACAAAATCCCAGGGGTCCGATGCAAAATGTCCCCTCACGTGATGCATCACGTGAGGTAACATGGCTTGGATCTATACGCAATTACATAAAACCTAGGGGTCTACTTGTAAATTTTACAAAATGTATAGAACAACATATGAAAGTTTGGCGTTCAAATATTAATACAAAATCTTATGGGGTTAAGTATGCAAAATGCCCCACAATAGGCGTGATCGGAGGTTGATACACGCCTCACTTGACACATAGCACGACAGGAAAAGGTGATGACGAATTCACGCTTGACGGCCCAAATTAGATGCTTTGATGAAGATCGATGGTCCACGCTTGGCGAGATCTGACGGTAGCTGAAGCTCGCTAAGAACATGCCCTCATCAAACGACGAAGGAGGCGGGAGGAAGAACCGGGAAGAACTCCGCCGAGGCGTCGGCTAGATCTCGCCACTCCGGCGGTTGTTGATGCTCCAAAACGGCCTACAAGCTTCCTGGGATGGTCCCTAACCCAACAACGGTGCCAAAATGGCCACGAGGGCACCGGTGCACCGCCTCGAGGTCAGGAGGCGTGGTCGGCTCCAGGTAAGTCGGTCCAGCAAAAATCGACTCCAGATGGAGTCCTTTGGCCGCCAGTACCTGCAAAAAGACAGTACACAAGAAAACGAGGGTCATAGGGGCTTCTATCGGTGGTGGAATGAATCGGGTGGACTGGACGGAGCTGCTCTGGCGAGCGGAGGAGGGAGAGCAGCTGAGATCCTGCTCCAGGAGGGAACAAGTTGGATGGGGTGATTTGAGGCAGAGGAGAAGCGGTAGGGAGGCGAATGGATGTGATTTGGGCGTCAGGGAAAATGGGTGGCACACAGTGGAGGTTCGTCAGAGCTCAACTCCGGCTAACTTCGAATGGGGATGGATTAGGCTAATCACGTAATTAAATGCTAATTCTAAAACTAGAAATCAAATATAGGAATTAAAATGTAAGGGAAAAGCATTAAAGAAAACCTCAATGGCCGGATAGCCAAAGATGCACCTCGGCGGCGGCGACGCCGGAGATGGGGCTGGAGATGACCTAGAGCCCGCCTGAGCACACCTCCAAAGAGCTGGAGAGGGCCCTGTCACCGCCCCCTATCCAGAGCTCGAAGAAGGGTCAAAGCAAGGCCAAAAGGAGGTTCAAAAATTGGAGGAAAGAGGCGGGCATAGTTTTTGTACAGCTGACCAAGCGGGTGGACGAATCAAGGGAGATGGAGCGAATCAAAGGTCTACTCCCCAAGATAATCATCAGGCGTGTAAGAGCAATACTACATGAAGGATTTGATCCATAAAAATAAGGAACAACCTACAAAATCGACGAAGATGGCAAGAAACGAGGTCTGACACCCCTACGACCTCGGTCAGAGAGTTGACCGAGGTCAATTAGGGGCGAATGCTGGTTGGTCCACGTGGGCTAACCAGAAAAGCATACTTAGGAATGATTTAGCAATTCAATATAAAATAGTAAATTATTTTATTAATTTTAGGTTATAAACTAAAAATATTTATTATTTTATGTAGAATATTATTATGATATTTATTTATTTATTTAAAGGTATATAATTACAAGTTAGTTTTAAAGGGTTGTATATAGGTATATTTACCTCGGTTTTTTAAGTCTTTTATTTTTATTTTGTATTTTGATTTTATTAATTTATAAAATTATAACTTATTTTTATATACATAAATATATTTTTATTATATTTTTTGACATAATATATACCCTTAATTAATTATATGTATTAATTATATATGTATAGATATAGATAATTCATCTATGTGTTTTATACACCTATTTTATTTTAATGTTTTCTTTATGTTTTTATTCCTGTTTTAATATGTACATATATTATAAATAATATTTACAAAATTATAAAAATATAAATTTATGAAAATAATAAATAATAAATAAAATGAATATTTTAATCGGGTAAACTATACAATAGGGGTCCAAAACTTAACTTTCACAGCTTAACTCAAAAAAATATGAAACCGCCTTCATAAAATAGTGTTAAAAGTTATATACAATTAAAGATGATTTTGATATTTTTTGAATCTTTATTTGAGAGATATGGGTCTGGGAAGTTGGGATTTTGGAAATTTATTCAGAGCATAGCTTTTTCTCTGTATATTATTTTTGTATAAATTAATTTTGTATTTTTCTATATTTTATTATCAACAACTTTCATGTTCAAAATTTCTTTATTTGAAGTATAAAAAGTAGAACTAAAAATAGGTCCCAAAATGAATAACGAATGAATAAATAAAGGGGATTTTTATTATATTTTGGTCCCTTATCTCCCCCTAATTTATTCCTTATCGACCTAGTCATCAAGATGCCTAGGTCTCGTGGTTTAAGATCATAAAATATCTTAAATATTTTATCCTTTTTCTTTTCTTTTCTTTATTCTATAATTTTGGCATTAAAAACAGTATTTTATATTTTATTTTCACAACAATGCATGAATGCTAAAATACATGAATTAAGGGTATTTACACGCACTTACTAGGGTTTTTAAGGTCAAAATGATAGAATAAAGGTAATGAAATGGAGATTCATCACCTAGTTCATGCATGCACCTACAAATGTGCACACAAAAGCCGTCGAATGCATAAAAGAATCTAGAAAGGTTTTAGTTTCATCAAGGATCTGAAGTTTGCAATTGAGGGATATACCAATGTAGATTAAGCATGACATAAATGACGATATTGTGATTTGAATGAACATAAGGCAATTTTTATATGTGAAATCTAGTGCTGATGGAGAGTGCATGGATATATTATAATAAGCGTTGTTGAGATTTTATAACTAAAGATCATTTTTAGATCATTTTGACATATATTAGAAGAAAATTTCGAGTCACGTATGAGATTACATTGTGATTTATGACAAAGAGGTTGCAATTAACGTAACCAATAACCTTGTTTTTATGATATAATCAAACATGTTGAAATCAATGACACTTCATTAAAGAGAGGTTTGATTAAAAGGAGATTCTAGACATAAAATCGAAGAACAAGTTGCAAATGTCTTCACCATTAGACTTTCCATGATCAATTTTTAGAAAAATATGGACAACATGAGTTGCTATGCTCAACTTGAGGGGAGTATTAACTTATTTTGTGTTATACATGTTAATGGATTGTCGATGAGGAGTTATTAATCTTATGGGACGACATTTGTAACTCATTTCCTCTTTAGCACAAGCTACTAAAGAGAATACAACTCTAACTGCATGCGAGTGTTAAGACATCCCCTTTTATGACTTTTCCTTCATTTAGAAAGCTTTTCACGTAAACCATTATGTCCCGTGAGGTTTTTTTGTTTGTTTCCACAAAAATCAAGTGACCAATTGCCCTTTTTGAGCTTTGAAATTCAACATGAAAGTCCAGAGTGTAAAAAATCTCTTAAAATGCATACTAGGGTTTGATTAGAGGTTGGCAATAGTCTTACCTTCCGAAGTTTCAAATACCTAATATTTAGGGAAAAGATTCATTTGACCTACATTGGATAGTGATATACATATATGATCATTAACAATCACATAAAGAAGAAGCAAAATAAAAACAACAAGATGACTCTCCTCCCAGTGCAAGATGCTCACTCGTGAATCATATGTGGCATGAAGCATCATGCCACCTTTTTAAGCGCGTGAAAATGAATTTACCTAAAGAATGTTGCAGTATGGTTCTTACATCTTTGGCATCAGTAAGAAGTCCCTTTTCAAAGTTTGGATGGGTCAATTTTAGTTTTTATTAACCTTCACGCAATTCATAAATTTAATTTGCTAAGAACCAGTGGCATACTCAAGATTTTATATTAGGTAGAGCACTATGATATAGAAAATAATGATGTTCATAATACTTGCAATGAAAAATTGTATGTATTGTAAGAACATATAAAAACATATAAGTTGAACTAAATATCATTACAATTGGAATAATCTAATGTTCATATTCTGGAAACAATTCATGATATCGTCTTCATTAATGGAATCAAATATATTCATTTCTAAAGTATTCCCCGTATAGAATGATAAAGGAAGTTTACGATACCAAATACTTCGAACATTTTTAAAATATAACATGGTGTGAATTTTAAAAAATGTTTATTATTATGGTAAAATTAACTTTATATTTAAAAAGTCAAAATGAATAATATATGTATTTCTATGTCATGCAAATACATCAACGTTAGCATTAATTTTATATTGATTATTCCTAAAATATTCATTCGTATAATTCACATTACATCACATAATATACAACTGTTTATAAACTATATCCATTATTACCGCAAAATATAAATTAATTTTATACTTGCAAAGATACACATTATAGTACAAATGATATATAGTCACACAAAATCACAAACACGGACACAATATATATTTTTAAAATCAATGACATAAAATCATATACACGCATACATAAATGTGGATGATATATAGATACAGTGACTACCTAATGTCAAGAATATATTTCAGTTGTCACCTCATGACCTTGTGATACAAGTTTAATATATAACTACTAAAAAAATCAAGACAAAATTACGAAATATAGAAAGTAACTGTTAGTCGACTAAATAGATTTTAATTGATGCTAAGGATAAAGATACATGATTGAAAAAAATGGATTGAAAATTGTGAAAGATCCATAGTTGGAAATATTGATAACTTAAAACTTAATCTGAAGTTATGACGTCATGTCAAAATAGAAACGAGATAGAATAAAATATTTTATTGAATTAAAATTATCACCACAAAGAGAAAGAGTAGCCACTGTGTGACACACTAAAATGTCACGAACTCAATTACAACAGCGAATGAAGACATAATGTCAAGAGATGTTGAGATCCGAGATGGATTATTCTTGATGCTAAGGATTTCATAAGAGATATAATAAGATGCAGAAATGCAAGATATGCCGAGATGGAGTTGTCGAGATAGAGAGATAAGAAGGATGTTGAACTGGAAATGTCGAGCTATGAGGGTTATGATTGTAATTAAGAAATTACTCAAGATTATGGATGTAAAAATCCCAATAAATAAAAGAACCATACCATACAAGTCCACATTAAGGTGACGCCACATTTTGCACCATCATTGCAATACGTAACATTTTTTTATAGAGATGAGTAATAATAATATATATATTCGAAATTTATAACTCTACTGACAATATTGCCAATAAAAGGCCGATCCATATCTTAAATAATTACTGACTATATATCATGCACATGACTAATTTAGCATAACCCCCAGCAACTATTCAGATCCGTCAAAAATGACAACGACGTTTATATATCATAGCCCGGCAATCTAGTTTCTAAACATAAATGTGAGGTTTTAATTCGATCCCAAGCAGGTTCTCATATCATGGAAAAACCATGTTAGTTTCTACGCCACTAATCCACTTCGAATTATACCCACCAAGGTTTTAAAAACTGGACCAGACATTGAACCAGTCAGTCTTCAATTTGGTCCAACCAGGTCGGACCGTCGGTCCAAACAGGTCGGACTGGTGATGATGTCAGCATGACTTCATCATTCCTATCAACTCGGGAAAAATCAGATCGGGCTTAATTTACTGGTTAGACCGGTCAAACCGGTTTTTTGAATCGATAAAACCGGATACATATATATATGTATGTATTTATATATTAACGAAATAATCGTTTAAAATGTCCAATCTTTCAATAAAATAGCATGATTTCCCTATTTCGAGTAAAACTATACAAAAATTAGTCACAGTCTCTAAAATTATATATTGATATAATATTATAATCATTTTATTTATAGTTGCTTTTTAGAAAATTACTCTAAGAAAGTTTTAGCACAATGTATATTCCAAAAAAGAGAGGGACATACTTATATCGCAGAAGTTAAGAAGGGCACAAGTGATAAAAATCCCATTATTTCATTATTTAACCTTTATTTTTTGAAAATTTACCAAATCATCAAAATTGGGTCAATTCGGTTCAACCCGGTCTGACCATCCGGGTCAATCCGGTCCGACCATCTGTCGGACCGATTTTTTATTTTTTGTTTTTTTTGAAATTAATTACACAAAATCGGCCGAATCCACCGGGTCGGAGCCGGTTCCCACTCGAAATTTTCATCAACCTTTTCCTTTTCCAGAAATTCTTGCGGACACATCATTAGCAACATCTCAAGTAAACGCAGACACAGAGCACAGATTACCCTCCAACATTCTTAACATGTTCAAACCATATGTAATCTAAATTAGTAATATCCTATCCATCAGCCACTAATTTTTTTAAAGCAACAAAAAATCCCCATAAAAATTCCATACTTATTATCGACTCAAACTCCAAATCCACCCAAAACTGCAGTCACCCAAAATTTCAAAACAGAGCAAAAAAACAAACAAGCAGATTCTTCATCCAGAAAATAACCGCAGATTCATACCGAACAAGCTCGACATACTCACCATCCGCCGCATTGACGTAGTTGACGTACGCGTAGCCGAGCGACCTCCTGGTGCCGATGTCCCTGCACACCTTCACCGATGCCACGGCCCCGATCCCGCCGAACAGCTGGAGGAGGTGCGTCTCCCGTCACATCCACCTCCAAATCCCCCACGTAGAGCGACGCCTGCGCCCCCGCGGCAGCTCTCCTCGCGCTCCCCTCCGCCTGCGCCATCTCCGTCTCTCGATCGCAACCGCGATGTTCCTCCGCGGCAAATCTCGATAACACACTCCCACAGCTCCGATCAACTTCGATCGGAGTGATCGGAATCGGGCGATCAGACAGCACAATCGAGCGAAAACGGGAATCGAGACCTCGATCGGCGAAGATCTCGACGCCGAATTCGACGCTTCCGATCGCCCGCGAGGGTTTTTGGCGATGATGAGATCGAGAACGAGAGGGGAGTGGAGACCGGTGGGAGCAGCAGCAGGAACTGGCATGCTGGAGTGCGTGGGGGTATATATAGGGCGGAGGCCCGCCACGCGGCAAGGGCCCGGAGCCACGAAGACCGTCGGATCGGTGGCTCGGTGTGGTACCGAGCCTCCCGATGGTGCCAGGTGGCACACGTGCCTGTTGAGGCCGGGTATGATGGGGTTTTTTCTCGTGAGCGCGCTCGGGAGTTTTCGTTTCTGGAGGTTAGTTAATTAAGAGGTTCCATTTTGAATTAAGGAAAAGGTTAAATTACAAAGAAGTTCCTGAATTATACCTTCAGTATCAACTTCGTACCTGAATTCTAAAAAATAATTATATAATACTTGATTTTTAATATTTATTCTAACATAGTATGGAATTGGTTAAATTAATATGATCATATAATATTACTAGTCTTAAATCTTAGTAGCACAAAGAGTCATTGAAATGAATCTTCATTTTTGTACCACATCTTCATTTTTTTAAAATTTGAGTACGACATCGAAATAAGGCATATAGTTTTGGAACTCTTTTGTAATTTATACTCAGGGAAAGGTGATGAGTTGTATTGAGGTGATTGGAGGCCCTAAAATGGAAGTTTTCATGACTTAAATGAGAGGACAAATTCAGTTTGGACTATGGTTTGAGGTGCATCATGATTTTTCCCTTTTCCTTTTCCATTAAAGAAAATCCCATTTCTACGCTTTTTGGAAGGAAAAAAGAGAAAGAAGATAAATCGACCGTTTCGACTGGCTGGACCAGAAACCGCGGGGAGGTTGATTGGGTGTACAATTTAGGTTTGACTCGACCGATCCTATTTGAGAAAGAAATAGAGGATTTTTACACCATGTCAAATTACACCACATTCCGATCAAGGCTCTCTCAATTTGGCTTTTTGCCGACTTAGCTCGTAAAAAGTTTTGTTCAACCGATTATATGCCCGCACTATTTCCTCCCTAAGAAGGTTGAGCGGAGAATCATGGCAAGTGCATATGAGGTGTCTCATCAGAAGAAGTAGAAGAGGACTAACTACACCTTGATCACTGCAATTTTACTGACTGTTATACCACAACCCTTGGTCAAGTGAAAATATTTTAGAGTAAAATTACAAGGGTAGTAATGTAATTACAAAGACTACATAGTTGCATTAATATGTTTTGTAGTTTAAGGTTTAGCCCCAAAGAGCACATTTTGCCTCCATTTTTTCTCTTCAAATGTCGTTCCTAAGGACAAACTCCCTCAAAATTTCCTCGATTTATTTTGTATTGTCCTACAATTAGGAAAAAGTGTGGGACCATACACATAACAATACTCCCTTGTTGTTATACGCGTGTGTTCCTGTCGATATCCTGTGTATGATATATTAATACCATGATCCTTATAAAAATTTGTATTTACTCATATGCCCCTAAAACTATGGAGTTTGACAGGAAAATGGGAAATTTTACACGTACTCCTGTCAAATTTGTTACAATGCTTGAAAGCATGAGCTGTAATCTTTCACGATGGGAGAGAACTATTACTGATGAATAGAGTTTGACAGGAAAAGGGAATTTTCATGCATGCCCCCATATAGAAGTTTCTCCCGTTGTACCCCTCTGAGATTCTGCAATAACGGTTGTACCCTTACTTTTTTTGCAATAACACTTGCATTAATGTATTATTATAAAATTGACAATACAGACGTAATAAAGAAAGGAAAATAGTGTGAATTTTGCAAGAGGGCACACGTATTATTAAAAAAATAAGGATATAACTGCAATTGCTGAATCTCAAAAGAGCAGAAGTGTGAAAAAAAAAACGCTATAAAATGTGTGGCGATCTGAGCTGTAATCTTTCAGGTTATGACAATAGAGAACTTGTTATCATTGGGCCATAAATGGAGTTTGACTGGAAACGGGATTTTTGTACGCATACCCCTATGAAATTTGTAACGTGCTCGCAAGCATGAGCTATCGTCTTTCAGGTTATGACGCGAAAGAATGAACTATCATCACTGGGTGACAAAATGTTAAATTTATTAGTTATTGTTTTCTTAATTACAAAAAAAAAGCTGTATTCCATCTTTTGGTAATGTCAGCCTCTTAGATCACGTTTGTTCCATGCAAAAGGAAAAAAATCACGAAAATGGATTATAATGTTTTGCACGGAAGGTAATCTTCGACTTGATGTTGTGGAATGATATTCTCTATTAGATTGTTTTGCAAATTTGTCAATTAGACCATGTTCAAATGTTTCGTCAATTTTTTTATGTGTCGCTCTTTTCGTGGTTGGTTAGGAGTAGGGTTGGCTATTGAGTCACGGCTCGATGAGCCAGGCTCGGGCTCGGCTCGATAAGGTCTCATGAGCTTGGTTCATTAAGCTATTGAGCTGAGCCCGAGCCAGATATTTAGGCTCGATAGCTTATCGAGCTGAGCCCTGCTCAGCTCGATAACTCAATGACGGGCTTGATAAGGAATATATATATATATATATTCTATTTGTGAAACTACAATGATTTTTATTTTTATTTGTATTAGTTTTGCAACATTGTTAATGATGGATTATGTGTTTATGTTGTTTATGTAACAACAATGTTGGGTGGACTATGGTGTAGACTTGGATTTCTACCTTTTTTCTATGTTAATCTAAGTTATAGCTAGATATTTAGTATTTTTTTCCTTTTTTTATTAGCAAACAAAATGTTACAATATATATTATAATTTAACTTTTATATACAACTCGGATGGTGGCCTACTGGTAAGGTGGACAATTTTAAATAGGATGTCTTGGGTTTGAGCCCAGGCAAAACACTTTTTCACCAAAAAAAACACCTATTTTCAGGCTCGAGCCCAGACCAGGCTCGATAAGAGGCTCGGGCTCGATAAAGGGCTCAGCTCAAGACTTATCGAGCCCGAGCCGGCTCGATAAGGGCTCGAGCCCACCGAGCTCGAACTCGAGCCCGAGCCAGCTCGGTTGGGCTCGATCGAGCCTGAGCTCGAGCCCAGTTGGGCTTATCGAGCCCGAGCCCGAGCCCAGCCCTGACTCGGCTCGTTAAGCTCGATAGCACTGCAGACTACCACCAATTGTTTGTTTAAGAATTTGAACCATTTCACATGCTCGTACGTTGCACAATGAATTAAATATGCCATTCATAATTTGTGCGCCCATTTTAAAATCCGAAATCATTCCTGATCTAGTCGGGTTCTCAAAATCATATTTTAAGGAAGAATCAAATTTCGAATACAACCCAATATGATACAAATCATCCATTTTAACATCGAATTTTGCTCACTATTATTCGTGTAGTGATAAAAGATTTAATGTACATAGACACTCTTTTGTCAGGGGCTTACAATTTTCTCATAACTACATTGGTGCATACACCCTTCACACTTGTAAATAGTGGTGCACTTGTAGGTGTATCAGTCACTTATAACCCAGAGTAAGATTTCATTCATTTTTCTTACTGTTCTTGATTTTCTTACCTTGACATTTTCATTCCATTTCTTTCCCATGTGTTCTCATACCCTATAATCTCAATAACACCATTTCTTTTCCTTTCCACATTATCATTCACATACAAGGGACAGAAACAAAACATCCAGCGATGTGTACAACATGCCACAACTTGGGTAACGGATATGTTTCGAACAACCCATACTCTCTCTCTCTCTCTCTCTCTCTCTCTCTCTCTCTCTATATATATATATATATATATATATATGGATTTAATGGGGCTACCCCTAGAGCAGCCAACATGGCTGCTCCGTCCCCATATTTTGGTGTTTTTTATTTTTTTTTCAAAAAATATCGCCATGTATATTCATCCCGATATCATTCCTATATATCATTCGAATTTCGTCCGAAACAAAGACTCCTACGGCCTCCATCGAGATGGTGTCGATTTAAAAAATCATGTTACCATTGAAAAATGACAGTCTGGATGGAGGCCGTAGGAGTCTCTGTTTCTGACGAAATTCGAATGACATATAGGGGGGATATAGTGATGAATATTGATGAATCTCCATTTCATCACCTTTATTCTATCATTTTGGCCTCAAAAACCCCAGCAAATGCATGTAAATAGCGTCAAATTGTACATAATAGCATTCATGAGTCATTGTATTAAGTCCACATTAAATAAGGTTTTAATGCCAAAATTATAGAATAAAGAGGAGAAAAGAAAAAGGAATAAAATATTGCAAATATTTTATGACCCAAACCCCGAGACCAAGGCCAGCATGGAATTGGTCGACAAGGAATAAAGTAGGGGAGATAAGGGCCAAGAGTACAATAAATACCTCATTTATTTATTCATCCATTTATGCATTTTTGACACCTATTTTGTATATAATTATTTATTCATCAAATAGAGAAACTTTGTACATGAAAGTTGTAGATAATAATGTAAATAAAATTACAAAATTAAGTTTGTACAAAAATGATACACAGTGTACATTTTATACCTAAAATAAAAAGCCAAAATCTCAACTTCACAGACCCATATCTTGCAAATAAAAACTCCAAATCACCCAAACTCACCTTTAATTGTATATAGCATTCCAAGAACTATTTTATAAAATTGGTTTCATAATTTTTGGAGTCCATATACAGAAATTAGGTTTTTGGCCCTTCTTGTATATAGGACTGATTAAAATATTCTTTTTATTCAATATACATTATTTTTATAAATTTATATTTTTAGAATTGTGTAGATAATATATATAATGCATGCACATATTAAAAGTAAAGAAAAACCAAAAATAATTTGTAAAATAAAATGAGTATACAAAATTCATAGACAAAATACCTATGCTATATACCTATATATATATATAAAGGATGTTATTCCTTAGTTCTTTTATTCTTTTATATTTTTATAATAATATATACATTAGAAATAACTCATTAAAAATACAAACCCAAAATAAAAATCAAGAAAATACAATAAATAAATTAAGTGTATAAAATACATAGATAAAACACCTATAAGTATACCTACATACACCTATACCTATTTATTTAAAAATATAAATACACTCATAAAAATCAAACAAAAATACCTTTATACTCACAAAAATAAATTATAAATTTATAAAATAAGCCAATAAAATAATAAAAGAAAATAAACAAATTAAAAATAAAAAACATAAAAATACATGTAAATACATACATATACACATTATTCAAATAAAACTATAATAAAACCCCTCGAAAAATTCAATAAAAATCATTAATAAATACTAGATGAAATAATACATATTTTTCATTTTATAAGAAAAAATTAATAAAATCGTTTAAGGTGTCAAATAAATCAATTTCCAATCAGATTTTCTGTTTTGTCTTGTAGCGGCTGACGTGGCCCAATGAGGCGCCGGCCTTCGTTGACCCCCTGGTCAACTGTCCCATCCCTTGCCTGGCGCCTCTGAACTATCAAATCCCCGATTTTCCTCCATTTTTTGCGGCCATCCCTTCCATCATCCTGGCTTGCTTCCTTCACAAGATTTGTCCTCTGATCATCCATGATGCCCGCCAAAATCATAGATCAACGAGATATTCATTGGATCAGTCAATAATCGCCGGGTAATAAGGCCCCTTGCCAATGTTTATAAATAATTAGCTCCGCCTCCTTCCTCGAATTTGGCCACTTTTAATCCGATCTTAAGCTTAGATTCTAGTCCTGGAACATTCCTCGTGACAGGGGGTGTGTGCTGGTGCCTCGAATCGGTCGGAGAGAGGAGGATTTTGTCACGGCGGAGCTCCGGCGTCCGCCCTGCTCCCTGGAGGCCCCCAGGTATAAGAGCTGCCCTTTTATGCATTTTTAGTTAGCTTTTAATGTTAGCTTTCCATTCCAGTTATTAGATTAGGTTTTAGTTAATTCCCTTAGCTTAAAAATCAAACTTCGAAGTTCGCCGCAGCTCCGCTCCGGCGACTTCTCCACCATCGTCTCGACTGTCTCCGACCGCCCCGAGCATCCCATTTCAAACCTCAACGCCTTCTCCATCTATCGCACCCATTTGTTCAACCCAGGACCATAGGTCTTGGCGAATCGGGGCTCCTCCTCCTCGGTTCGCCGGAGCCCCTCCGCCCACCTTCATCTTGCATCGTAGCTTCAAAACCCCGGGTCGAGGAGATAGCTCTCTCGCCCGTGGTTCTTCCTGTGCAGGTACATCGAGGAATAGAGCCCTTCTGGGCTTGCATTGACCCAGGAGCCATGAAAGCACCATCAGGCAACGCGGGATGTCATCAGCTACGAGTAGAGCGCGTCAGAGGCGAGGAAGGTGCCCGGAGGAGCCTGAGCTGCCCAATCGAAGCTAGCCGGGGGCGAGCTTCTTCCTTGTTCCTCCAGGCAGCTTCAGCACCGTCAGATCGAAGGAGTCGGCCCAGATTGAACCAGGGCCCTCAGATGACGCACTGCACCAACCGTTCGATCAGCGAGGCTGATCTAATCTCCGCCGTCATCTGCGAATCGTCATTGGCCGACAGGAGCACGACGCGTGGCAAGTGGACGAGGTCCAGCCGTTGGATGACAAGCCTTATTTGGGGGTAAATTTCCCATCTAGCCCCGCCTTTTTGTATTTATAGTTTAATACCAAAAATAAAAAGTCACGTTGTAATAAAGTGTATATTTTACAGAAGGACCCCCGATGTTTTTAGATTTACATTTTAGTCCTTCCGAGCCTTACGTGCAGCAACCACGTGAGGCGCGTGAAAATTGCAAGTAAATCCTGCCGTATTTCTGTAATTACAAAATGGTCCTGAAAATAAAAGTTCACGTGTATTTTTATTGTGATTTTTGTATGTATGCCCCTGAGAAATATTTTAATTGCAAAAATACCCCTGCCAGGCCATTTATTTTTGAATGCTTTGTCTATTTATTTTGTGCTCCATATTAACTTGAAAAATCTTGCAAAAATAGACTTAAGCTCCTGTTTGGTTGTGCTTGCACGCTATATTTTTAGTTTTTCATTTTGTTGCATTTTTGCATTTATTAAAAATTAAAAACATGTCTTTTATTCACTCTCTAACTTATAAAATCCCAAAAAAATATGAGAATGTCTCGAAAAATTCCCAAAAAATTTCCTCTGGTGCATTTTGACCTATTCTAGTATCACTCCAAAAATCCCTAATCTCAAAAGGAAAACCTTAAAAATTCAAAAATACCCAAAAACTTCAAAAAATATAAAAAATCAAAGAAAAATCAGAAAAATCTAAACTCAGTCCCTATTTATGCTATATTTTATTATCTTTATTAGAAAAATAGTGTGGAAAAGTTTTGATCTGTTAGCTATTTGTAATGCCTATTTTCCCTACAGCCAGACCCTATTCCACTGTTTGCTCTCATTTTGCTATTTAAAAATATTAAAAATATGTTGAAAAATACCCATAAATCACAAAAACAGTAAAAAATCATGAAAATCCCAAAAAGGTCTTATTCCTGAATTTTTGAATATTTTTGAGTATTTTTATAAATATTATAGTACCCCTTTATATATAGATATATGTATTTCCTAAATATATATATATATATCTAACTATTTATAAGTATTTATATATCTTTATATTAACCCTAATATATATAAAAAATATATATATATAAATATTTTATCATACTTATATATACATATATATATTGTATGTATTACAAGATATATACTAACCCTCTATGGGTATACATAATTTATATATTTATATTATATATATGTATATATTACTTAATTATATTATTAAAAATATATATAAATAATAATAATAAATAAATAAATAAAAATAATAAAAAAAATTTTAAAAATCAAAAACCCACTTCACACCAGGATGACTCTGAGATACATGTAGGCTATGGTATTTTGTATTGCTCTCTATGGTTCGACCTCTACATGCTTGTTCCCTATACATTTTATGGTAGAGTAAATAAAGATTAATTCACATTTATTTTTGAGCTTGATTGTTGTATTCTTTGGTTGTGGGTTAATTTCCGATTAACACCGGTCTTCTATAAGTGGTCGCCTCAGCGACAACACTTGATACATTTATTATGGTGACCCTCGTGGGAGATAGCTGTTATCAGATGGCGCCGTTGCCGGGGAGCAATGAGCATAGCCTAATTTATTTTGTCATTCTTGTATAAAAAAATTCTTGATTTATCATTCCTTTTTGTGAGCAGCTATTTTTATTGCTATTAATCACCATGCTTCATTTATTTATTTATTGTGATTATTACAACTGCTCCATTTGATTGATTGAGCTCTACTAATGCATTCTTTTTGTGACTTTGATGCGAGGGCCCGCCACGCAAGGATGGCTTCTTAGGAGGCCAATGCAGCCAAGCTTGGAGGAGGATGGTCTTCTTCTCATGACCATCTGGAGAGAGCACCAAGGAAGCAAAGAGATGGGCATTAGTTAGAGCTAGATACTTGGGATTATTTATTTTGTAATTCATGGTGAGAGAGAGACTCTTTTGGCATGTAATTAAACAGGACTCTACTCTTCACAATGAGGTCCGGTGCCCGGGTGATTGTTCACCTGGGGGCCTCATCGCGGCTTTTCGAGTTTTCATCGCCTTCTTTTATTTTGTTTTCCGAAGTTTTGAGATTTCCGCCTTTCTTTTACTTTGTTTTATGTGCTTGGAGCCCCTAGATATAGGTTGCTTGACTCGGTATCTAGGTCCAAACATTAATAAGAATGCATGTTCCTATAGTCTACTTCGCTTGGATCTAGTCAAACTTAAACAAGCCGTTCATTTATCTCTTAGCCCTTGTGCCGCAGCGAGCCCTGTAAAGCGCTTTCTCCTAAGCACAAGTGTGTTGAGTACATAGAAGGGGTGAGCCAAGACCGGACCCTTCGGGCTAGAGATAAATGAGCGACTTATGGTTCTTCACGCTAATAGCAGCTTATGTTTAGGGCGATTTTGTGCCTTGCATACCGACATGTAGATAGGTTTAAAAATTATGTTTTGCATACCACATGGAGAAAGCTGGGATGCACTGTAAGTCTTCTAACTCAGCATGCATCATTCGGTTCAATGGTGAGATTTCCATCATGGAACCACTTGCACGGCTTTTCCGCTATCTCCCTCTGATTTTGAGCACCTAGGAATTAAATGAAAATCTACAAAAACGTTAGGCGCTGGAATGAAAACAGATCCAAAAAAAAGTGAAAACTCAAAAAATTAAAACAAGGGGACTGCTAAATAAACTTGACCTTAATTAAAAATCGTAATGAACTATCATTGTACCGGGTTCATAAAGCCCTCATTGTTTTCAGGTACCTTGGAGGGGGACCAAAACCCTACTCCCTTGAGCGAGTGCGACCCCTAAGGATTAAAGCCAAAAACCCAGTCTGCAACTGATGAATCTCAGATTCACCATTCTAAGTCTCATTAATTACGTTCAAGTCCCTCAAAATCAACTGCATTTCTGCATTTATTCTGCATAATTAGCATTTGTGCATGATTTCATAAGAATTGCATGTTAGCATCAAAATTCTGCATAAAATAGGAAGCCAAAAATCCAAGCCCAAATTGACCTGTAAATAGCCTAACTTCCCCTATTTTTAACTCCTCCATGCTAACACCGCATAACCCAAAACCACCTCCACTGTGTACACATCACTAACAAGAATAAATAAAAAATAAAAAAAATAATTAACCCAGGAAAGTGGACTAAAAACCCAAACCCTAGTTTTAGGATTTTCGGACTAAAAGCCACATATCTTCCCCATCCAGTGTCCGATTTGATCCTACTCACTTTTGAACTAATACACATTCAATTACCTTCGAAACAAGACCAAGTTCAAGTGAATTGGAGCTCGTATGTGAAAGTTGGGTTTTGGGCCTCTTTTGTACATTGTATAGTTCGCGGTTTTCTGACCTTTATTTTATGTATATATTTTCTAAAATTAATAAAAATCCAAAAAAAAATTAGATTAATGTGTATTTTATTTATCTTTGAGTTTTTCGTATTTTTACGGATTTTTATCGTGATTAAAAATGACAAAAAAATTAGAAAACCAAAAATCAAGGTATTCTATGTACATGGGATACCCAAAAAATTCACTTTTTACATTTGACCGAATTTGGCTTTGATGTCTTCATGAAAGTTGTAGATCTCGCCGAGACGAGCATTTTTCGTGAAGGAACTTTTTCGATCCGAGGTCATTTGCTATTTTTTATCGATTTTAGAAATCTTTTATTTTCGGTTTTTTTGGAGCTGACACGTGGCAGCCCCAGAGGCCGCCACGTGTCAGTAGTCTTTGGGCTTTTCTTTAACTCGTTTTTATAAAAAAAATTAAATACCACGCACGTGAAGCGCACGTGCCACTGCCGCACGCGCACTGCACGTGCGCCCGCTTCTCCCAGCTCTTCGACACGTGGCGTCCATCTGGCCGCCCGATCTCGGCCGATCGGACGGCCAGCACCCTTCGTCTACCTCCCAACCACCCGCGATTCCTCCGCCTCCAATCTCGCGTTGCAGCCCAACGACCCCGGTCTCCGCTACCTCCGTGATCTTCGCCCCGCCGCCTCGCAACGGCCGCCGCTAACTACTTCCTCCTCCCTTATCCCCGCGTTGACCTCAACCTCTCCCGCAACCACCGGAGCCCTTCTCCCCCTCTACCCTATATAAGCACCATCGCCGGCCCCCCCAGACCATCATCCGCCGATCTTCACCGCATCTCGTCGCCTTCAGTCGTGACAGCAGCAAGGCCTCGTAGCCGGCGTGATCCGAGGAGTCCAACTCCTCGTCGCAGCTCCGCCTCGAGCAAGCTGCTAGCTCCGGCCTCGCCAACGCCGTCGAGCCGACTTCCTCCAGGTATACCCTTTCTCTCTCTCTCTCTCTCTCTACCGCTCTCCGCCCGACATAATCGACACCACCGTCACCGTCATCGACGATACCTCCGCCTCGACACCGTTCTTCTCCGTCACCCTCTACACCAACCGCCATCACCGCCTCGCCGACTCCGCTCGCCGTCGCTGCTACGCCCCCGACGCCCCACGGCCGTGTGTCGGCCACTTCATCTCCCTCGCCGACCACCGCAAGCTACACCGCACGCGTTTCTGCTCCGCCTTCCTCGACGATCTCCATCGACTCCATCTTCATCGACAAACTCACTTCGTCGTCCCCGCCGTCTTTGACAACCTCAGAGGCTCCTCCGCCTTTGTCATCACCGCGAGCACAACCACAACCAGCCCATCGCCGGTCGCCTCCGCTTTGTCCACGCCGGAGGCCCCCTCTCGCGCTCCTCCGCCTGGGCAGCACCGCCGCGCGGTCGGGCGCTCTACACCCGAGGCCCCGCGCACGTGATCTGCACGTGCGTGGGGAACTACATCAGTGACGGATCCGAAAATGCTGCTTTTAATAAGTTGTTTTTATCGTGTTGTGCGTTGTAGGCGGCAATCGGAAACGATCAAGAAAATACCACAAATGCTTTATTCATTTTTTAATATCGTGGTTTTTGTTTATTTTACTTGGGCAAGTCCCAAGGTCGATCACAAGGAGGCAAAGGAACAACCTAGAATTAAGTCTATCAAAGTTCGTGTTCGGTTTTCGAGACGGTCTTTTTTTTGGAATTTTAAATGCAATAAAAGATGCAAAATGCAACTTTGGCCTTATTTTAGGGACTAAACTGTAAATTACGTTCAAATGATGTCCGAAAAATACGAAACTTGGCCACAATGTAAACTATAATGAAATGGATGCACTGCAATTTTTTTTGGAATTTTTGGATGAAATATGATTTTTTTATGGATTTTTAAATGCAAACAAAATGATTTGTAATATTTAATTTTAATAAATATCAAACCTACTTATTTTCGAGAATCAAAATTATCTGAGATCTATCACTAGGTGACGGATCTCAGAAAAATCCTAAACCTCAAAAATGTGGGTTTAATGTCTATTAAAAATTAAATATTAAAATGTGCAAAATGATTTTTACAGGACAAAATATGCATGCAAATGAAAATCTTTTTGGGCACAATGTTAAGAATAATTAACTCTACAAGATGTGATTTTTCGGGGATTTTTAGAGCAATGGTTAATCAACTATGAATCTTAGAGTAAGAGATGGGCAAAATACGCAAATTTTCATAAAACAATTATTTATTAATTAACCATCAATCACAAAATTACCCACAAGATGTCAAACAGTAGAGAATTAATTAACGAACATCATGCTATTTTTAGATTAATTAAATAATGTAAAGAAAAGGTCTAGAATCACAGGGGAACACAGGGGTACAGACGCAATATAAATAAATAAATAAACATGCATAGGGGGACTTGTTTGTAATTACCTATACCCCAGAGGGTATTTCTGCAAATTTCCTAAGGGCACACGTGCCTTGCGCGTGCTCCTTGGGCGGCTGAACTGAGGCGCAAATATGGGAACTCCAGGGGGAAACTTTGTAAATTGCCCAAGGGGCACGTGCGAAGCACGTGACCCCTGGGGGTTGCTTGCTGGGGACGTTCCCCCACGCACGTGCGAGGGGCGTGCGGGGGGCCTCGGGGTTCGAGCCCGGCCGATCGGCGTGGAGGACCTGGCGGAGTAGCGGAGGGTGCGGCCGAGGGCTCGACGTCGGCCTCCCTCTGGCCGACACACGGCCTAGAGGGCGGCGTAAGGGGCGTCGACCGGCAGCAGAGCTCCGGTGGCGAAGTGGAGAAGATGGAGCTGGTGGCTGCTGTCGGTCGGTGGCATGAGGGTGGGGCAGCGGCGACGTGTGACGACGAAGGTCGGAGCTTGGGCCGGAGATGACGTCGATGAAGCGGTGGCGCACAGTGGAGGTCGGAGTAGGCTCGGCGAAGTAGTTGTCGAAGGCGGAGGAGCTCAGTGGTTGTGCTCCTGCGGCAGATGGCGAAGGCGGTGGTGGGTGTTGTCGATGGTAGTCGAACGGTGGAGCGTCGTTGGCTCAACGACGTCGGCCGGAGCGAAGCAGGTCGGCGGAGCGAAGCTTGCCGTGTTGCAGCGAGGTTGGGGCAGACCTCGGACCTCGCCGGATTGAAGGAGGAGGAGGGGTGCTGTCACCACCGGCTCCTCCTCGATGATTGGGCTATCGGCGGATACCTTCATCGGGGTTTGCGGCGGTTATTTTATAGGGCAGAGATATGGCCGGAGAAGGAAGGATATCGGGGGCGACGGGGGATTGATTTGATGGAGATGCGCGGCGGTCGGAGCGGGATATGGTGGCGCGAGATTCGCGGCGGAGGCGGAGGTCCCGATTGGGAAGGGGGCGACCTGGGAAGGAGATGGCCAGCGGCCGTCCGATCGGGGCGGGATCGGACGGCCAAGATCGATCCACGTGGCGACTAAAGGCGAGAGGCGGAGGCTCGCGCGTGCGGAGCACGTGCCTTGGAGGCACGTGCGACGCACGTGCGTCTTTATTTATTATTTATTTTTTATTTTTTTTATATTTTTTAAATAAAACGGAGATATAATAATACCAAAAATAGCTGACACGTGGCGGCACCAGGTGCTGCCACGTGTCAGCACCACAAAATTCAAAATTAAAACATTTTGTAAAATCGATAAAAAATAGTAAACGACCTCGGATCGAAAAAGTTTCTTCACAAAAATTGCTCGTCTCGATGAGATCTACAACTTTCATGAAGACATCAAAACTAAAATCGATCATTTGCACAAAGTGAATTTTTGGGGTATTCTATGTACATAGAATACCTTGATTTTTGGGTTTTATAATTTTTATGTCATTTTTAAACATGATAAAAATCCGGAAAAATTACGGTATAATCAAAGATAAATAAAGACACATTAATCTAATTTTTTTTGATTTTTATTGATTAAGAAAATATATACATAAAATACAAGGTCAAAACCGCGAAAATATACAATGTACAAAAGAGGCCCAAAACCCAACTTTCACATACGAGCTCCGATTCACTTGAACTTGGTCTTGTTTTAAAGGTAATTGAATGCACATTAGTTCAAAAGTGAGTAGGATTAAATCAGACACTGGATGGAGAAGATATGTGTCTTTTAGTCCGAAAATCCCGAAATTAGGGTTTGGATTTTTGGTCCACTTATTTGGGTTAGTCATTTTTTTGTATTTTTCCTTTATTCTTGTTAGTGATATGTACACAGTGGAAGTGGTTTTGAGTTATTCGGAGTTAGCATGAATGTGTTAAAAATCCGGGAAGTTAGGCTTATTTACAGGTCATTTTGGCTTGGATTTTTGGCTTCTTATTTTATGCAGATTTTTGTGCTAAAATGCCATTCTTATGGAAACATGCATGAATGCTAATTATGCAAAATAGATGCAAGAATGCTGTTGATTTTTAGGGATTTGAGCTTAATAAATGAGATTTAGAGTGATGAATACGAGATTCATCATCCCCCTATACTTAAACCATGCTCGTCCCTGAGCATAAAAAGAAATGCCATGAGGTGAAATGAGATTGGGTTCCATACCAAGACCATGAGCTGAGGTGAAAGTGAGCCTAAACTCAACCTTTGGATTATTTGTGTGTCGGAACTTCTGTGAGACTTAGAATTTTAAAATCAACAGCCCTCAAGTTCTACACATCATTGCTACAGTTTCGGCTCAGAAGTCATCTTAGATCAATCATCTTCCCAAAGTATACTCTTTGAACATTGAATAACCGACTCTTGTGTGTGAAATATTTTAGCTCTTCCCACCCAGAATGCCGGACTACCGCGCAAGCCTCCTCTCTAATAACTCGTCCTCGGGGAGTCAGGTATTTCCTTCTAAGGTCTGTCGCGCTGTGTTCACAATCGAATTGGGGGGAGAAGATAGAAGAATGAGAAAAGAACTGGAGGGTGGCCAGTGTAGTTGCCTCTCCTTGTGAAGATGGCCAGTGTAGCCGAGTCTCCACCAAGACCTGCAGGTTTCTGGAAGCTTGGACCTTTTTGGTCAGATTTTATTTGGTAGTTGCTTCTTTGTATTTGGAATTTTTGGTGGTTCTGCTTGGATCTTGTTGTGCCCCTACGGATATAGAATCTTTTGTTTCCGTACATTTTTTGGGGTCTTAGAAAAAATTGTGCCCAGCCGTCCATCCCTTTTCTGAAGCTTTATTTCAACCCGTACTCCGGTCTTTAGATTTCCACGCTACCAGAAAAGAAACTCACACAGTCTTCCAACATCCCGTCTGAGTTGAGCTAAGTGCATAGTGCGAGAGTACAAATTAATTCCCTATTCCAGAGTTGTACCCAGAATGAAGAGACCAGGTTAGATACTAAGAGTCAAACGCTGTACATTGTCATGTGGAACTCAAAGAATTAAGTCAAAGACCTGAAGACTCTAAAATCCTATTTCTCGGTGAAGTTCCTCTGAAGATTAGGTGGATTAAGGTCAAGTCCAGACCACTCTCGGTTTCGGCTCACAACTCGGTTCAGAACCCAAAGACTTTTCACATATGCAAATGCGATGCTTGATGAGATGCGAGTGTGTGACATGCAGACACATTTTTTTGTTTTTGATTCTTTTCTCTCTCTCTCTCTTTTTTTTTGAATGAATGAATGAATAAGAAGCCATTTTTTTCAAAAAAATTTTGGGCAAAGTCAGTGTTAGTGGAAAAACACATTTTTTTTGTTTTTTTTCTTTTTAATTTTTAAGAAAAACCCACCCCGTAAATACATATAGACTTATGCGCAAGTACGAGGTATGGCTAAAATATATACAAAGTATATATACAGACCCCCCTATACTTAGCGAGTGCTGTGTCCTCAGAGCACAAGAAGCGTAAAGAAGACATAGCTCGGGCTAAGCGTAAGAGAGTGAAAAAGAAAAAGATTTACAAAATCGCCCCCCTATACTTAGACTGTGAATAGTCTAAGTATAGAAGAAGGGCGGAAAAGAAAAGAAAAAGAAAAAGAAGCGGTCAGGGTATGTGAATGAGGAGGGTATATATAGGTGGGTGGCGGTTCCCCCTATACTTAGGCTTTGGTCAGCCTAAGTATAGAAGAAGGATGGATATGGAGTGAGCGAAAGATCGGAATGTGATGAGGGAAATGGTATATACAGATGGCATCGGTCCCCCCTATACTTAGGCCTTGGCCTAAGTAGAGGAAGAAGCTGTACAAGGAGACCGATGTGGTAGGGAGGGAGGGTGGGTAGCCGATGATTAAGGCGGTTTACGGCTGATCTTCTTGTGAGCCTGCGGTGGGAGATCGTAATGATGAGTCGGAGGTGAGGCATATGATTCCCAACTATTATCAGTGTCATCCTCAGAAATATCATGATGGATAGTAGATGAAATATTTGAGTTAGATGAAAAGTAACCATCATCAGAGTTATCCTCAGAAGAATAGTATTTGAAAGTGGACATACTCCAGATGTTCATGTCTTTTTGTTTCTTCAATTGTTTCCTCAAGCTTCGTTCCTTTTTAAGATCAATCAGTTTGTCCTCCGATGAATATTCAGATGCTCCGGTCTCAGTCAGCTCATAAGAAATAATTCCATTGTACTTGTGGAAGGTAGGAGCATCAGCTTTGGATGAGTAATAATTAGGAACGGGAGTTGTCCAACGAGAATCGAATTTTGGATCCTTGCGAAGATATGACTTTAGAGATGCCGAACAGACTTCACTCATGTAGACTACCTTTTCCGGACCTGATGAGGGATCATCAACCGACTCCTCTTCTGAAAGATCAAAGGTGACTTTCTTTTTCTTGTTTCGTGAAGATGACGATTCACTTGAGTACTCGGATGAATAGCCATTAAAATTCTTCTCCTTGGTCGGTGTTCGGGCTACGTGTTCGTTCTTTGTTTCCTGAATATTGGTGCACTCTTGATTTGGGAGGATTTGGTCAAGATCATTAGAGTAGGTTGCTCCAGGGTGCGACCATGCAAATGTCTCAGGATCGTAGTAGAAAGCTGCGGGAATTGAGATATCGGGGAGAGTCTCCAAACCAATAGTCTCATTAACAAACGCAATCTCAGGTGTAGCAGCGGGGTAGGGCTCTTCTACCGTTTTATGGTTACGGTTGTTGGGGACTTCGTGGGTTACCTCAGAAAATCGTGGTTCCTCAAAGACTGTATCAGATCGTAGTGATTCCAATGCCGTAAAATTTATTTCCCGAGTCTCATAATCGATACTCGCCTTGGCCAATGCCAAGAATGGTTTTCCGAGAATGATTGGAGACTGGGTGAATTCTCCTTGATGCTCAATATCAATGATCGTGAATTCTACCTTGAGCGGAGCACCTTGGAATTTCATGATGACAGAAATGGTTCCTCTCGGCCTTTTTATTGATCGGTCTGCCAATTGAACAATCTCTCGTATCTTCCGAATTGGCCCGAGTTTGAGTTCGTGAAATACAGAGGTCGGGAGGATATTGATCGGTGAATCGTCATCAATACGAGCATGTGTGAAAATTGTGTCTTTGATTTCGCAATCAAATCTGGGCAACCGCTTCACTATGCGGCTCTTGGTTTTTCTCCTCAACACCAAGGAGGAGGCCATTGACAAGATATGTCTTTCAGTTTTTGTTCTAATCCTTCCTGACTTTTTGATTATTAATCTGTCCATTAGAAATTTCTTAAGGTCAGGGAAGTGTTCAATGGCCTTTATAATGGGAAGTTCAAAAATCAAGTATTTTTCCAGTGCTTCCCGTAAGGCAGGATCCAAATTCCTCAGATCTTCTTCAGATTCAATTTTTATGAGATTTTCTGGATTTTCAAATTTTTTTGTATTTTCTGTGTGGTGTGGCGATGTGGTGTCGTCCATAGATGAGAAGGGGCGTAGATTTTCAGGGTATGGATCAGAGGCACAGTCATTCCTAGGGGAATAATGAGCAGAAGTTTTGATATTAGAGTCATCCCTAGGTCTTTGAATATCCTCAAAATTTTCATCATGGAATCCAATCATTTCCTCATTTGGTTTTACACCCGATCCACCATAGAATGAGATTACTCGGTCGGCAAATTTTTGAAATTTGTCCTCCATCAATTCAAATCTTGTTTTTATCCTCGAAACATTATCCTCACAATTTTGCTCATGATCAATCATGGGAGCACTCGGATTTTGTTCAATGATTCCGTCTTCCATTTTTCTGTACGTACGGAGAGGAGAATTTATTGTACGATCATTTCTTGAAGATTTTTCCTCAAAAATTATGGAAGGAGGTTGCTCATACGATCCAGGCATGTGTATTTGATCTGAGTGGAGTTCAATCCTTTGATCATGATTAGTCAGTTCTTGGTATTGTGGAGTCAGCATACAGGGTTTATATGTGTCTAGGAGTTCAGTCCAGTCCTCTGTATGAGTAAGGGGTCTGTCATGGTCAATCCAACGATGATGATCATTAAGCGCATGTCTTTCCATCTGGGTTTGGGTCCTCTGCCAGTCATGGGATTTAAAGAGATTTTGATCTTGAAATGTTTCATTGACGAGAGAGTGAGAATAAGTCGGTTCAGTCCAAGATGGTGTGGTTGGATGATTTGAGAAAGGATTTAATGAGGTCGAAGTCATTTGCGGTTGAAAGCTTCCCGCAAATGTTGGAGGATTAAACGAAGAGGAAGTAGTGGGTTTGGGCCAAACCGACATAGATTTGTTTTCGTAGTGGTGTTCGGTCATTTTTGAAGGGTTTGAGAGAAATGATGGGTTGGATCTGAAATTTGGAAAAATTTCCATGATGAGATTAAAATCAAGAGATGGGAGAGATGATTGTATGGGACAAAAAATTTATCAAATGTGCGGCTATTGATCTTCGATATCGGTTCACGCACACCAATACAAACACAAATCAAACCCCGGGTTCACCAACTCACACAATGAAGCCGCAAGAGTTCGGCTATTATCTTTTCAATTTTAGTTGATGATAAATTCAATCTTGCAAACCGTTTAGACGAGTTGTTTAGGTTTGGAGCTGGGCTCTATCCTAGTGTGCGTTTCTCTCCTCGCTGCAAGATAAATCAAACAATGTCGGGGTTGCTCTCCCGCAAAAATTCTTGATTTTATGGGTTCTTTGAGATCAGATGTATTTAGCAGTCCCGGTTTTAATGAGGTGATCACTGACAAATTAGATGAGCACAAATACACGTCTACCGTCCAGTCCCAATTTCCTTTAAAGTTATGTTATAAAACAAGAGAGAGGAATTCGAGAAAAGCCGATGCACGTAGAAAACTATGATGAATGCTCAGTTAGAAGACTTACAGTGCCTCCTCGCAATCTCCATGTGGGATGCTAGACAGAATTTAAAAATTATTCTATATGATATGCAAGCCGATGGAAAACCGCACCTAAGCAGAAAGTTCTTATTAGCGGGAAGAATTGATTTAAATTTTTGGCTAAATTGAACGATCTATGTGCGTCTTGATTAAAGTGCAGTGTGGCTTAAGATCCTACGAGCACAAGCAAAAATATAAATGCTCTGAGAGCCGTATGTGCAGGTTTATCCTATTCGCCACTCAAGTCGGGCCCCACCCTCGCCGGAGAGTGAAACAGGCCACGACACACCACAGAATAATGTTTAGAGGTCTTTCTACACACGCGAGAGTCCAAACGGACACCGCTGTAAAATTGCAGAAATTAAAAGTGCAGAAATTAAAAACCTAGACTCTACGCTCTCTCACGACTCGACTCGATCTTAAATTAATTGCGGTTTTTGGTGAAGTTGCGTCGGTTATTGAAAACCGCTCCACGTACAAGGTACCTCGCAAAAAATAAGAGAGAAAATGTAAGAGAGTGACTCAAGAATATATATAAAAAAATAAAGGTTAAAAAATAAATTGTAGGAAAATGAAAATGAAATTTACAATGAAAAATTCGGGGGTCAGACTACCCGAATGCGGAAAACCGAACAAAAATTTTTTTAGACAAAATCTAAGCCGTTTGCCTCCCCGGCAACGTCGCCATCTGACGGATCCGGAAATGCTGCTTTTAATAAGTTGTTTTTATCGTGTTGTGCGTTGTAGGCGGCAATCGGAAACGATCAAGAAAATACCACAAATGCTTTATTCAATTTTTAATATCGTGGTTTTTGTTTATTTTACTTGAGCAAGTCCCAAGGTCGATCACAAAGAGGCAAAGGAACAACCTAGAATTAAGTCTATCAAAGTTCGTGTTCGGTTTTCGAGGCGGTCTTTTTTTTGGAATTTTAAATGCAATAAAAGATGCAAAATGCAACTTTGGCCTTATTTTAGGGACTAAACTGTAAATTACGTTCAAATGATGTCCGAAAAATACAAAACTTGGCCACAATGTAAACTATAATGAAATGGATGCACTGCAATTTTTTTTGGAATTTTTGGATGAAATATGATTTTTTTATGGATTTTTAAATGCAAACAAAATGATTTGTAATATTTAATTTTAATAAATATCAAACCTACTTATTTTCGAGAATCAAAATTATCTGAGATCTATCACTAGGTGACGGATCTCAGAAAAATCCTAAACCTCAAAAATGTGGGGTTTAATGTCTATTAAAAATTAAATACTAAAATGTGCAAAATGATTTTTACAGGACAAAATATGCATGCAAATGAAAATCTTTTTGGGCACAATGTTAAGAATAATTAACTCTACAAGATGTGATTTTTCGGGGATTTTTAGAGCAATGGTTAATCAACTATGAATCTTAGAGTAAGAGATGGGCAAAATACGCAAATTTTCATAAAACAATTATTTATTAATTAACCATCAATCACAAAATTACCCACAAGATGTCAAACAGTAGAGAATTAATTAACGAACATCATGCTATTTTTAGATTAATTAAATAATGTAAAGAAAAGGTCTAGAATCACAGGGGAACACAGGGGTACAGACGCAATATAAATAAATAAATAAACATGCATAGGGGGACTTGTTTGTAATTACCTATACCCCAGAGGGTATTTCTGCAAATTTCCCAAGGGCGCACGTGCCTTGCGCATGCTCCTTGGGCGGCTGAACTGAGGCGTAAATATGGGAACTCCAGGGGGAAACTTTGTAAATTGCCCAAGGGGCACGTGCGAAGCACGTGACCCCTGGGGGTTGCTTGCTGGGGACGTTCCCCCACGCACGTGCGAGGGGCGTGCGGGGGGCCTCGGGGTTCGAGCCCGGCCGATCGGCGTGGAGGACCTGGCGGAGTAGCGGAGGGTGCGGCCGAGGGCTCGACGTCGGCCTCCCTCTGGCCGACACACGGCCTAGAGGGCGGCGTAAGGGGCGTCGACCGGCAGCAGAGCTCCGGTGGCGAAGTGGAGAAGATGGAGCTGGCAGCTGCTGTCGGTCGGTGGCGTGAGGGCGGGGCAGCGGCGACGTGTGACGACGAAGGTCGGAGCTTGGGCCGGAGATGACGTCGATGAAGCGGTGGCGCACGGTGGAGGTCGGAGTAGGCTCGGCGAAGTAGTTGTCGAAGGCGGAGGAGCTCGGTGGTTGTGCTCCTGCGGCAGATGGCGAAGGCGGTGGTGGGTGTTGTCGATGGTAGTCGAACGGTGGAGCGTCGTTGGCTCAACGGCGTCGGCCGGAGCGAAGCAGGTCGGCGGAGCGGAGCTTGCCGTGTTGCAGCGAGGTTGGGGCAGACCTCGGACCTCGCCGGATTGAAGGAGGAGGAGGGGTGCTGTCACCACCGGCTCCTCCTCGACGATTGGGCTATCGGCGGATACCTTCATCGGGGTTTGCGGCGGTTATTTTATAGGGCATAGATATGACCGGAGAAGGAAGGATATCGGGGGCGACGGGGGATTGATTTGATGGAGATGCGCGGCGGTCGGAGCGGGATATGGTGGCGCGAGATTCGCGGCGGAGGCGGAGGTCCCGATTGGGAAGGGGGCGACCTGGGAAGGAGATGGCCAGCGGCCGTCCGATCGGGGCGGGATCGGACGGCCAAGATCGATCCACGTGGCGACTAAAGGCGAGAGGCGAAGGCTCGCGCGTGCGGAGCACGTGCCTTGGAGGCACGTGCAACGCACGTGCGTCTTTATTTTTTTTATTTTTTATTTTTTTATATTTATTTTTTTAATAAAACGGAGATATAATAATACCAAAAATAGCTGACACGTGGCGGCACCAGGTGCTGCCACGTGTCAGCACCACAAAATTCGAAATTAAAACATTTTGTAAAATCGATAAGAAATAGTAAACGACCTCGGATCGAAAAAGTTTCTTCACGAAAAATGCTCGTCTCGATGAGATCTACAACTTTCATGAAGACATCAAAACCAAAATCGATCATTTGCACAAAGTGAATTTTTGGGGTATTTTATGTACATAGAATACCTTGATTTTTGGGTTTTATAATTTTTATGTCATTTTTAAACATGATAAAAATCCGGAAAAATTACGGTAAAATCAAAGATAAATAAAGACACATTAATCTAATTTTTTTTGATTTTTATTGATTAAGAAAATATATACATAAAATACAAGGTCAAAACCGCGAAAATATACAATGTACAAAAGAGGCCCAAAACCCAACTTTCACATACGAGCTCCGATTCACTTGAACTTGGTCTTGTTTTAAAGGTAATTGAATGAACATTAGTTCAAAAGTGAGTAGGATTAAATCAGACACTGGATGGAGAAGATATGTTGCTTTTAGTCCGAAAATCCTGAAATTAGGGTTTGGGTATTTGGTCCACTTATTTGGGTTAGTCATTTTTTTGTATTTTTCCTTTATTCTTGTTAGTGATATGTACACAGTGGAAGTGGTTTTGAGTTATTCGGAGTTAGCATGAATGTGTTAAAAATCCGGGAAGTTAGGCTTATTTACAGGTCATTTTGGCTTGGATTTTTGGCTTCTTATTTTATGCAGATGTTTGTGCTAAAATGCCATTCTTATGAAAACATGCATGAATGCTAATTATGCAAAATAGATGCAAGAATGCTGTTGATTTTTAGGGATTTGAGCTTAATAAATGAGATTTAGAGTGATGAATACGAGATTCATCAGTCAGCCTGACGTCAGCCTAGTCACGTGCGGCGCACGTGACTTTGGGGCAAATTGCAGAGACGCCCCCAAACGTTTCTATATTCACGCTTCAGTCCAAGACCAGAGGGCACGTGCCTAGCACGTGCCTCTCTGGAAATTTGCAAGAAGACCCCCCTCTATTATTGGTAATTACAATCAAGTCCCCCACTGCAGTTTGCTTTACTTATTTATTTTATTTATATTGCATCTGTACCCCTGTGTTTCCCCTTAATTTTGAACCTTCTCTCTACATTATTTTATTAATCCAAAAATAGCATGATGTTGGTTAATTAATTCTCTACGCTTTGACATGCTGTGGACATTTTTGTGAATTACGGTTGATTAATAAATAATTATTTTGTGGAAATTGGAATATTTTGCCCAATCTGTGCTCTGAAATTCATAGTTAATTAACCGTGACTATAAAAATTACCCAAAAATCAAATATTGTAGAGATTACTTTGATTAACTTGGTGCCCAAAAATCTTTGCATTTGCATGCATCATTCGCCCTGTAAAAATCATTTTGTGCATTTCAATGTTTGATTTTTAATAGGTATTAAACCCCACATTTTCGAGGTTTAGGATTTTTCTGAGATCCATCACCTAGTGATAGATCTTAGATAATTTTATTTCTTGAAAATAAGTAGGTTTAATATTTATTAAAATTAAATATTGAAAATTAATTTGTTTGCATTTAAAAATTCATAAAAAAATTCATATTGCATCTAAAAATCCTAAAAAATTTACAGTGCACTCATTTCATCGTCATTTACATTGTGGCCAAGTTTCGTATTTTTCGGACATTGTTTGATTGAAATTTACATTTTAGTCCCTAAAATAGGCCAAACTTGCATTTTGCATCTCATATTGCATTGAAAAAAATTCCAAAAAAAGACCGCCTTGAAAACCGAACTCAAAATTGGATAGACATTAATCTAGGTTGTTCCTTTGCCTCCTTGTGATCGACCTTGGGACTTGCCCAAGTAAAATAAACATACACCACGAGATTAAAATTGAATCATTATTTTGTGGTTATTTCTTAACTGTTTCCGATCGCCGCCTACAACGAATGACACATATTTATTTTCACGATCGACCATTAAAAACAACTTCATAACGCGGCTTTTACGGGCTCGTCAGATGGCGCCGTTGCCGGGGAGGCAAACAACTTAGTTTTTGTTTTGAAAATTTCTGTTCGGTTTTCCGAATTCGGGTAGTCTGACCCCCGAATTTTTCATTGTAAATCCCATTTTATTTCTTGTATTTCAGCATTTCTTTCATTTATTTTATTTTTGATTATTTTCTGAGTCACTCTCTTACATTCTCTCTCTTATTTTTCTTGCGAGGTACCCGGCGCACGTGGAGCGGTTTTTCAAGGAACTGACGCATCTTCACCGCATGGAAGGTCGTATCCCGATATATCGGCGATATATCGCCGATATATCGATATCGACATGGGACCGATATCGAAATCGATATATCGATATATCCGATTTTAGGTATTTTCTTCAGAAAGATTCCGAGATATAGCGATATATCGGCGATATATCAGCGATATATCGATATTGACACGATATCGAAACGATATCGATATCGATATGTCCTTCCATGCTTCACCGACACCCGAAGAAACCGCAATTAAATTAAGATCGAGTCGAGTCGTGAGAGAGAGTAGAGTCTAGGTTTTTAATTTCTGCATTTTTATTTTCTGCTCATTTATAGCGGTGTCCGTTTGGACTCTCGCGTGTGTACAAGGACATTGAACTTTATTTGTGGTGTGTCGTGGCCTGTTTCACTCTCCGGAGAGGGTGGGGCCCGACTTGAGTGGCGATTAAGATAGACCTGCACATACGGCTCTTAGAGCATTTTTTATTTTTGATTGTGCTCGTAGGATCTTAAGCCACACTGCACTTTAACTGAGACGCACATTAGATCGTTCAACTTAGCCAAGTTCAACTCAATTCTTCCCGCTAATAGAACTTTCTGCTTAGGTGCGGTTTTCATCGGCTTGCACGCATTTAGTATAAATTTTCAATTCTGTATTGCATCCCACATGGAGATTGCGAGGAGGCACTGTAAGTCTTCTAACTGAGCATTCATCATAAGTTTTCCGCGTGCATCGGCTTTTCCCGAATTCCTCTCTCTTGTTTTATCACATAAATCTAAAGGAAATTGGGACTAGACGGTAGACGTGAATTTGTGTTCACTTAAATTCTACAGTGATCGCCTTAATAAAACTGGGACTGCTAAATATAGCCGATCTAAAAATCCATAAAATCAAGAATTTCTGCGGGAGAACAACCCCGACATTGTTTGATTTATCTTGCAGCGAGGAGAGAGACGCACACTAGGATAGAGCCCAGCTCCAAACCTAACAGCTCACGTAAACGGCTTGCAAGACTTGAATTCTCACCGATTAAAACTAACAAGATAATTGACCGGACCTTTACGGTCTTCACTTTGAGTTGAGTTGGTGAAAAAACCCTTGTATTGTGTTTGATTGTGCGTAGAAAATAGTGCATCAACGAATACCACACAATTGTGTCTACATCATAAAACATCTTGTTGACTCCGAGAATGGAGGATTGTGGTAATTTTTGTTCAGGCTCATCTCTCTCTACCACAAATTCCCCAACCTCAAAAACCCAGAGAAACTCTTACTCTGGACCTGCTTGGCCTCCGGGAAACCCTTCCCAAGAACCCTATTCCTTCTTCCTCCTAGAAGGAGGACAGACCCACCCTGTCCATCTCTCACCCCAAAAGATCGAGAATAACTGTTACATCAATTCTTTCCAATCTATTAACTCAAATCCTTTATATTCTCCAGATAAAGAGATGCCGCCCAAGATACCTTCCAAGAAAGACCCTGAAGATGAACCTAATGAAGATCCAATGAAGATGATTCTCGCGAGACTGGCTGCATCTGAGCAGCAACAGCAGCTGCTGAGGGAGCAGCTCGAACAAATGAATGCTGGGGGAGAAGTTCCAATGGAAGCCGCATATAACCCTGGACAGTACAGAGTGTGGAACTATTTGCAGCCACCACAGCCGGAGATCCACTATGAACTGAAGCCACACTTTGTCAGTCAATTACCTCAATTCCATGGTAATACTACGGAGGAGCCATATGAATTCCTGAGGGACCTAGAGCTGATATGTTCTAATCTGAGGCACCCACAAGTCAGCCAAGACTACATTCGTCTCACTGCACTACCTTTCGCCTTGAAAGGGAAAGCAGACTACTGGGTGAAGAACTTGGGGGTGACTGTGATGACTTATGAGAGGTTCAAAAACCTCTTTCTGAAGAAATTCTACCCCTTGAGCCGGACCAATCAAATGAGGACCCACATCACCAGTTTTGCTCAGATGCCCAATGAACCACTTTGTGAGGCATGGGATAGGTTTAAGGACCTGCTACAAAAATGTCCCTGTCATGATCTGGACAACAACATCCTAGTCCAATGACTCTACTCTGGCCTCAACCACGAGACTCAAGGGTTAGTTAGTGCTGCCTGCGGAGGGAATTACACATCACGTGGAGCTGAGACCGTCTGGAAAATACTGGAGCAGATGGCAGAAACAAGCCGGTCTCAAATTGCAAGTAGAGCATACACTGATTCCCTGAACACCCTTCAAGCCAAAGGCGGGAAGCAGACGGTGGCAGAAATAGCTGAAGACTTGATTCCAAGCATGCACTTTATTTCTGATAAATTGACAATTGTGGACAAGAGAATGAACGATATCGACAGTAGGATTTCGCAATTCCTGAAGCAGATGGAGGAACTCACCGAGAAGGTGTCTAAGATGGGGATGCCTAGTGCACCTACTGTCCCGATATATCATGTGCATCATGTCCAGGAGCAACCAGGAGTAGAGCAACAACAACCATGGGCTCACGAGCAATCCCACGCTCAATTTTCCCAATAGCCGCCCCCACCGACTGAGACAGTCAAGGAAGCCCCGCCTCTGACATTTGAAGTGAATGGCATCTGGTACACCCAAGACAATACCCGACAGGGTAATATGGGAGACCGTCAGACTTATCAGCGCCCACCTACCTTCTATAATGTCGCATTCCAGCAACCGAAGCAGCAGCAACCCTACAATCGCCAGAGCCAACCTCAGCAATACCATCAGCAATCTCAAGCCCCCAGACAATCAGCTCAGTCATCCAAACCCCCAGAAGAACCGATCGACATCCAGAGACAACTACTTGAGGAGTTTCGTCACTTCCGACATGAACTGGAAGATCTACGGGTTGATGTCAACCGCTTGTCCCGTTGGAAGGATGAGCAGACAGCTCCAGCCACAACCATTCCCGCCCAGGTTCAAGCTAACCCCAATAGCTTGAACAAATTCAACGCATCTCAACACAATAACCAGGTATACTATCCAGATTTTTCCACATCTGAACATGAGATCCTTTCATTTGACAAAATCAATGCCATGTCACTCAGGAGCGGAAGGACCGTGGTCGTACCTGACCGGGCAAGGGAATCGGACCATGAAGACTCGGAAGATCGACCGGAGGATGTTTCCGAGGAGGAAGATGAAGGATGCCTGAAGATCCCAGCAGTAGATAAAGGGAAAGCATCTATGGAGTCTGCAGAGGACCTTGAACCTCTAGTTGCTGCAAAAATACCTTTGTCACCTTTTCAGCAACCTGATTTTGATTATTATGATTGTAATAAAAACTCCAAGTCGAATAAAGATGCTCTTATTTTTTATTCTGATCATCTATCTCCTATCTCAAATGCTTCCATTCCTTTCCCCCATGCCTTAAAGAAAGAAAAACAAAAGAAAAACATCAAAGATGACCCAGTCATGGAAAAATTCTGCCAACAAAACATCACAGTCAAAGTACCCTTTGATCAATACGTGGCAGGTAATCCAGCCTTTCAGAAATACTTGAAGGCAAAATGCACCCCCACCCGGACTCGTACAAAGAGAACAAGTCAATTTGTGGAGACTCATATCTTGACAGTTGCCACCACTAAATGCGTCAGAAACCAGCATCTGTCAAGAAAGAAAAGGGATCTGGGCGCCCATTATGTGGAGAGTCACATTGGCGGCATAACATTCACAGGCACACTTCTCGACAATGGATCTTCCATAAACCTTCTACCCTTAGCCTTATATTATCGATTGGAGTTGGGCCCTCTCAAGAAATCATCATCTCTACTCCAATTTGCTGATAAATCCACTAAAAGACCTAAGGGAGAAGTGAAGAATGTATCATCATCATCGAGGGTACAGAATACAAAGTGGACTTCACTGTCCTGGACATGGAGACCCCGAACCATTGGAAGGAATCGCAAATCATTCTCGGAAGACCTTTCTTAAGAACTGCTAAGGTCGTATTCGACTACGGAACTGGCATGATGAAATTTCGTTCTCCAAGCGGAGAAGTGGACTTGGAGATGAAACAAACAAAGTGGCAAAGACCAGACTCCGAATCCACAACTGAAGATGCCGAAACATCAGAATGCAATCTCCTCAGAACCACTGGGCCATGGGACCAACTGCCAGACATACAGATAGAAAGCACATCCTCGGAAGAAGAAATAATCCACCATGCAGTCTCTGAGATTTCTACACCCCCAGACAACACTGAAATCCTCTTGGATTTATCAATCACCTCACCTTTGGGACAGTCAATCGATGATGAGTCGGACACGGCTCTGGCCGAATTACCATTCTACTCTAGAGATCCGACTCACTCTTCTTCGAAATTAGTAGCCAACATCTCACACAGTGATTCACCGCCAACCGATACTGAGCCAGAAGCAAAAGTCATTCAGCCAGACTTGATCGACGATTCAGAATTACCAGAGCTGAAACCACTACCTCCCACGCTGAAATATGCATTCCTCAATGGACCCAAAGAAAAATTCCCTGTGATCATTAGCTCATCATTAACCGTGGACCAAGAATCCAGACTGATCGAAGTCCTTGAGCGAAATCGAAAAGCCATAGGTTGGACTGTGTCAGATCTCGTAGGAATAAACCCCACTCTCTGCTCGCACCAAATTTATGTTGAGGATAATGCAAGGCCTTCCCGTGAATTTTAGAGAAGATTAAACCCCAATCTTCGGGAAGTGGTGAAGAAAGAAATAGAGAAATGGTGCAAAGCAGGATTTATTTACCCCATTTCTGACTCCAAGTGGGTAGCCCCCCTTCATGTCGTCCCGAAGAAATCGGGAATCCAGATGGTTACCAACGAGGAGGGGGTAGAGATCGCGACCAGAGTACCCACGTCGTGGCGCGTCTGTGTCGATTACCGGCGCCTGAATGCTGCGACCAAGAAAGACTACTTTCCACTGCCATTCATGGATCAAATATTGGAGAGACTTGCAGGGAAAGCATACTTCTGTTTTCTTGATGGGTACTCCGGCTACAATCAAGTAGCTATCGCTCCCGAGGACCAGGAAAAGACCACGTTCACATGTCCCTTCGGTACTTACGCATTCAAGCGCATGCCATTCGGGCTTTGCAATGCCCCAGGCACATTTCAGCGGTGCATGATTGCCGTATTTGCCGAAATGGTTGGTGATTTCTTGGAAGTCTTCATGGACGACTTCTCGGTTCATGGTGATTCATTTGATACATGCTTAGCACACTTGGACCGAGTCCTTCAGAGATGCAGGGAGGTAAATTTGGTACTCTCCTGGGAGAAGAGTCACTTCATGGTGACTGAGGGTATCGTGTTGGGGCACGTCATCTCCAAAAAGGGAATGGAGGTGGACCCTGCCAAGGTGGATGTGATCAAGAAACTTGAGCCACCAACCAACGTCAAGTCAGTGAGGTCGTTCTTAGGGCATGTTGGATTTTATCGACGGTTTATTCCTGATTTTTCAAAGATCGCCCGCCCACTGACTGAGCTCTTAAAAAAAGACATCAGGTTTATTGTAAATCACAGATGTCTAGAGGCCTTCGAGCTCCTGAAAAAGAAAATATGTGAATCGCCGATATTACAAGCTCCCGACTGGTCTCTTCCCTTCGAGATCATGACTGATGCATCGGATTTCGCTGTTGGAGCGGTACTCGGACAAAGAAGAGATGGAATTCCTTATGCGATTCACTACGCGAGCAAAGTGTTGGACCCTACACAGAGAAACTATACAGTGACTGAAAAGGAAATGCTCGCGGTTGTCTGGGCCCTGGAAAAATTCAGATCATACATATTGGGCTCCAAGGTGACAATTTTCACAGATCACACAGCAATCAGATATCTCATGGATAAGAAGGATGCCAAGGCACGACTTTTGAGATGGGTCTTGTTAATCCAGGAGTTTAATTTGGAGATCAAGGATAAACCTGGAATAAAGAATGTTGTTGCTGATCACCTTTCCCGAATCGAGCAAAACGATCATCCTGATATCGGACCAATCAAGGAGACTTTTCCAGACGAATCGATTTGCGTCATTGAGTCAACCCCATGGTATTCCGACATAGTGAACTATCTTGTCTCCAAGAAGGTTCCCTATGATTGGACCAAAAAAATGATTGATCGATTAAAGTCAGATTCGAGAAAATACCATTGGGACGATCCTTTCCTTTTCTATGAAGGACCGGATTGTGTCTGGAGAAGATGTATCCCTCAGGAGGAATATCAGAGTGTCCTCACACACTGTCATTCTCTCGAGGCTGGAGGACACCATTCGGGAAAGAGAACCGCGCACAAGGTACTCCAATGTAGATTTTACTGGCGGACCTTATTTCAGGATGCTAATGAATTTGTACGGTCATGCCAGATTTGTCAAAGAATGGGAGGGACTATGGGATATAGAGATGAAATGCCCATGCAACCAATAATTTTCTGTGATGTTTTTGATGCATGGGGGATCGATTTTATGGGTCCCTTTCCCAACAGCAATGGATTTGAGTACATCTTGTTAGCGGCGGATTATTTATCAAGATGGGTAGAGGCTATTCCAACCCGAACCGCAGATAGCAAAGTCGTCTGTAAGTTTATCAAAGATAACATCATTGCGAGGTTCGGGATACCAAAAGTATTGATTTCTGATGGAGGTAGCCACTTCGTGAACAGGGAAATGAGATCTTTGGCTAAGGAGTACAAATTTGAGCATAGAATAGCCAACCCGTATCATCCACAATCTAACGGCATGGCAGAGGTTTCTAACAGAGAGGTGAAGAGCATTCTTCAGAAGTTGGTTCGTCCCGATAGGAAGAATTGGTCGACACAGTTGGACCAAGTTCTATGGGCCTATAGGACAGCCTATAAGACTCCACTCGGTACTTCACCTTTTAGGATGATCTATGGCAAGCCATGTCATCTTCCTGCAGAATTGATCCACAAATCTGAATGGGCGATTAAAAAGTTGAATTGGAGTTGTCACCTTGGGAAACTATGTCGAGACTTAAATCTGAATGAGCTAATTGAAATCCGAAATCGGGCTTATGAAAACAGTGTGATTTATAAGGACAAGGTCAAGAGATGGCATGATAGACACATTCGAGAGAAGACCTTTGTCCCTGGACAAAAAGTGTGGTTGTTTAATGCTCGGTTGAAGATTTTTCATGGGAAACTAAAATCAAAATGGACGGGTCCCTACATTGTCATCGATGTGCATACCAATGGAAGCGTAGATATTGCCGAACTCAAAGAGAATGCACAACCGTTCTCAGTAAATGGACAAATGCTGAAGCCATACATTGAATCACCCAAAGAACAAACGGTTCAAGTCGAGGTCATCTATTTCACGCAGAGCGAGGACATTGAAAATCTATCTGATCATTCCCTCCCTCCCTCCCGACCACATCGGCCTCCGTGTACAGCTTCTTCCTTTACTTAGGCCAAGGCCTAAGTATAGGGGGAGACCGATGCCATCTGTATATACCATTCTTCTCCTAACTCCTAATCGCTCCATTTCCACCCTCCCTCCGTACTGAGGCTAATCAGAACATAGGTATAGGGGGAACCGACATCCACCCGTATATACTCTCCTCATTTCCTGACCGCTTTTTCTTTTCATTCTTTTTCTTCTTTTCTTTTTTTTTCTTTCTTTTTTTCTCACTCTCTTACGCTTAGCCCGAGCTATGTCTTCTTTACGCTTCTTGTGCTCTGAGGACACAGCACTCGCTAAGTATAGGGGGGTCTGTATATACTATGTATATATTTTACCCATATCTCGTACTTTCGCGTAAGTCTATATGTATTTACGGGGTGGGTAATAACAAAAAAAAAGAGAAGAAGAAGAAGAAGAGTTTTACCACTAACATTGACTTGCCCAAATTTTCTGAAAAAAAAATGAATGAAAAAGAGGCTTCTTATTCCATTTTCTGCATAAAAAAAATCCCTTGCATAAAATGTCAAAAAAAAAGTGTCTGCATTGCACACACCTGCACTTCATCCAACATTACATGCATTTGCATATGTGAAAAGTCATTGGGTTCTGAACCGAGTTATGAGCCGAAACCGAGAGTGGTCTGGACTTGACCTTAATCCACCTAATCTTTAGAGGAACTTCACCGAGAAATAGAATTTTAAGAGCTTCAGGTCTTTTTGACTTAATTCCTTAAGTTCCACATGACAATGTGCAGCATTTGACTCTTAGTGTCTAACCTGGTCTCTTCATTCTGGGTACCACTCTGGAATAGGGAATTAATTCGCACTCTCGCACTATGCACTTAGCTCAACCCAAACGGGATGTTGGAAGACTGTGTGAGTCTCTTTTCTGGTAGCGTGGAAATCTAAAGACCGGAGTACGGGTTGAAATAAAGCTTCGGAAAAGGGATGGACGGCTGGGCACAATTTTTCTAAGACCCCAAAAAATGTACGGAACAAAAGATTCTATATCCGTAGGGGCACAACAAGATCCAAGCAGAACCACCAAAAATTCCAAATACATAGAAGCATTCTACCAAATAAAAATCCGACCAAAAAGGTCCAAGCTTCAGAAACCTGCAGATCTTGATGGAGACTCGGCTACACTGTCTATCTCCACAAGGAGAGGTGACTACACTGGCCACCCTCCAGTTCTTTTCTCTTTATTCTATCTTCTCCCTCATTCGATTGTGAACACAGCGCGACAGACCTTAGAAGGAAATACCTGACTCCCCGAGGACGAGTTACTGGAGAGGAGAGGAGCATGGTAGTCCGGCATTCTGAATGGGAAGAGCTAAAACCCTTCACACACAAGAGTCGGTTATTCAATGTTCATAGGGTATACTTTGGGAAGAGGATTGATCTAAGATGACTTCTGAGTTGAAACTGTGTCAATGATGTGTAGAACTTGAGGGCTGTTGATTTTGAAATTCTAAGTCTCACAAAAGTTCCGCCACACTATTAATCCAAAGGTCGAGTTTAGCTTCGCTTTCACCTTCAGTTCATGGTCTTGGTATGGAACCCAGTCTCATTTCACTTCATGGCATTTCTTTTTGATGCTCAGGGACGAGCATGGTTTAAGTATAGGGGGATGATGAATCTCGGATTCACCATTCTAAGTCTCATTAATTACGTTCAAGTCCCTCAAAATCAACTGCATTTCTGCATTTATTCTGCATAATTAGCATTTGTGCATGATTTCATAAGAATTGCATGTTAGCATCAAAATTCTGCATAAAATAGGAAGCCAAAAATCCAAGCCCAAATTGACCTGTAAATAGCCTAACTTCCCCTATTTTTAACTCCTCCATGCTAACACCGCATAACCCAAAACCACCTCCACTGTGTACACATCACTAACAAGAATAAATAAAAAATAAAAAAAATAATTAACCCAGGAAAGTGGACCAAAAACCCAAACCCTAGTTTTAGGATTTTCGGACTAAAAGCCACATATCTTCCCCATCCAGTGTCCGATTTGATCCTACTCACTTTTGAACTAATACACATTCAATTACCTTCGAAACAAGACCAAGTTCAAGTGAATTGGAGCTCGTATGTGAAAGTTGGGTTTTGGGCCTCTTTTGTACATTGTATAGTTCGCGGTTTTCTGACCTTTATTTTATGTATATATTTTCTAAAATTAATAAAAATCCAAAAAAAATTAGATTAATGTGTATTTTATTTATCTTTGAGTTTTTCGTATTTTTATGGATTTTTATCGTGATTAAAAATGACAAAAAAAATTAGAAAACCAAAAATCAAGGTATTCTATGTACATGGATACCCAAAAAATTCACTTTTTACATTTGACCGAATTTGGCTTTGATGTCTTCATGAAAGTTGTAGATCTCGTCGAGACGAGCATTTTTTGTAAAGGAACTTTTTCGATCCGAGGTCATTTCCTATTTTTTATCGATTTTAGAAATCTTTTATTTTCGGTTTTTTTTTGAGCTGACACGTGGCAGCCCCAGAGGCCGCCACGTGTCAGTAGTTTTTGGGGTTTTCTTTAACTCGTTTTTATAAAAAAAATTAAATTAAATACCACGCACGTGCAGCGCACGTGCCACTGCCGCACGCGCACTGCACGTGCGCCCGCTTCTCCCAGCTCTTTGACACGTGGCGTCCATCTGGCCGCCCGATCTCGGCCGATCGGACGGCCAGCACCCTTCGTCTACCTCCCAACCACCCGCGATTCCTCCGCCTCCAATCTCGCGTTGCAGCCCAACGACCCCGGTCTCCGCTACCTCCGTGATCTTCGCCCCGCCGCCTCGCAACGGCCGCCGCTAACTACTTCCTCCTCCCTTATCCCCGCGCTGACCTCAACCTCTCCCGCAACCACCGGAGCCCTTCTCCCCCTCTACCCTATATAAGCACCATCGCCGGCCCCCCCCCAGACCATCATCCGCCGATCTTCACCGCATCTTGTCGCCTTCAGTCGTGACAGCAGCAAGGCCTCGTAGCCGGCGTGATCCGAGGAGTCCAACTCCTCGTCGCAGCTCCGCCACGAGCAAGCTGCTAGCTCCGGCCTCGCCAACGCCGTCGGGCCGACTTCCTCCAGGTATACCCCCCTCTCTCTCTCTCTCTCTACCGCTCTCCGCCCGACATAATCGACACCACCGTCACCGTCATCGACGATACCTCCGCCTCGACACCGTTCTTCTCCGTCACCCTCTACACCAACCGCCATCACCGCCTCGCCGACTCCGCTCGCCGTCGCTGCTGCGCCCCCGACGCCCCACGGTCGTGTGTCGGCCACTTCAACTCCCTCGCCGACCACCGCAAGCTACACCGCACGCGTTTCTGCTCCGCCTTCCTCGACGATCTCCATCGACTCCATCTTCATCGACAAACTCACTTCGTCGTCCCCGCCGTCTTCGACAACCTCAGAGGCTCCTCCGCCTTTGTCATCACCGCGAGCACAACCGCAACCAGCCCATCGTCGGTCGCCTCCGCTTCGTCCATGCCGGAGGTCCCCTCTCGCGCTCCTCCGCCTGGGCAGCACCGCCGCGCGGCCGGGCGCTCTACACCCGAGGCCCCACGCACGTGATCTGCACGTGCGTGGGGAACTACGTCAGCCTGACGTCAGCCCAGTCACGTGCGACGCATGTGACTTTGGGGCAAATTGCAGAGACGCCCCCAAACGTTTCTATATTCGCGCTTCAGTCCAAGACCAGAGGGCACGTGCCTAGCACGTGCCTCTCTGGAAATTTGCAAGAAGACCCCCCTCTATTATTGGTAATTACAATCAAGTCCCCCACTGCAGTTTGCTTTACTTATTTATTTTATTTATATTGCATCTGTACCCCTGTGTTTCCCCTTAATTTTGAACCTTCTCTCTACATTATTTTATTAATCCAAAAATAGCATGATGTTGGTTAATTAATTCTCTACGCTTTGACATGCTATGGACATTTTTGTGAATTACGGTTGATTAATAAATAATTATTTTGTGGAAATTGGAATATTTTGCCCAATCTGTGCTCTGAAATTCATAGTTAATTAACCGTGATTGTAAAAATTCCCCAAAAATCAAATATTGTAGAGATTACATTTGATTAACATGGTGCCCAAAATCTTTGCATTTGCATGCATCATTCGCCTTGTAAAAATCATTTTGTGCATTTCAATGTTTGATTTTTAATAGATATTAAACCCCACATTTTCGAGGTTTAGGATTTTTCTGGGATCCATCACCTAGTGATAGATCTTAGATAATTTTATTTCTTGAAAATAAGTAGGTTTAATATTTATTAAAATTAAATATTGAAAATTAATTTGTTTGCATTTAAAAATTCTAAAAAATTCATATTGCATCTAAAAATCCTAAAAAATTTACAGTGCACTCATTTCATCGTCATTTACATTGTGGCCAAGTTTCGTATTTTTCAGACATTGTTTGATTGAAATTTACGTTTTAGTCCCTAAAATAGGCCAAACTTGCATTTTGCATCTCATATTGCATTGAAAAAAATTCCAAAAAAAGACCGCCTTGAAAAACCGAACTCAAAATTGGATAGACATTAATCTAGGTTGTTCCTTTGCCTCCTTGTGATCGACCTTGGGACTTGCCCAAGTAAAATAAACATACACCACGAGATTAAAATTGAATCATTATTTTGTGGTTATTTCTTGACTGTTTCCGATCGCCGCCTACAACGAACGACACATATTATTTTCACGATCGACCATTAAAAACAACTTCTTAACGCGGCTTTTGCGGGCTCGTCAGCAACTGCCTTGTGTATCGCCTGGATTTCCGACGTAATGGCGCTTCTATCGTACGTAGGCGAGTAGGACTTGGTCACCAATGGTGACTCTCTGTTGTGAGAGCATCGACCCTGTCCGAAGTATTGAGCATAAGCCACGCCTTCATGGGGGTGTCTGTCTCATTGTCCTGCGTCCGAGTAGGTTCTTGCACACTCACGGGTGATTCTGTTGCGAGCGAGAACCGAAGTATTGGTTTCGCCTATCGGCTTCCTCTCTCTTTTCTTTGGCTGAGTAGGGATCCAGGAAGGGTTACAAGGACTCCAAAAAGTACAGACTACAGGTTACACAGGAGGAGGACAAGTACGGGATACTCTTCCGGCAGTACTCTCTCTCCTATAGGGTGGCGTACTAAGGACTTGTTATAAGATATGCCTGAAAAATCACAACTCTAAAAATGAAAAGATAATAAATAGCCGAGCTTTCACGGCTTCACATGGCGTGAGTTGGTGAACCCGATTTTGTATTATGTTTGTATGGATCTAGATTAAGGTTCAAAGATCAAGTCTCGCGCATTTGCGCACATTTTGTTGTTTCTCCCTTTGACCACCTCGCTCAACCGAGCCTCTCTACTGTTTTACGCTCCTTTTATTCCTCGTTGACCACTGTATCTTTCATCCAACATCCGATCCTCTCTTGTACTCCACGAAGTTGATTCATGGATGGTTTCCGTCGGGACCATGCCGACACCCACATCGATTCCATGAACTCAACTCCGTCAATAAATTCGAGGCGATTCCCGAGAACCCGATCCGGACTTTGAGGATCAATCTCCAGACTCCTTGTTTTCTACCTTTCTCTTGGTCACCCAATAAACTGGGATCACTTTTGTCCCACGTCCGCCGTTGTGAATGGGAGTCAATTACAGTCTACATCCTTTCCCATTCACAACATGCTGGGGTTGACCTGAATTCCAGCTTAATCACGGCAGCTGAAAGTTAATTGCAAGTGATCTGATTTGGACTATCTCATTTTGCAGATAGAAGCCAGTGCGAGCCCTGGAGACTACTCCGGAGTTCATCTCGTCCGACTCAGACCCTGACTTGGCTCCAGAGAAAAGGGAAAGGGTCAGCAGCCACCACCAGAGGGACAGGTGCCAGATCAAAACCAAGTTAATGCACAGTTGCTGGCATCTATCCAGGCCATATAGCAGCAAGCTGACCGAGCAAGCCTGACACAAACCGCATTCCAGGATATGTTGAATGACATGATGAACCGTGACGATGGAGGAGGAGGCAGAGGCAGAGGAGGTAGGGGAGGAGGAGGTGGAGGTGGAGGTGGTGATCCTCCTGATGATGATCTTGAATTACCACCACCAAAGCCGACACTCAAAGAAACATACAATCCGGGAGACAGCCAGATGACCGAGTGGATTCTCATTCCACCGGCACATGCCCACTTTGAGCTGAAGCCCCAGTTCATAGCCCTTCTCCCTGCCTTTCATTGAAACACAAGCGAGGAGCCATACATTCACCTGCAGCAATTATCCCGCATTTGACGTACTACACACTATCCCAATGTCCCTCTGGACATTGTAAAGATGATGGCTTTCCCTTCAGCCTACAGGACAAGGCCCTCTATTGGGTCAATCATTTGGGAAAGGTCGTGACGAACTGGGAGGAGTTGAAGTTCGTCTTCCTGCACAAGTATTACCCTCTCGGTCGGCTCAACTAGATACGAGCCCGCATCAGTAATTTCACCCAAGGACCGCACGAGTCTATACATGAAGCTTGGGAGAGATTTACTGACCTGCAGGAGAAGTGTCCCCATCATGATATCCCGAAGACCAGCTTGGTCCAGCATTTGTTTGGGGGACTGAATATCGAAAGCCAACGGCTTGTGGACGCATCATGTGGGGTTTCCCATTTTAATAAGATGAAGATGTAGTTTGGCAGATTTTCGAAGAAATGGCCGAAGGAGAGGCCGCCCTCTCTTCATCCAAGGCTTATCAAAAGCAGCCCCAGATCCTCCAGAAGCAAGTGCACATGGCTGCATCCAAGGAAGCAGAGAGAGATGAGAGCTCCAACCTCAGCATCATCGGGGGCCATCTCTCTAAAGTAGACATCATTGAGAAGCGATCACAGGACCTTGAGAAACTTGCTGTGATCGAGAAGAGGACCCAGAACCTGGACAAGCTAGATCAGATCAACAAGTACCTTGAACTGTTATTCGGCACAATCAACTCTGTCCATTCGGCTACACCATCAGACGCTCCCGCAGCATCAGCCTCAACTGAGCATGCAGCCACCGGCAGTCCAGCACGTGTACTACGTGCAGGCGCCCGACCAGGACCCCCGCAGCAGCAGATGGTCGTGTACCAACCAGAGTTCCTTCTTATACCTGATCCAGTCTTCCCACCACCACCCCTGATCCAAGAAGTGAATGGGGTATGGAGTAATGATGCACAGCCGACCCGTCCTCAGGGACAACCCCAGGGTCAGCAATTCGCCAACCAGCAGTACCACCAACCTCAGGATGGTCGTTTTGGTCAAACCTCTCAGCCTCACCAACAGCACCAGCAGCCTCCCCAATTTTCACATCAATGGAGGCAGAATTTTCCTTACCAGCAGCAGCCGCAGTACCGACACCCACAACCATACCACCATTACGCGGCTACCCCCTCTCCACAATATCAACAGTACCCTCCTCCGTCGTACCAACAGCTTCAACTTCCTGCACCCCCGCAGCACCACCAGCAACAACCTCCACACCCATCCAACCAACAGCAGCGTGGTCTGCACGCTGAACCATCAGAATCACCCCCTGTGAATCCCACCATGGATTGTCTGGCCCAACTTGTCAAAGGGCTAGCGGATATGACAAAGAGGCTCGACGACCTGACCGCCACCAGAACTACCATTCCGGCGCAGGTCGAAGCCAACCCCAATAATTTCAAGAAGAAAGAGCAGGTAGAATGTGATGTCCAGTCCGTGTCTGATAATGATATTACTGTTTATTCTAATGCTGTTACTCTCAGGAGCGGTAGGGCCTTGCCTCCGCCTGCTACTACCAGATGTGGGGTGAATAAAGAAACATGTGGATCGTCATCTTCCGCATCAGCCGTGCCAGCTCTAGGGGTGGGTGAGGAGGAAGAAGAAGGAGAAGCCAGTCCAGCCGTCGTGCCTTGCCAGAAGCAACTCCAGCCAAAAATACAAAAAAATCAGCAAAAGCAAAAATACCAAAAAGAAGCTTGTAGCAGAAGCAAAGCCGCGCCAGCCTTGGAGGAGCCGCCAGCAGCAGCCGATCCCTCGCCAGCCGATGGAGCCGACGCTACCCTTTTTGATCGTCCAGCAGCACCAGCATGTTCAGATCCAACATGTACTCCTTTTTGTAGTCCGGACGTACAACATTCTGTGGGCGATGATTTTGATGTAAATAAGAACCCTCATTTTCCTGCCAGTAATGTAAATATTCCTTTTCCGCATGCAATACAAAAATCCAAAAAAATTGCAAAACGAAAAAAGGCATTGTCTGATCCAGGTGTTGTGGATATCTTGGATAAATTGACTGTTGAGATTCCCTTGTTGAAGGCCTTGGAATACATGCCAGCTGTAAAGAAAGGACTGAAAGAGGCATGTACTAACAGGCGTCGCCCAGCATAAGACAACAGACGCCGAGAGGTAGAAAAGCACGTTCTCTCCATGGCCACAGTTGCAGCTATCAGCAATCTCCCCCAGAATAAGCAAGATATAGGAGCACCTCTGATCAGTTGTGTGATTTTTGACAAGGTCTTCGAGCGTACTCTTCTTGACAGTGGTTCTTCCATCAACCTTCTGCCTTCATCCATAATGCAAGAATTCGGGCTGGGACCGCTCAAGCAGACACGCATGATCCTTCAGTTCGCTGACCGATCCGTCAAGCGGCCCCGAGGTCTGTTGGAAGACGTGGTTGTTAAGGTGCAGGAAATGAAATTCCTAGCTGACTTTGTAGTCCTTGATATGGACTCGCATGCACCCCTGCTCCAGACCCCTATCATCCTTGGCAGACCATTCCTTCGTACTTCAGGTGCCGTGGTTGATTACGGGTCTGAGAAGATCACTTTCAGCTCGAACACCCAGCAAATCACGATCAACATGAACAAAGAGCCGAATGCCACAACTGATGAGAGCCAAGCAGTATCAGAAGCAGACTGTGATTTCATCACGGAGATCAGAGATTCAGAGTTATCATTGGACGATCCATGGACCCGAGAAATCCTCACTCTTGAGGAGGACTTGGAAAGAGCAGTCAGCATATGCTCCGATGATTCTTGGGAGACAGATTCTCAGATGCAGGCGCATCTCCTTGATCATTCACTCCAGACCGAACATGATCAACTTAGCGCAGAACCGTTCGGTACATCATCGGGATCTCAACAGGGTGATGAGGATGGCAGCACCTTAACAAAAGTACATCCCACTACCAGCACAGTATCAGAAGTGACAGATAAAGTGGACAGATCAAAGCCAGAACTCAAGCCACTTCCTGCAGGCCTGAAACATGCTTTCCTTGCGGGTGAAGAACACATGTATCCGGTCATCATCAGCAGCAGGCTGAATCCGGATCAGGAATCTCGACTTCTCGAGGTTCCAGAGAAGAACCGCAAGGCACTTGGTTGGAGCGTATCAGATCTCCGAGGGATAAATCCCGCCTTGTGTTCACACCATATCTATCTAGAAAAAGATGCCAAGCCGTCCCGCGAATTTCAGAGAAGGCTGAACCCTAACCTTCGGGACGTCGTTATGAAAGAAATCACGAAATGGTGTGATGCAGGCTTTATCTATCCCATCTCTGACTCCAAATGGGTAAGCCCACTGCATGTAGTTCCCAAGAAATCTGGGCTTACCGTGGTTACAAATGATAAAGGAGAGGAAATTTCTATTCGGGTACCAACCTCCTGGCGGGTATGTGTTGACTACCGCCGTCTCAATGCAGCAACCAAGAGGGACCACTTTCCCTTGCCATTCATTGATCAAGTTTTGGAAAGATTAGCAGGCAAGGAGTTCTTCTGCTTTCTGGATGGGTACTCCGGGTACAACCAAGTGGCGATCGCTCCTGAAGATCAAGAGAAGACTACCTTCACTTGCCCGTTCGGCACCTACGCCTTCAAGAGAATGCCCTTCAGATTATGCAACGCACCTGCAACCTTCCAAAGATGCATGCTAGCAGTCTTCGCCGAGATGGTAGGCAGTTTTCTCGAGGTGTTCATGGACGATTTCTCCGTCTATGGTGATAGTTTCGATGCTTGTCTTGAGCACCTAGACCGAGTGCTTCAGAAGTGCCGAGAAGTCAATTTAGTGCTCTCATGGGAAAAGAGCCATTTTATGGTCACTGAAGGTATTGTGCTGGGACACGTCGTTTCCAAACATGGCATGGAAGTCGACCCGGCGAAGGTGGATGTCATTTCAAATCTTCAGCCACCTCAGACCGTGAAGAATGTGAGGTCATTCCCGGGGCATGTGGGATTCTACAGGCGATTCATCAAGGATTTCAGCCGCATTGCCCGACCTCTGACAGAACTCTTGTGCAAGGAGACTGAGTTCATTGTTGATCAACCGGTTCTCCTTGCTTTCAATCAGTTGAAGGAGCTTATCACTCAGGCTCCAATCTTACAGCCTTCTGACTGGACTCTTCCCTTTGAAATAATGACCGATGTGTCAGATTTTGCAGTAGGAGCTGTTATTGGGCAGAGGAAAGACAGAGCGCCCTATGCCATTCACTATGCCAGCAGAACATTAGATGAAGCACAAAGAAATTATACTGTGACAGAGAAAGAATTGCTGGCTGTGGTTTTCGCCTTAGAGAAGTTCATATCCTATTTGTTGGGATCGAAAGTCACTATCTTTACAGACCACTCTGCTATCCGGTACCTCCAGCAGAAGAAGGATGCCAAGCCGAGACTGATTCGTTGGATCCTTCTCCTCCATGAATTCGATCTGGAAATTAAGGACAAGTCTGGAGTTCAGAATGTGGTAGCAGATCACCTCTCCAGAATTGAACAACATGAGCCTCCTCTGAGCAATGCACCTATCACAGAAACCTTCCCTGACGAAGCCATCTTAGCCGTGGATTCTCTCCCTTGGTATGCTGATATAGTTAATTACCTCGCCTCTGGGGTAATACCTTCGGATTGGATGAAGAACCAAAAGAACAAATTCAAGTCGACCATCCGCTTCTACCAATGGGAAGATCCTCTTTTATTCAGAGAAGGAGCAGATTGTATTTGGCGTAGGTGCATCCCTCAGACGGAGCAATTTAGTGTCCTCGAGCATTGTCATTCGCTCGAATCTGGTGGACATCACTCTGGAGATCGGACGGCAGCCAAAGTACTTCAGTGTGGCTTTTGGTGGCCTACTTTATTCAAGGATGTAGCTGAGTTTGTCAAAAGATGCATTGACTGTCAGCGACTGAAAGGTACACTTACTGCCAAAGATTCAATGCCCCTGAAATCATTCGGATAGCAGACGTTTTCGATGCATGGGGCATTGACTTCATGGGGCCTTTCCCTAACAGTAAAGGTTTTGAGCACATCCTGCTTGCCGTCGATTACGTGAGTCGTTGGGTTGAAGCTATTCCCGCCCGAGCCGCTGACAGCAAAACAGTTTGCCAGTTTCTGAAGAAGAATATCATTTCACGGTTTGGTATACCAAAGATTCTCATCTCAGACGGGGGTAGTCACTTTATCAACAAAGAGGTCAAGAAATTAACGAAGGAGTACGGCATCGATCACCGAGTCGCGTCTCCTTATCATCCCCAGACAAATGGCATGGCAGAGTTATCAAACAGAGAAATCAAGACCATATTGCAGAAACTTGTTAGGCCAAACATAAAAGACTGGTCTCAACTCTTGGACTCAGTTCTATGGGCTTACCGAACCACCTACAAGTCTCCCTTGAACATGTCGCCCTACCGTCTTGTATATGGGAAACCATGCCATCTGCCCGTAGAATTAATCCACAAATCTCTTTGGGCAATCAACAGTTGTAATTTGGACTCACGAAGAAGTGGTCAGAAGAGAAAAGGCGATCTGAACAAGCTCTTGGAATTCTGAGACTATGCATACGATAACACCTTGATGTACAAAGAGAAGGTGAAACGCTGGCACGACCGGCACATCAGACGAAAGACCTTCGACGTTGGACAGAAAGTGTGGTTATTTGATGCAAAGTTGCGGATATTCCCAGGCAAATTAAAGAGTAAGTGGACAGGGCCATTCCGAGTATGTGAAGTGCGTGACAATGGAGGCATCGCTATATCAGAATTGTCCCCTGACGCACAGCCCTTCGTCGTCAATGGCCAACTACTGAAGCCTTACCTCGAACCAGATGCATTCTTGGCCGTTGTAGACTCTATTCAGTTGGTGCACCATGATGACATCTTCACAGCACCTGCGGCATCGAAAGATTCAGACGATGTACTCCAGCCTCTGTTTATCTGATTTTCTTCTTTTCTTCTTTTCTTCTTTTCCTTTTTTATTTTCTTTTTCTATTTTAAAGGTGCCGCCCTTGTAGACAGTTTTCTATACTTAGGATGTACTTGATCCTAAGTATAGGGGGGATGTGCACCCCGAGTTTTTTCATTTCATTCTGATCCTCTCCATTGTCTCCTCTTCTTGTCTATACTTAGGAGTATCTTACCCTAAGTATAGGGGGAGACAATCTAAGTACGATCTGTGTATTCCCACCCTTGACCCTCCCTGCTTTTTGTACAGTCTGCTATACTTAGGATTATTTGATCCTAAGTATAGGAGGGACGGTCAACTTCTCATTCATTCATTTCATTCATATTTATTCTTTAGATCTGTCTATACTCAGTACGAGTTATGTCTTTGCTTTTCCTTTCGATCTATGAGGACATAGCTCAAGCTAAGTATAGGGGGGTCGTATATACCATGTATATACTAAAAGCCATAACTCATACTGAAGAATAAAATATCACTTCAACATAAAATAAAATGTGAAAAGTAGCTTTATAATAATGAAAGATGATTGTGAGTTCCTCAGACTCTTTGTAATTGTACTGATTATTGAGTCAGAAAAATGTTTTGAGCGAAACATTCTCCTTTGAAAAATCTTGTGAAATTTGTTTGAAAATAGTGTGTACAAGTATTCAACGTTTGAAAAATTAGTTTTGTGTGAAAAATTTATTTCCTTTGAGTGAAACCAAAATGTGTGAAAATCAGTGTGCAAATGATTGTGAAATTTGATTATCAAAATTGTTTTGAAAAATCTATCTATGTTGTGTAAACCTTTGTAAAAGGATTTTCAAATGCGTGAACATGTTTGCGAAATTATCTTGGACTATAGTTTTCAAAATCCCTGTGAAAATGATTCTCAACTAAGTCTGAGGAGTCCGCACAAAATCTCTCATTTGTAAATAATGAATAAACCCAAACAAAGCCTATAAGAAACAAAACCATATTGTACATCAAATACAATTTTTCTTCTTTTGTATCTACTGATTAATAAATCAGATACCTATACAGTATGATTTGAAAAATAATGTGACCAGTTTTGAAAAATTTGATGTGAAATGATTTCAAATGTGTGAAAATGTTTTGATTGAAAAACTTTTTCTTTGTGTGAAAGAAAGGATTTGAAAAACCTATGTGCAAATATTTTGGAAAATGCTTGTCAAAACTATTTTGAAAATTGTATATATAGTGTGAAAAATCTTTGCAAAAATAGTTTTCAAATGTGTGTAAATGATTGCGAAAATTATCATGTACTATAGTTTGCAAAGTTATTTTCCAAAAACTAATAAGAACAAATACTTGTAAATCATAGACAAGACACATACAATTCTTTCTGTACAATTCCAAATAAACTACTTCATTCAAATCTGTGAAGTTTTTAGAAACTCATACATTTTGTAAATAAAGCGGCACGCCCATGTAAATAATTGTATATACTTTTTGTATATGTCCAGTTCTTAGTTACTTGCAAAAATTCTTTTTGTAAAAATATTCTTTGATTCTTTCAAACTCTTTGTGAAAAATTGCATCATTCATTGTTCATAGCATTAGCATACCATTCATATTCTTTTTGAGTGAGCTTGATGATTGAATCAGTCTAATAAAGTCTCAAATTGGAGCTTGGTTGGACCTTACCGCACCTACATGCACTGGAACCTTATGGGAACTAGATCTAAGGTACTTCAGGTCTATACAGACTTAATTCTTTGAGAAATCAGGGTTGGGTTCAAGTCACCTCAGTGGACTAACTAGAACTTTTCGAGACACACGTATGACTCTTGCCGACCGTGACCTAACTTGGACACTTGCACCTTTCACTTGGCTCAACTCAGTTGGAGTGGTGAGGGGGTTGGATTTGCCAGTCTGAGACACACACGGGTGGAAACATTCGTCCTCGTCTAGGGAGGGAAGTGCACCCCAACCTGGTCCAATAGCCATGAGGTCTAAAGACAGGAGATTGTGGGTTGCGATAAAGGTTCAAAGGAGGGATAGTCTACTAGCTCAAGAGGAAAAACTCCTTATGTAAATGCTGCTGTGAATAGTATGTTGAAAAAAAATTGAATGGTCAGGCATGTACAAAAATAAAATGCCTGCAAAGTATGTACATATGTTGTAAAGTCAATAAGCAAGCTTGAGCTCCAAAGTCAAATATGTGAGCCTGCAGTTGGATGACTTGACTACACTGGTCTTGCATCCCGGGATAGGTAGCTACACTGGCTACCGTCCATTCTTCTCTTCACCCCCTCCTCTTGAGCTGGTTGCCAGTTGAACTTAGAAGGGAATACCCTGCTCCTAGAGGAAAGAGCTGTTGGATTGGGGAATCATTGGGTTGTCATTCTGGAGAAGTCAGTTCTTTTATCATTTCAGTTGGGGAGAGCCACTATCACTTACACCGTACGAGTCAGCTTCATAGTTATAAGGGTTTGCGTATGATGTAGACTAGTTCTGACCCGGCTATTGAGGTGGGTTGAACCGAGTTCTGTGACTATCGAAGGCTGTTGTACTTTAGAGCTGGTTCACGACTAGGTTCCACACACATTCACACCCAAGGTCTGACAGGAGCTCCAAATTCAGATTTTGTAAGGACATGCATTACACTGAAAGCACCCATATTCACTCTATCTTTCTTTCATTTTCCTTTTTCTTTTCTTTATTCTTTTTGTACTTATTGCATAAGTGTTTGCTAGGGACTAGCAAAGGCAAGTATAGGGGGGTGATGAATCTCCATTTCATCACCTTTATTCTATCATTTTGGCCTCAAAAACCCCAGCAAATGCATGTAAATAGCGTCAAATTGTACATAATAGCATTCATGAGTCATTTGTATTAAGTCCACATTAAATAAGGTTTTAATGCCAAAATTATAGAATAAAGAGGAGAAAAGAAAAAGGAATAAAATATTGCAAATATTTTATGACCCAAACCCCGAGACCAAGGCCAGCATGGAATTGGTCGACAAGGAATAAAGTAGGGGGAGATAAGGGCCAAGAGTACAATAAATACCTCATTTATTTATTCATCCATTTATGCATTTTTGACACCTATTTTGTATATAATTATTTATTCATCAAATAGAGAAACTTTGTACATGAAAGTTGTAGATAATTATGTGAATAAAATTACAAAATTGAGTTTGTATAAAAATGATACACAGTGTACATTTTATACCTAAAATAAAAAGCCAAAATCTCAACTTCACAGACCCATATCTTGCAAATAGAAACTCCAAATCACCCAAACTCACCTTTAATTGTATATAGCATTCCAAGAACTATTTTATAAAATTGGTTTCATAATTTTTGGAGTCCATATACAGAAATTAGGTTTTTGGCCCTTCTTGTATATATGACTGATTAAAATATTCTTTTTATTCAATATACATTATTTTTATAAATTTATATTTTTAGAATTGTGTAGATAATATATATAATGCATACACATATTAAAAGTAAAGAAAAACCAAAAATAATTTGTAAAATAAAATGAGTATACAAAATTCATAGACAAAATACCTATGCTATATATTTATATATATAAAGGATGTTATTCCTTGGTTCTTTTATTCTTTTATATTTTTATAATAATGTATACATTAGAAATAACTCACTAAAAATACAAACCCAAAATAAAAATCAAGAAAATACAATAAATAAATTAAGTGTATAAAATACATAGATAAAACACCTATAAGTATACCTACATACACCTATACCTATTTATTTAAAAATATAAATACACTCATAAAAATCAAAAAAATACCTTTATACTCACAAAAATAAATTATAAATTTATAAAATAAGCCAATAAAATAATAAAAGAAAATAAACAAATTAAAAATAAAATACATAAAAATACATGTAAATACATACATATACACATTATTCAAATAAAACTATAATAAAACACCTCGAAAAATTCAATAAAAATCATTAATAAATACTAGATGAAATAATACACATTTTTCATTTTATAAGAAAAAATTAATAAAATCGTTTAAGGTGTCAAATAAATCAATTTCCAATCAGATTTTATGTTTTGTCTTGTAGCGGCTGACGTGGCCCAATGAGGCGCCGGCCTTCGTTGACCCCCTGGTCAACTGTCCCATCCCTTGCCTGGCGCCTCTGAACTATCAAATCCCCGATTTTCCTCCATTTTTCGCGGCCATCCCTTCCATCATCCTGGCTCGCTTCCTTCACAAGATTTGTCCTCTGATCATCCATGATGCCCGCAAAAATCATAGATCAATGAGATATTCATTGGATCAGTCAATAATCGCCGGGTAATAAGGCCCCTTGCCAATGTTTATAAATAATTAGCTCCACCTCCTTCCTCGAATTTGGCCACTTTTAATCCGATCTAGTCCTGGAACATTCCTCGTGACAGGGGGGGTGTGCTGGTGCCTCGAATCGGTCGGAGAGAGGAGGATTTTGTCGCGGCGGAGCTCCGGCGTCCGCCCTGCTCCCTGGAGGCCCCCAGGTATAAGAGCTGCCCTTTTATGCGTTTTTAGTTAGCTTTTAATATTAGCTTTCCATTCCAGTTATTAGATTAGGTTTTAGTTAATTCCCTTAGCTTAAAAATCAAACTTCGAAGTTCGCCGCAGCTCCGCTCCGGCGACTTCTCCACCATCGTCTCGACTGTCTCCGACCGCCTCGAGCATCCCATTTCAAACCTCAACTCCTTCTCCATCTATCGCACCCATTTGTTCAACCCAGGACCATAGGTCTTGGCGAATCGGGGCTCCTCCTCCGCCGTTCGCCGGAGCCCCTCCGCCCACCTTCATCTTGCATCGTAACTTCAAAACCCCGGGTCGAGGAGATAGCTCTCTCGCCCGCGGTTCTTCCTGTGCAGGTACATCGAGGAATAGAGCCCTTCTGGGCTTGCATTGACCCAGGAGCCATGAAAGCACCATCAGGCAACGCGGGATGTCATCAGCTACGAGTAGAGCGCGTCAGAGGCGAGGAAGGTGCCCGGAGGAGCCTGAGCTGCCCGATCGAAGCTCGCCGGGGGCGATCTTCTTCCTTGTTCCTCCAGGCAGCTTCAGCACCGTCAGATCGAAGGAGTCGGCCCAGATTGAACCAGGGCCGTCAGATGACACACTGCACCAACCGTTCGATCAGCGAGGCTGATCTAATCTCCACCGTCATCTGCGAATCGTCATTGGCCGACAGGAGCACGACGCGTGGCAAGTGGACGAGGTCCAGCCGTTGGATGACAAGCCTTATTTGGGGGTAAATTTCCCATCTAGCCCTGCCTTTTTGTATTTATAGTTTAATACCAAAAATAAAAAGTCACGTTGTAAATAAAGTGTATGTTTTACAGAAGGACCCCCGATGTTTTTAGATTTACATTTTAATCCTTCCGAGCCTCACGTGCAGCAACCACGTGAGGCGCGTGAAAATTGCAAGTAAATCCTGTCGTGTTTCTGTAATTACAAAATGGTCCTGAAAATAAAAGTTCACGTGTATTTTTATTGTGATTTTTGCATGTATGCCCCTGAGAGATATTTTAATTGCAAAAATACCCTGCCAGGCCATTTATTTTTGAATGCTTTGTCTATTTATTTTGTGCTCCATATTAACTTGAAAAATCTTGCAAAAATATACTTAAGCTCCTGTTTGGTTGTGCTTGCGTGCTATATTTTTAGTTCTTCATTTTGTTGCATTTTTGCATTTATTAAAAATCAAAAACATGTCTTTTATTCACTGTCTAACTTATAAAATCCCCAAAAAATATGAGAATGCCTCGAAAAATTCCCAAAAAAATTTCCTATGGTGCATTTTGACCTATTCTAGTATTAGTCCAAAAATCCCTAAAAATCTCAAAAGGAAAACCTTAAAAATTCAAAAATACCCAAAAAATTCAAAAAAATATAAAAAATCAAAGAAAAATCAGAAAAATCTAAACCCAGTCCCTATTTATGCTATATTTTATTATCTTTATTAGAAAAATAGTGTGGAAAATTTTTGAGGCTGTTAGCTATTTCTAATGCCTATTTTCCCTACAGCCAGACCCTATTCCACTGTTTGCTCTCATTTTGCTATTTAAAAATATTAAAAATGTGTTGAAAAATACCCAAAAATCACAAAAATAGTAAAAAATCATGAAAATCCCAAAAAGGTCTTATTCCTGAATTTTTGAATATTTTTGAGTATCTTTATAAATATTATAGTACCCCTTTATATATAGATATATGTATTTCATAAAATATATATATATATATATCTAACTATTTATAAGTATTTATATATCTTTATATTAACCCTAATATATATAAAAAATATAAAAAAATATTTTATCATACTTATATATACATATATATATATATATTGTATGTATTACAAGATATATACTAACCCTCTATGGGTATACATAATTTATATATTTATATTATATATATATGTATATATTACTTAATTATATTATTAAAAATATATATATAAAAAATAATAATAAATAAATAAAGAAAAATAATAAATTTTTTTTTTAAAATCAAAAACCCACTTCACACCAGGATGACTCTGAGATACATGTAGGCTATGGTATTTTGTATTGCTCTCTGTGGTTCGACCTCTACATGTTTGTTCCCTATACATTTTATGGTAGAGTAAATAAAAATTAATTCACATTTATTTTTGAGCTTGATTGTTGTATTCTTTGGTTGTGAGTTAATTGCTGATTAACACCGGTCTTCTATGAGTGGTCGCCTCAGCGACAACACTTGATACATTTATTATGGTGACCCTCGTGGGAGATAGTTGTTATCAAATATACATGACGATATTTTTAAAAAAATAAAAAACGCTAAAAATGGTGCGGGGGTAGCCCCATTAACCCCTCTCTCTCTCTCTCTCTCTCTCCCTATATATATATATATGGGTAAAATGGGGCTGCCCCCATGGGGGGAGCTAACTTGGCTCCCCCCGCCCCATTTCGCCCGGTTTTTTTATTTTTTTTGAAAATTTCTTCCGTGGATTTCATCAATATATCCTTATATTATGTCATTAAAATTTCGTACGAAACAAAGACTGCTACGGCCTCCATCCAGGTGGATCATTTTTAGCAATTCTGCTACAGTTAAAAAATGACTGTCTGGATGAAGGCCGCAGGAGTCTCTATTTCGCACAAAATTTAAATGACATAATATAGGGATATAGTGATGAAATTCCACGGAAGATATCTTCAAAAAAAAATTAAAAAAACAGGCGAAATGGGGCGGGGGAGCCAAGTTAGCATCCCCAGGGGGCAGCCCCATTTAACCCTATATATATATAGGAGAAACTTCAAATGAGACATGGACTCACCAATATTGTGGTGAGCCCTCAATCCCGTCCTTCAATTTTTGATCTCACGGCTGGATTTATTGACGCGTTAATTAAATTAATTTAATGATTAGAAACATATTTTGGTCATTTCGGCACTTTCTAAATATAGAATGTGACAATATATTTCACCTAGTATCTCTCCTTCTCTTTCCATGATTGACGGCGCCCCCTCCCTCCTCTCTCTCACGATTTATCGTCGTCGTGGTGGACGACGGTGGGTCTCGCACGAGATGAGGGGTGACACGCACCCCTGGTGGTGGCACGTGCTCTCCTCCAGCTGGTGGTCGACGGAGGGGCTGAGCGGCTGCGATCTGTAAGTAGTAGAGGTTCGAAACAGAGCAGCGATGGTGGATGCGGATGGCGATTCCTCGACTCCGATGGCGGTAGACATCGATGGGGGCGGACGTGGTGGAGATATCGGTCGGCGACTGGTTTCAAACGCGATGGAGGTGTTGCATCGAGCAACAGTCGACGGTGAAGTGGCTGTGGCCGCGATTGTGAGGTAATGCATGGATTTACATTGTGGTTTAATAATTTACATAATTGACCTTTCGATTTACATATTGACTCACTTTTTACAAATCTCATTGTTGTTTTATCTTATTTTGCTGAGCTCTCCAGGGAATTTTACAAAAATGTGTGATATAGTTACAAAAGATCACACAAATTTTACAAAATGAATATATACGTTTACAAAAAAATACCGAAGTTTACAAAGAGGATAATTACTTTTACAATAACTCATTGGAGTTTACAAAACGAATGTACCCATTTACAAAATGGAAATATCAATTTACAAATGAAAATGTGAAAAACAAAATCATTAACAAAATTACAAAAAGAAGATACATTTTCACAAAAACTCACGGATGTTTACAAAGATATGGTTGAACCTAATTCGTTCGGCGCAAAATTGGAAAATAACTAGTAATGGTATGATTCAAAAATACCAAATCCAGAAAACATTAAATAGTAATTCAAAACCATTAAATGAAATTTGAACTTACAAAAAAAACGAAATGACGGAAATATCGTTTTGGATAATTTTTATGCAATCGTCAGATTGTGATCTAACGAATCCGATTGATGGCTCATCACAATATTGGTGAGATGCCGACTCATTTGAAAGGGACCATAATATATATATATATATATATATATATATATATATATATACACACACACACACACACACACATATATATATATATAGGGTTAAATGAGGTTGTCCCATGGGGGAGCTAACTTGAGGCCTCCCGTGAAATAGCGTGGGGGAGCCAACTTAGGTTCCCACATGGGGGCAGCCCCATTTAACACTATATATAGGGTAAAATGGGGCTGCCCCCATGGGAGAGCTAGCTTGGCTCCCCCCGTACCATTTCAGCCATTTTTTATTATTTTTTTTAAAATTTCTTCTGTGGATTGTCATCAATATATACATGTACTATGTCATTCAAATTTCACGCGAAACAAATATTCCTACGTCCTCCATCCGGAAGGGTCATTTTTAGCAATAATGTTACCGTTAAAAAATGACTGTCTGGATGGAGGCCGTATGAGTCCCTGTTTCTGACGAAATTTGAATAGCATAATAAAGGGATATAGTGATGAATATTTACAGAGGAAATTAAAAAAAACAAAATGGGCGAAATGGAGAGAGAGAGATGGAGAAACATTATGTATGAATTTTGATTCGAATTTGGATTTATCGACTCATGATCTATTTCTACAACATCCATAAGCTAGGAAGTTCCGATGTTGATGTTCTTAGACTCATTGTAAATGTATTCACAAGATCTACCAAAATAAGACCATTTTAGCATATAAATATTGAGAACTTTGTTTGGGTCAAAATTATGGGGTTCACATCATAAATATCTTAAAGTATGTCTCGTTCTTGGAACTCAGAAGGCAAAGATAAAAATCTCTAAGCGAACTAAACCTATTAATGAATCTTAGGTTCATTTAGTCATCTCATTCTTTTTTAGCTCTTTTCCAAAGCAAACATACCTAAAATTAGATTGATTATACCTTTTACGCTTTATATCTGCATAAATAATATCTGTTACTTTAAAGTAATTGACAGAAAATCAAACAAAATTTATAAGACTCAAAAAATCAAAGAAAACGATGGATGAACTTTTACAAACTGACAGAAAATAAGAAATAAAAAGGGTAACATATGGGCAACATGTTCATATCGGAAAATTAAGGAAGAGAAAAATAAAGGATACAAAAATAATAATTCATATATGTAAATACTTATGTGTATATATGATCTACAAACTTCATATATTTTAATCGATTCAATTTTATTGCAAATAATATGAAATATGTAAATACTCATGTGTATATATGATCTACAAACTTCACATATTTTAATCGATTCAACTTTATTGCAAATAATATGAAACCAACTCTAGTGTGTATACAATGTTAACAAAAATACATGAAAAATGCCAAAAAAGTAGAGTTGTCAACCAAAACCCTAGTTTTGGATCTGTTAATATGAAAAACTGAATTTATATCCCATGTAGACTATCTATGAAACTCTACTATCTTTGAAATTTTGATACCTTGAAATCTAGGAAACAAAAGTAATGTCAATGAAATCATAGTTCATATCTGAAACTAAGGTTCTTGAAATTTTTATATAGTGTGACTATACATTCAGAAATTTATCATTTCATGTACATATTTTCCTCTTTTTATTTCAACTCCTTTTGCTTTAGTTTATTGAGTTATGATATAACTAACTATAAAAAATAAAGTAAAAAACAAAAAAAACCTATAAAATAAGCAAAAATCACATATACATAATGTTGTTCATCTATAAATACCAGTCTTTAATTTTATCCAGTGTTTCCATAATTATTAAAAGGGATATTTACACCCATAATCCTGAGTAATTTCGTACGGGAAGGGGTTTGCGTGCCGGTGGGGTGGCGGTGGCACGGGTGGGGGCTTGCGGGCAGGGGCGACGAGCGGGAGCTCGCGGGCAGGCGGCGGGAGGGAGGTGAGGCCTTGCGGACGGGCGGGGGTTGCAGGGCGGAGGTGCGTCGGGAGGTGGGATGCTGGAGCGAGCGGCGGGAGCGGGGAGCTTGCTGGCGGAGGTGCACGAAGGGGAAGCTCCACGAGAGGTTTTGGAGTTTCATTTTGTCTCATCTACATAATGGCATCATGTTGTAAATATGATGTATTTTGCAGGACAAAATTGTCAATAAATATCTTTTTCCGTCAGAGTTAACGGAGAATTATAATGGAACTTGACACAGGGTTATTACATGTAAAGGTTAAGCATTATTCGGGGTTCTGTATGCAATTCATGATTATCGAGGGTTCCGGGGTAATTACGAAATTACTCAGGGTTATGGGTGTAAATATCCCTTATTAAAAATCCAAAAATAGATAATGTATATATAATATATAAATTAAAATATGCTATGTACACAGTATCAAGAAGAAAACAAAGAAAAATATAAACTATTAAAACAAGTATTTTTATTCCAGTAAAATACATATAAATAGAAATCTATATGTAAATTAATTCTTTTGCTTTTTTATTCTTCATGGAGTTGTAGAGCTAATTTAGAGGTAAAATATTCATATTGAACATTTTTTAAAATCAATTTACTAATATTTTCCTTTCTTTCTATTTTCTCTTTTGTGAATAATTAGGTGCATCCATATTCTGGTCAACCGCTTTGGGTCAACCGCCACACCACTATTCGTGATTAGTTCACTCCTACATTCTTACCCTATCACATAGTCTGGTTGACCTTAGTTAACCAGGTCTGCGACCCAACCTTCTAGCTCATGTGGCACCTACATGGCTTGCACCCATTCGCCATCTATGTCCACCTCATTGCCCACCTTCCTTTGTTGATCCTAGTCATCTCCTTCTCCCTTGCACATGTGAATCTTGTACAACTCATCCACATCACTCTATACCACCATTCCCCCATGCCAACATGACTCGACTCCTTGTCACCTGTTAATCCCAACTGTCATGTCCCATGGTCCCCTCTAAACCCTAACAACCCAGAGATCCCCCTATAAGACCTCTGATATTTTAGGGGTTTTCCCTATTCACCATTAGAGATACAATTCCATCTTCCCTAAATAATGGCATCATCATGGTTCCCGATTGAGCGCCTTTGAAGTGGTTGTATGATAGGAGCAATCTCATCATCCTCGAAGTAGAGCTGCTGCTACCTCTGCCAAGCTGCATCACCCTCCTTGTCGGTGATTGGGGGTAATAATAGTTCTATTGAAGTACAACCACTCAAGTGAGCTTACTCATCCATTTTTTCATTCTTCCTCTAGTTCTATTTTATTCTATCTACCTCATATTTCTTTGTTCGTTCCTTTTTCGTGCAACTATCTTCCATGTTTCTTTATCTATGTATATGTGTCTGTGTTATTTCCCTTTCTCTCCTTCCTTCATATACACCCAATTTTCTCTAATCCATGGCAACCAAGTCTGACCATGATTTGCGCTTCTTCTTTCTCAAATCCCTTCTCACTATGTTCCACCTTCAATTGATATCACCCATCAAAGATCATGGACCTCATTCCTTCGCCAACGTAAATAGGATCTCGTTCCATCTCATCACATCCCACATCTAAGTTTTTAGCAAATGAAGTGGTGTGCGATGTAGGATGTGAACCACTAGTGAATGCATCTTTGGCGAAACCGCCTATTGTCCACTCCTCGTCCAATTCTCAAGAGGATCAAGATTTCTATCCCCTTTCAGGTAGATGAAGAAAGTCAAGCATCACATGATGGAGCTAGCTCTTCCCTAGAGAACAACGTAGCTGGCACCCTTCATTGAAAAGCTACATCAATCACCAGACACTTGAGCGTTCATTTGGAGTCCATCTAAGAAACCTGGAGCTCGCCTCTCCTTAGTACACTAAGAAGAGAAGGAAAAGTTGTAGACATGGTCTACTGACCAATCAA